>JAKSZT010000049.1:16140511-16269496 GCA_026826555.1 Tolypeutes matacus
TCCACCACAGACATGCCCAACCTATCTGTCCATCACAAACCTACCCCAATACCTGATGCCTACTGTCCCCCACAAAGTGTGACCCACATGACTGGC
The DNA here is from genome assembly GCA_026826555.1 of Tolypeutes matacus. Classification (NCBI taxonomy): domain Eukaryota; kingdom Metazoa; phylum Chordata; class Mammalia; order Cingulata; family Chlamyphoridae; genus Tolypeutes; species Tolypeutes matacus. Next base: position 16,140,608 of record JAKSZT010000049.1, read on the forward strand.
ATTTTTGTCTTCTAGTTCTCACTGAGTTCCCAAACAAGCTGGCTGTGCAATTTCTGGACATGTAGTCTACTTCTACAATCTTTAACTTGCTCCAGAGTAGAATCAATGATCCATAAGAACAATCAACATCAATCTAACACTCCCTATCTGGAAATACTGAGAAACATCTGTGGGGGCCACCCAGTGACCCATTCTTTTGGATGCAGAAGTACCCACTTAAATGGAAAATTCCTCAATGAACATTTTATGAGCAGAACTGGGTTGTGCTGAATGTGAGAAAAACCGGGGAAAAAATGTTCCTATTTCTACCCTCAGGAACAGTATAACAGCTATTGTAATTAGTCCCTCACCGTGCCCTGCCTCCCAGAAATGTGTATTACGTACTGGACAGGGAGTGATGGCCCCTGTCTTTAAGCTAGCTGCCAAGGAGCATGTGTGCATATATGAGGGCTGGTGATGGAGAAGAACCAGATGCCCAAACAGCTTTCACACTTTTGTTTGTGGTGTTGTTTGCATCATGTTGTTTTAGGAATTTAAGGAAGAGTCTTTCTTTCCACTTTCTTCCAAAGCCCAATACTAGGTCCCAAAAAAAACAGGAACTCACCTAGTCTGAGAAGTTCTGCTGGATAAGCAAATGGGGCCACAGGTGGGCAGCAAGTTAGAAATGCTAAAACCCCAAAATGGTCAATATCCTTCTGACTAACAGGCTACAGTATAGATATTAATGGATGGGATATAGCGATAACTTTATATAATAATAGTGCACTTGAAGTTTATGTTGTTTGTGGGTGGATTGACCATCTCTCACTCATCTAGCAAGGAGACTGCTGCTCCTGCTGCTCTCATTATGCCAAAGATTTTCCAGATTTCCCATCTGGAAAACAAAGACACGTACATAAATTCTAGAGGATGAAAACATATTAGGTCAAGGTTTACTACAACCATATCGAAGCAACTACACAAATTCTTTAGTTTTAAGAAGGAGCTTATATATAAAGTAATAGGTAGAATAAGTGGATTAGGCTTTGAATGGCTTGTTATATGGAGATTTGCATTTCAAATAAAAAGTTGGTAGCTAAAGCAAATGGGATGATGAGCTGGGGAGCATTAAAACACAAAGGGCTCTTTTAAATGGCAAGCCTTAGAGTTCTGAAGAAGGTAAGGGGCCTAGCTTAGCAAAAAAATCAAACCACAAAAAAGTGAATCATATATTTAAAAGAAAAAATATATATGTGTGTGTTAGCCTGACTCACTTGTAAGGAAGAGAAAGGTTTGGAGGATCTTCTAAGAGGATTAAATAATCAGAAAAGTGGTATTCTGGGCTAAATTATGAGCACTGTGTTCTTTATTAACTAGGAGGGGGGAAATTATGCCCAAATACAAAAATATAGACAATATTTGAGAGACAAACCACTTTAGCAAAAAAGCCCTTGTTTCAGACGCTTGGATTTGAGGCACGCGAGGGAGGTCCTCTGGAGCCCGAATGCTTCTAATTTATGGCTTCTTGGCCAAGGCAGATGACTCCCACCTGCCTTTTCCCTCACACCCAACAATGCATCTTCCTCAGACCCCTCCCTCCCCCAGAGGAATGTTCATCATGTTTAGGGATTGAAAAATCATATCTTTTTATCTTTTCCCTATTTTGACAAACTTTCCTTCCTCTAAAAAGAAAACGCTCCCACAAAGAAGCCTAAAAGTAGCATGTATGGCATGAGATATCATATTAACCACAGTCAAGAATGAAAGTTTGGAAGGGAGGGAGAAAGGAGCTCAGACCCACACAGGAACCCTATATCAAATGCACATGAAGACTGCATCTCTGACCTCAGGCCGTGGTCCCCAGAGTGACCACAGGGGCACCTGGTCTGTGAAGGAACATTCTGCTCTGAGATTTATGTTCCTTGGAGATATGGTTACAGGGCAGAAAGAAGAGAAACCTAGAAGGGAAATGCTTTTGCACATGTACACACACACTCACACCTGCAGTTCTGGGAGAACGCCTATAAATTGCTTCCCATTAGCACAGAAGACACGAGTTAAAACAATTCACACCTTGTCTTTACTAATTGCTTTAATATTAAACTGACAACCTTTATAAAAATATGAACATGATCACATGGCTCTAATGGGGATTATGTGAAGATAAACACATTTGGTGCCAGTAAAAATATGAAAAACAGTTTAAGGAACTAGCACAACGATCATCCCACTGCTGGCTTCTAGGAGGAAGTATGGCAAATAATGACAGCGATAGCAGCTAACATGTACATGGTAATAGCACATGCATAACACTGTTTTCATCCTCACAATAACTACAGGCATAAGTACTATTATTAGTGCCACTTGACAGATGCACAGAAAGACTACATAAGTCCTCAAGGGTCATTCAGCCTGGAAACAGCAGAGCTGGAATTTGAACCCAGTCTATCTGAAGCCAGACCCTGGGCTCTAGAGCCTAAGAAACACTGCGTGCTTTCCATGGAAATATGGAAAAACACTTGCTTGGCTGATGAAAAACAAAAATATAGCTGAACAACACCATGGAAGCTCCTCCATTGCTAAATTATATCACATTCCGCACCAAAACCAATCACAAAATCTATTTAATTCTTATTTCTCCATTTTCCTTTCTCCATTCCTCCTACCAGCTCTTGGTACTGCAAAACTCAACTCTATCTGGTTTTTAAGATTTCCATTTTATGGTTCTTCCCAAACTATTCTCTAACCAAGACACTGCCTATTTAGAAACAGCCAAGCCATCCATCTCTTATGTGAACACATGATACTCATTTCCACATCTACACTTTGCTAAAGGCTGATGTCCAAAACATTTTTGACCCCAACCTCTTTCTTCTAAAATCACAAGCTTTCCCTGATTGCTCATGGCTGTATCAATTTCCCCTTTCTATACCCCAATTGCCTTATAATGAGAACCATAAAATTAAGCACTGAAAAATTACCTTGCATTCTTTCCTGTTATGAAAATAGAAGAGCATATGACAAAAGCTTTTCATGAGTCCAGCACTCCACCCAACATTTGTTAAGCACGCCAATGACAGAGGAGTTATTTGCAATTCAAACCTATTTTTAAGACGACAGCCATTTCCCTTATATAATCAAGTGATTTTTGTGTACTTTAACATGCTCGCTCTATAATCTAACCTGTGTTATATTGGCAATTTGAAGATGAGGTTTGTTCAACAAAGCAATGTTTGAATTGTGCATAATAAAGACTTTGTGACCACCTCTTCTGGTACCAGCCACTCAGCTTTTGCACAACGCTCATTGTTTATCTACATGTTTTTCTGGCATATTAGTTCCCCTTGACGTCTTAGTTTTTTCTGTACACAACAGGCACAGCCCCAGCCTATGTTTCTCCTGATCACAGAGAACCCAGTATGAAGACAGATGCACAATGTCCCTACAAAACCTGCAGAGGAGGGCAGGGTGCAGGGGAGAGTAAGGAAGAGAAGAACCCTGAGGTCGCTGGCCAGTGCTGCGTCCGAGAGAGCAGTAACCAAGCTCCATCTGCTCAAGAGCCTAGGCAATGACGACGAAACAACTAGACACAAGGGGGCGCAAGCGAGTCCATCGCAAAGCTAACGGGAGACTTGGAAATTTGGTTTTCAAGAACATTAAGCTCCATAAAGACAAGCCACAGGAAAGGCAACGAACAAGAATAAAAGTAGCAAGAGATGCAGTGAGAGAAAACAGCAAAGAGCTAGAGACACAGAGATTCCTTACGCTTCTCAGAACTGAATTCAAAAACCGAAAGGAAATTTTTTTTTTACTGCAATCTTCAATGCAAGCTAAAAAACAAATACTTGAGAAGGATGGATAGAAAATAGCCCTCTCACACCTTATTGGAAGGTCAAAAATTTTAATGATAGACAAATTTGGAGATGAAGAACAAAAAGTAAAACACAGGAGTAATTTTTTTCAATTCCCTTTCTTAGTCACATTTACTTACCACCACCACCACAAGCACAGGAACTCAAAATGTTAACAGAGTGGCTGTAAACCCATTCTCTACTCTCTAACATGGAAATTTCTCTCGGCCTCTTTTATTTTGTATTTTCAGTTTGGGGGGGGGGGGTTGGTTTTTGTTTGTTTGTTTGTTTGTTTTTTAGGTACCAGGGGCCAGAGATTGAACCCAGGACCTCCTATGTGGGAAGCCGGCTCTCAAACACAGAGCCACATCAGTTTCCCTGAGTTGGTTTTTTTTGTTTTGCTTGTTGTTTTTTTTGTTTGTTTGTTTTTTTCAGGAGGAACCAGGAACCGAACTGGGGACCTCCCATGTGGGAGGCGGGAGCTCAACTGTTTGAGCCACATCTGCTCCCTGTATTTTTGTTTTTAATCAAGATTTTAAAAATCTGGAACACATTCCAATATTCCAATATTCACCGGAGGGTCCAGATAACCGACCTTATCTCCAGGAAATTTCCTATGATAAATATATTGTCAGTAAAAATTTAAAATATTGCTACTAAAGATGTAATTATAGATGCTCAAGTTTTCATACTATTGAAGCACTTTAATTAAAACTTGGCACAGTTAAAGGAAATTGGGGAACAAATGAAAAGAAGGATGACGTGTATTTCACATTGAGTGTAGCATAATTATTACCTCTTTTTGATAAAGATGTTGCAAAAAAGGCACTCGTGTTGTACCTCTAATCACTTTAATCATCACTCAATACAAAAGGACCAAACCACCAAAATCCAAAGGGATTTGCTTATCGTCATGCTTTTAAAAAGCTCACCAGGTATTTCCAAATGCTTCCTAATGATAATAATTAAACATCTGGTAATGGTGACCTACTTGTGGCTACAAAACTTCCTTGGATTGTCTTTTCCATTAATTATGTACATGCTGGGAACAGAGAGAGAATTTACATTATGAATAATAACTCAAGACCGCAGGAGAAGTCAGAAACCTACAAGGGCAACTCCCTGCTGGCCTGGCTGCTATCCGTACTCAGGCCTTGTTAGCGCTCTCGGATTTGGGAACAGATGCTACATAAAAATTGCAAAAGCACCAAGCTAAGGCACGATGCGAGCTTGATGTAAACATGTTGTGAGGAAGCAGGCTTTTATTAAACATTCAAAACTGTGCCTAAGGGGGGGGGGGGGGGAATAGCCAATCTGTCACAGTCTCTATATTTTTAATCTATGCAGTTATGTTCCAAAACAAACTTTGACCCTAAACTTTGACAAATAATGCCCAGGTCTTTTAGGACTTTGGCAAAAGCACAAAAGGAAAAGTTAAATCAAGAACTTAACTCTCAAATCCCATTTCATTGATACTTGAATCTGGAGGTGAGAGCAAGGAAAGCAGAAGGTAGGAGCTGCAGCAAAGGGGTTTGTGGTGGTTTCAAATTCATCTGGTGATGAAAGCATTTTTCTCAAAATAATAAGTCTACTTGATTCCATTAAAATCAACTGATATCCATTTATTCACCAGATCAGCATCTTTCCCAAAACTAACATATTGCTGCTACCGTGTATTTTCTTTTCAACTTCATTTTAACTTTTCTGGAGATCAAAAAAAGAAATGACATCAATTTTTCTAAAAAGATTGTTTGGATCTTACATCCTATAGTAAATATGTGGAAATATGTGCTAGTACTAATTAATAACTAGATATTATTTTTAATTACAATATTACTTAGAATAAATTTACCAAAATTATTAATTTATTAATCCCTAAAACTGTCTAATATACACCAAAAATACAGTCAGGTTCCAATAAGGAAAATGGAAATCACAACAGAGAATTGAACATAAGGCATCAGGTAAGCAGGTGAACCGCCTGTAGCGGCCACCACCCGTGGAACTGGGGAAACAAAAGGAAGCCTGGGTCCGCCAGGACCCAGAAGCTGGGGGGGGCGGTGCGGTCCTACGCAGACCTCTGAGAAGGCGGCGCTGCCTGGAGGTGCTGGTCCCGGAACTCAGAGCACGTCTGAGCAGGGAGTGCTCTGGCTAGTGTGGGTACCCCCTAGGAGGCCTGGAGAGGCTGGTTCTGGGCCTGCCAGGAAAAAGGCTGAAAACTAAAGCCAACTGCGGCTTTCAGAATGAATGGCCACTGCTGGGGTGATGCTGACGGGAACAGCAAACAAGAAAAAGTTAGGCCCATCTCCCCGCCTCTTGCCTTGCTGGCTCCCTCTAGTGCCCTCTCGGTGGAAACAGCTGACAACGGAGAAATGCAGCTTGCAGAGGCTAAAGGGCTATATCGGAGCAGAGAAGTAATAGCTTAATCCTGGCCCGTTATCACCGTGCCTCAATTTCCTAATCCATAAAATGGGGATAATGCCAGTACCCATTCACAGATCTGTGATAACCAAACGTATTAAAATGGATAAAGTATTTATAATGTATGACACAGAATTAAGTGCCCTATTTGTATCTATTATTTCCAACGTGTTTTTATTTGATTTCTACAATTCTGTTGGTTAGAATTTACCCATAAAATCCATTGTAATAGTAAATATGAATGTAATTCCAGAATACACTAAGCATCTGGCTTTGTCTACGCCCTAAGGAATCTGATCCTAAAAGGCAAAAAGATATCAAAGAGCAAAGTAAATGGTTCAAGGAATTAAATCTGCACCCCGTAAGAGGCTCTGCCTTCAACAAGCTTTGGGACATGGGGCCTGGGTTTCTTCTATTGAATGTGGAAGCCAAATAAAATCATTTCTAGGGTTTCCAGTATTTAAGTCATATACATATATTTATCAAAAAGCTTTAGTTTTTTCTTTTAATGATGGAGGTTTCCAAAGGTTTCCAACTATTGTTGGAATAACACCCACCTCGTCAGTGTATATATTTCTCTCCCAATTCCAATAATTGGGGGGAAACAGTTTTCAAATTTTGAAACTTATTTCTGTAGGACAGAAGTTTGGCTAAACCACACAAAAGATCTACATAAATGTCCACATTATGTGTATATTTTTTTCTAAACATGGGCAATTTAAAATTTACAATAAATTTTAGAAGTAATAAAGTACATTTTAAACCCAGGAGTATTTCCAACGGCATTTTAAACAGATGTGAACAATTAGGCACAGGCTCCGGAAGGCGCCGAGGCGTACAGGAGTGGTACCTGTGGAAACGCACAGCCTCTGTGGCTGTGGGCAATGGCGCTGAATTTCCAACTGCTTAAAATGCAGAGCCATGAGGGGCAAAATGAGGATGCATTGGAGAATAAAGTACACTTACCATTCACTAATTGACCCAAATACACCAATGTACAGCTAGACAGGCAATCCTCACTGTTAGGAATTGTAGGTTCACCAAACATTAAGGATACTTTAGCTGAAATTGCCAACACCAGAGCTAAATAATACCAAATATGCTAGCAATTCCTGCAGCAAGAACTCAGGGAGGTAAGTCACTCAACAGAAACTATGTGCAGGGAAGAGGATGTGGCTCAAGTGACTGAGCTCCCGCCTACCCTGTGGGAGGTCCCAGGTTCGGTTCCTGGTGCCTCCTGGAGAAGACAAGCAAGACAGTGAGCTGGGACAACAGGCAGCCATGGTGAGCTGATGCAACAAGGAGACACAAAGAGGAAAGAAAAAGAGAGAAACAACAAAGCAGGGAGCGGAGGTGGCTCAAGCAATTGAGAGCCTCTCTCCCACATGGGAGGTCCCAGGTTCAGTTCCCGGTGCCTCCTAAAGAGAAGATGAGCAGACACTGAGAACACACAGTGAATGGACACAGAGAGCAATCAGCAAGCGCAAACAACGGGGCGGGGTGGGGAGTGGGAGGAGCAGGGATAAATAAATCAATCTTTAAAAAAAAAAAAAGCTTTGTGCAACTGTTGCCAGACTAGAAAAATATTTTAAAACATGACACAGAAATAACGTGTTCTATACAACTCAAAAGTTAATTCAGTATTACAAACTGACTCTAGATGGCACTATAGGAATTATGCAACAAAAATCTGAGTACTATTAGGGGCTTCAGTTTGTCCTTAATCTCCTATTGTCCTCATTTCTTCTGCTGCTGCTGGATGGCTCCCCTTACCCTCACCCTAAAAGGTGGGAAGAGAGAAAGCCTGGCACAAACACATATTATGGTTCTAAAAACTAAAGTTTTGAATCAGACTTTGTTTGAATTTCATTTGGAGCCATACCTTGCAATTTGTATGCCAAACTCTCCACTCCCACCAAAGATCCAATTCCAGACCTTTCAGAAACATTCTAGACTTAATTATAATTCGCTAATCCACTACGTGATTATTCATACATGGATTAAGAAATTAGTTTGAAAATCCAAGAATGTAATCCAAACATTAAAATGAACAAATCCATTCATGCCAATAGGTCAGAAATAATGATTCCATTTCTAAAAAAATATGGACTACATTTTGAGTGCCATTCCAAAGTGTTTCATAAAACACATTTATCAGCAACCACAAGTGACCAGGGGTTGGTGGTGAGAAGACCAATGGTTCTTGACTGGCTCTTCAACGCCATTCTCTACAGCTGGAGGAAGAGTAGTGCAGTACTTTGAGGCTACAATGTTGTCACCGTATTCATCACTGAGCCACGAGAACATTATACAGAAAGAAATATTTTTATTTGACAGCTGCTGGCACCAAAAAATGTATAATGATTTAAAACGACTTTGTATCTAGCCATATTTGAGAAATCTATTTACAGCAGATGATTCTAAGTATTAAAGTACTCACGTAGGAGTGGAACAGGACAAAGCCAAAGCCCACTGTTTAATAAAGTCCAACTAGATGAGCCCAAAGAGTTACAACATAATGCCCAGCCTAGGTGGCTTCTTCTTGGTAAACTAAACAGAATGCAAATATCAGCGACTGCAGCTAATATGTTTTTTAACAAAAAATACTCTTTATACTATGATGGGTTTTGTTAAAATTAATACATCATAGTGAACGTCATTCTCATTTGTGGGGTCTGAAGGCGAATACACCTGTTGTTTCAACGTTCTAAAGTGGGGGGGGGGGGATTTCCTGACGACAAAGGGAGGAGATGCAGTGCATGCTAATGTGCCACATCTCCCCTCCATTCTTTAATTTCTTGGATGGACTGATGATGAACACGGGATTTCCTCAGGTAGCCTGGAATGGTTAAGGTGGAAAGATAAGCTAAAGAATAACTGCTACTTGTAATAAAAAATTAAAATTAAAATTAAAAAACCCCAGCTCAACCACATAAGTATTTAACTCTTCACCTAGAATAAATCTAAAAGACCAAAAAAACCAATGAAGCCTGTACGACAGTGACTAGATAAACTTCACTCACGTTCATTTCTTGACCACCACATCAAAACAAGTATTTCTTCCAGCATGAAACACCTTTCTATGTGACTCCTTCCCTTCCGATTATAATGCAGCTTATAGGCACTCTCCACCTTACATAACCTGTTCAGTGCAATCCCACTGTTGCCACACCACTCTTGCTACATTCCATGGAAGATACGAATTAGAAGGTCAGTCTACATACATTCACAACGATTTGTGCAGCTTCAAGAAAGCGTTCAAAATTGAAGAACTGAGAGACAGACAGACAGATGAAAAACAGACAATTAATCTTCTTCCATACCTAGAATCACAGGAATTTCATTATCATGACTCCTACAATATAAATGTTTTTAAATACAGGGAAGAGAGAACATTCCAAACGTTCTTTGTAAAATTATACTTATTACCAGGGGTAAATATTTAATTTTCATGGGTAAAAAAAAAATTTTTTTTAAGGGAAAAAAAAAGCTTATTTATATATAGGACCTTCTCAAGGCAAAGACACTTTGGGTATTAATTCATTTCCATTCATTTCATCCATTTATTCAACAAATATATGCCTACTATATGCCAGGCATTGTAATAGAGATGCAGCTACAGCAGTGAACACAACGGATGAAAATTTACATTCTAGTAGAGGAGACTGACAAGAGAAGGAAAAAATATAGATGTATTTACTAACAAAAGCATACATTGTAAAAGAGGAGAAGGGGTGGAGATTAGCTTGAAACTAATAAAAAGTGTCAGGAGGGGGACGGATGTGGCTCAAATGGTTGGGCGTCCGTCTCCCATATGGAGGGACCCGTGTTCGATACCCGGGGCCTCTCAGTAAAAAAAAAAAAAAAGTGTCAGGAGCAGCAGCAGGTATAGATCAGTGGTTGAGCGCCTGCTTCCCACGTACAAGGTCCTGGGTTCAATCCCCAGTACCTCTGTTAAAAGAAAAAAGAGCATCAGGATCCTTTACACAAAATGTCTTTTTTCCCCCCATAGTTTGATGATTTGACTATTCTGAGTCTCATCATCAAAATGTGATTTAAAAAAAATACTTATCTTTGATATCTGACTCCTCAGCTGGTCTTTAAATATATATATGTACAAAACCATGTTCCAAAAATGATTCATTAAAAATTTGGCTTTCAATTCTCTAACAGTAAAATTCAACCATGAAGAATATATATGTACACACTATGTGACAAGGCGACTTATGCATCTGCATTTAAGATTTATACAGAAAAGCTATCCAAAGTCAGATAACCAGAGAATGATTGTTATTAACAAAGTCATGCTTTGTGTTGAAAGGGCTACGAGATTCTTAGTTGCAGCCAGTCAGCTACTCTGAGATTGACTTTAGTTTTTAATAAGAAGGCAGCTTCCCTGTCCTGCAATTGCTGGTGTTTTCCACATGGGAATCTGCACAGCGGCTGGTGCCTACCTGCTTTCTCCAATCGAGGCCACCCCCTCAGTGGCGGAAGCCCCTTTGCAGCCCTCACAACATGCTGGATGATCTCGGGGTGACTAAGGTGTAAGCATCAGCTCGTCAAACCACCAGTCACCCCGGGGCATGTGACATCCACAGGTCTCTGAGCCAGGATGCTCCTAATTGCTTACGGGGATGTGCACTGGCAATACCCGCCGTTATCTTCTCTCCAATCTACCCCTAAACTGCTGCATAATCTTCAGCAAGTCACTTGACAGCTCCAGAGCTCCATCTCTTCACCTGGGAAAATTCAGTGGTACAGACCAGACCACTTGAGGTCCTCTGAGGGAGAAAACAGAAGGACTTGAGGCCCCAGGAGAGATTCTAATACAGCAAGTCCTAAGACCCCTCTGGGCATCTGGGGGGAAAGGCGGCACAGGTGTGTGTTGTAAAGTATAAGCACCTGGTTCAATCCACAATTAAGAATTCCTAGAATAAATGACATCTAGTCAATCCAATGCAACACCATTTGGGAACACTGCATCCCGTACCCTCCACGCAAGAGGAATTTTGTTTGTTTGTTGTTTGTTTCTTTGATTTATGCTTTTTTTTTTTAATCAATTTTATTGAAACATGTTAATAAAGCATAAATCCATCCAAAGTGTACAAACAATGGTATTCAGTATATGCACGTAGTTAGTTGTACATTCATCACTTCAATCATTTTTAAAGCATTTTCATTATTCCAATAATAATAAACAGAAATGCATCACCTCTCAATCTTTCTCTGCTTACCATGCCATACATAGCTGCTACTGTTTCCATCTCTCTAGTTTATTTGTATTTATATTTTGTAAGAACAGTCTAATATACGTAATATCACCCATATTCATATTTTATATGAGGTTTCACTGTTATATAGTCCCATGTTACATTTTTTTTTAGCTTTCCTTCTAGTAATATACATGATCCCAGACTTTCCCTTTCAACCACTGTCATACCCATATAATAGCTCTGCTAGTTACAAACACTATGATGTGCTTTCACCATTTCTATTCATTTCCAAAGATTTAAAAACAACCTTTTTACCAATTCTGCCAGATTAACCCTCAACTTTACATTCTCTACCTTCATTCTATTTTCTGGTGACCTATAGTCTAATTATTAACTCCATGAGTTACACAATATATTCAGTTCATATATAGTGCAATCATACAGTGTTTGTCCTTTTGTGACTGGCTTGCTTCACTCAACATAATTTCCTCCAGATTTATCCATCTAGTCATATGCTTCACGACTGCATTTCTTCTTACAGTTGCATAATATTCCATCATGTGTATACACCATAGTTTTATTCCATCATGTGTATATACCACAGTTTGTTTATCCATTCATCAGTTGCTGGGCACCTCGGTTGTTTCCATCTTTTGGCAACTGTCAATAATGCCACTATGAATATTGGTGTGCAGCTGTCTGTTCGTGTCACTGCTCTCAGTTATTCTGGGTATATATGTAGTAATGATACTGCCAGGTCACATGGCAAGTCAATATTCAACTTCCTTAGGAACTGCCAAACAGTCCTCCACAGTGGTTATACCATTCTCCATTCCCACCAACAGTGAATAAGTGTTCCTAACTCTCCACATCCTCTCTAACACTTGTAGCTTTCCAATTTTAAAGTGTCCATTGTAATACGTGAAATTATATCTCACTGTGGTTTTGATTTGTATTTCCCTAATGGCTAGTGATGCTGAACAATTTTGCAAGTGTTTTTTCGCCATCTGTATTTCTTCTTTGGACAATTCTCTTTTCAAGCCTTTTGCCCATTCTTAAATCAGATACTTTGTCTTTTTATTGCTGAGTTGTAGTATCTCTTTATATATCATGGATATTAAACCCTTTTCAGATATGTGATTGCTAAATATTTTCTCCCATTGAGTTGGATGCCATTTCTCCTTTTGACAAAGTCCTTTGAGGTGCAAAAGTGTTTAATTTCGAGGAAGTATCATTTATCTATTTTTTTCTTTTGTTGTTCATGCTTTGGGTGTAAGGTTTAAGAAACTACCACCTACCATAAGATCTTAAAGATGTTTTTCTACATTTCTTCTAGGAGTCTTGTTGTTGCTTTTATATTTAGCTCCTTGATCCATTTTGAATTAATTTTTGTATAAGGTTTGAGATAAGCGTCCTCTTTCTTTCTTTTGGATATGGATATCCAAGTCTCCCAGCACCATTTGTTGAAGACTGTTCTGGCCCACCTGGAAGGGCTTGACAGCCTTGTCAAAAGTCACTTGACTGTAGATGTGAGGGTCGATTTCTGAGTTCTCGATTTGGTTCCATTGGTCAATCTGTCTGTCTTTATGCCAGTACTATGCTGTTTATACCACTGCATGCTTTAAAGTTAAGAAGCAAGAGTCCCCCAACTTCTTTTTTAAGATATTTTTGGCTATTCAGGTCTCTTACCCTTCCAAATAAATTTGATAATTGATTTTTCCATCTCTTCAAAAAAGGCTATTGGGATTGCATTGAATCTGTAAATCAGTTTGGGCAGCACTGACATCTTAACGATATTTAGTTTTCCAATCCATAAACACGGACTGTCCATCCAATTATTTAAGGCTTCTTCAGTTTCTTTTAGCAATGTTTTGTCGTTTTCTGAATGCAGGTCCTTTATATGTCCTTGGTTAAGTTTATTCCTAAATATTTGATTATTTTAGTCACTATTATAGATGGAATTTTTATTCTGATTTCCTCCTCAGATTGTTTATAAGTAGTATATAGAAACCCTACTGATTATTGCATATTTATCTTGTATCCTGCCACTTTGCTGAACTTGTCTATTAGTTCTAGTAGTTTTGTTGTGGATTTTTCAGGATTTTCTAGATATAGGATTATATCTTTAGCAAATGGGTGCCTTTTATTTCTTTATCTAGCCTAATTGTTCTAGCTAGAACTTCTAGCACAATATTGAAAAACAGTAATGACAATGGGCATCCTGTCTTGTTCCTGATCTCAGTGGAAAAACTTTCAGTCTTTCACCGTTGAGTACAATGCTAGCTATGGGATTTTCATATATGCACTTTACCATACTGAGAAAGCATCCTTCTATTCCAATCTTTTGGAGTGTTTTTTCAAGGAAGGTTGCTGTATTTGTCTAATGCCTTTTCTGTATCAATCAAAAAGATCATGTGGTTTTTTCCTTCTTCAATTTATTAATGTGGTTTATAACATTAATTGATTTTCTTATGTTGAACCACCTTTGCATGCAGAGGTTGACACTTAATCTTTTTGAGGTTCCCAGGTATGTGCTGCTTTGTCAGTAAAAAAAATTCTGTCCTTAAGTCAAGAGAAGGGCTTAGACTGCCACACATGTAGAGTAAGACAGCTATGAGTAAGTTCTGCCTGTGTATATGATTTCTGTTACAAAGCCATGGATCAAGTGAAAGAAGATGCATGATAAAGAAGTTCACTGCTTTTTGGCATTTAAGAAATAGTTTGAATCAAAGGACTCACATGTATAGATAGATATTCAAATGCAATTTCAGTAGAGAAAATAAATATGAAGTGACACATGCAAGTCAAACTTTAAAAAAGAGGCAGGGAGCAGATGTAGCTCAAGCAAGTAGGTGCCTGCCTCCCACATGGGAGGCCCTGGGTTCGGTTCCCAGTGTCTCCTAAAAACAGCAAGCAGATGCCACAATGAGCAAGACGCCACAACCAACAGGGAACAGAAGTGGCTCAAGCAATTGGGCACTCGCCTTCCACATGGGAGGTCCTGGTGCCTCCTAGAGAAGACAAGCACTCAGTGAGCAGACAGATAAAAGAGAGCCATGGGGATGGTGGGATAAAATAATAAAAAATAAATAAAAAGTGAAAAAGAGAGAAAGGAGGAATTGAAAATCTACTTACTAAGTAATCTACTTATCTCTTCCACAATGTTCAAACCTTAAAAAAAAAAATACCTTTAAACCTAAAAAAAAAAGTTGTTTGGTGGTTCAAATCAAAATATAGTGATAACATATTTGCCAAATGCCTCTTAGCATTAAGTATTTCAAATCCCTGATTTAAAAAATAAATAGAAGAAAAATGAAAATACTAAAAGGCTGCTATTACCATATAATGCTATAAGAAATTAAATTTTCTAAATCAAAGAGAACTGATTATTTTAAGAGCACGTGTCAACTGTTCTATCCATTACAGAGATCAGCAATAACTGCATTGTTAAACTGTACTGCTCCATAATTCAAAGTAGCATTCCTAAAGAATTTCATGAATTTCAAAACCAAAGTGTGCTGAAGTTCTAAAGACACAATTCTAAAATCTAGACATCACTGAGAAAATCCTGGGTTTTGTTACATACAAGTTTTGTTTCTTCCTTCGACCCTTAACATTATTCTTTTTGCATTTTTTTCATCCTCCTCGCTCATCCTTATGATGAAGTACAAAACTGAAGACTTTCTCAAAAGCATAGATTAATATAAATTACCATGCAGTTAGTTCAGAACCCACAAAGGTAAACAAAAAATTAACCACCAGCTAAGCATACTGTCACCCCAAGGAAGCATCTCCATGTTCCTAGCTGGCAGGTGTAATCATTGCTTTAAACTTTAGAAGCAGCTCCCCATCGTGATCAAGTATAACCAAGAGCTCAAATATACATAGTATTTCCAAACTAATTAACTACATTAGATACACTTTGCATAAGCAAACCACTTCCTGTGGTTTGCCATTGCAAAAAATATATATCAGCTGCGTGCCCTAAGTTTTTACTCAAAATGAGTGATAGCTCCATGATGGTCCTTCTGTACTTTGGTAGCCAACCCGTTTTAGTTATCATTATGATGCTGCACTGTTTCTACCTGAAGCAAGGGATATGGAATAAGAATTAAGCTAGAGACCTTGACTTCACTTGGCTCATTCTTGCTTAAACTGTGTCTAAAGGGCTTTTTATGACTACCTCAGGGGTGATACATTCTACTCTCTCTCTCTCTCTCTCACCTACATATACTTCTTCCACTTCCATTTACTATTCAGACCTTCAGTGATCTGGAGCGATCTACTCTTAAATCCAGAGATATCCCAGCCTACTTTCAATTTAGCTGCCATTTCAGACCAAAACTCCAAATAAAGAAATGTCCATGAAGAATAGAACAGAAATTAACCTAACGTGCTGCATAACACCTCCCTAAAATAACTAGCAGCTGCCTCAATCCAAATCAGAAATTTTTCTATCTGGGGATAGCATGTTTTGGGAAGAAAGCCTATTTACCCTAGGTTAACTGAGGGCAGCAAATACTTAAGGTTTACATGTTTATTTTCTTTTATTTAACTAATACTTTAAGTACTACGATATGCATATTTTTACCTAATTACATAGAGTAAAGGTATACTTAATATTTGGAAAATTAAAAGCTATTCTTGAAAATATGAATTGTATTAATGTTTAGGAACTTCTCATTAATTTGAATTCTTATTAATGAGAACTATTCCAGGAGTTGTGAAAAAAGTAAGAAAATATAACTTTGGCATCATAGGAGTAACAAGAAGTCGAATTGTATAATATTTTAATATTTATACAACAAAACTATGTCACACAACTTATCACAAACACGTTTCTCCTTTAGGTCTGGAATACATTAATAGCTAGCACTATCTTTATTGCTATAATTAGGAAACTATTCTGTTAATGAAGTAAAAAAATAAACACACATGCAAGTTACATACACATACAAACATAGGAATATACAGTCTACTTTCTACTTAGAATCAAAGTCATTCTCTCTTTAAAATAAAATGAGGCTGGCTAAAAAGCCACTATAAAAAGCAGTTGTAAGGATTTTGATTTGTTAACACTTTGTTAGTCAAAATTGTTACAACTACTCTATAAAACAGGAGAGGAGTTATAGATTCCTAAGTCATTAGATATTCATAAAAAGTAGTTTTCTAACATGTCACTTAGCTAGAGCATATATATATTGTAGGGTTTTGTGATAAATAATGCTGTACTTCAAATTATCCTAGATATATCTGCATTTTCTCATTAAAATGACGTGGCATTGGCCATAGTGGAGAGAATGATTGGTATAAAAATAATTGTTTGCACAGAACTAAATTTTGATAATTCTTCACATGCCATTGTTAGTAGAACATGGAAAATTACAAAGAAAACATACCTTAGTAAGTTATGTTATATTACACATGTAATATAGAATACAAATTTATGGAGTGTTTATAAAATCCACCCGATTTCCTTTACTTCTTACCTTAGGATAATTATCAAGAGTTATCAGAGTTCAAAATTATACCTAAGGTCCTGGAAGATCACAGAAGTACTGTGTGTTCTATTTACAAAGGAAGGCTTTTTAACAGATTAACCATAAACCGTATTTCTAACTCAAACAAAGCTTTTAAAGTTTCCTTTTGTTGAATTTTTAAAAATCATCTAACTTTCTGAGTTAGCATCATTTTTCACTGTTAACAAACTTGTCGGAATATATCATTCTGCTGGTTTCTACATATAGATTGTGATTTTCTATGTAATCTAGGTATAGAAATCAGCAGATACAGATACAGATATATCAATAAATAATCACAATCTAGGTGTCACAGTAATGGGTGAAATCCATGCGTTAGGTCACACACGTACATCCTAACGCATGGATTTTAACCATTTACTTAAAAACCCCACTCCATGTTGTGGTTTGGTAGAGGCAGGAATTTGAATCATGCATGCTTTAAATTGAATCCCTTACCTAGTGAACCCAGCAAACTGCTCAATATATGATATTCCAGCTCCACTTGGGTTTTTTTCCTAAAACACCATTCTCACTTAATTTTCTTAACAATGCTCAGAGGTAGTATTTTACTTTTGATCAAACTACATCCTTCCCCCACAAAGTACACAAAACGACGATTTTGAAACTGATGTTTTCTAAGGAAACCTGCCCTCAAACTGAAACTGATTCACAAAATTGAAATTATACCACTGCTTAAATGTCACATGAGGTTACACATAACTAAAACTGCTTCTAACAGGGAAACAATGCTCTAAAGATGAGCTGTTTCTTGCTTGAGGGCAAAAAAAAAAAAGTGCTTTTCTTTTCCACCAGTATTACTGTCATAAACAAAATGACCTGAGAATGTTGTGAAGGAACTCTAGCTGAGTTCATCACCTATGCCATCAATGAATGACCTCATACATCCTACAAAAGGCCACGACCTCATTTTTAAGACGAAATATTCTACCTGACAGTTTGGGGATCAAGTTACTAACTTAAAAGCAGGTTTAAAAAGCAGAACACAATCATCATTTTTACTATCACTGGGACTACATGCAATTGGAAGTACTTTAGGTCAGGAATTTAGAAATGCTCCCCAGAATTTAATTAAACAAATTGGATTTTGGAAGAGAGGTCTTCGTTAACACCCTACTTCTAGAAAACAGTACCACGGAATCCTTAATTGTAAGGTGCTCATAAGTAAACTCTCAAGGACCAAATGCCAACCCAGAGGCTCCGACCCTCAGGTTCCACAACAGTTTTAAACTTGCTTCTTCAAGGCAAAGGAGGAATCAGCAAGAACACTTTCAGGAAGTATGCTTAATTTCCTCAGTCATTGCATGACATTACTTTCTCTATACTCTACACAGAAAGTTTAATTTCTAGAAGGTTTAATTTCTAGAAGGTTTTACTCTGTGTCCTTTCGCAGTTTGCATTGTTTTATCGATCTGAACATAAATATCGTCACACTAAAATAATTCAGGATTGTTGAGAAATCCTAACCAGCAAACACCTATTATGGTTGTAATTTCTACTGGAGGAAATACATTATCTCTAAAATAATTAGAGATTTGGAATGTCTCGAGACTGATTTGTTTCTGATATGTCAATGTTTTCCATTGACATATCTAATTATTTGGAAATTATACATATCTAATTTTAAGGAAACAGGGAAACTAGAAGATGAAACTAAAATGACTCAAGATTTAACAGACCTTGGGGACCAAAATAAGTGTACAATTGATAATATATATTAATTTCAGCATCTACTTCTTTAATCCACTAATACATGTTGCTAAAACAAATATCATTTGCAAAGCAGCCACATTTAATATCACATACTTGAGCTGAGTTTGAATTATGAAAGGGAAGTCGTTCTGAAGCATTTATCTGTAATGGTCAAAGCACAATTCTTCCCTGGGTAGGGACAGGAATATCCTGACTAATTCTCAATGTTTTCAGAACTCAGAAATAATCATTCTACCAAAAGACCACTGGGGGGCACACACCACCCATGGCAGTCATCCAAAAATAAATTTAAAAAGAAAAAAAAATCACATTTTATTTTTACTTTTTATTTATTGTTGCTGATATTTGAAAATTAGCTCTAAAATATTAACATTAAAAAAGGAATCTTTTAACTTTAAACAGACAATACTGTGAAAAGATATGCTGCTATGTGTTATTTTAACATATAAACTTGTATATTCAGCATATAAGTAGTAATACAAGACATAAAAAAGCACTCAGTCAAAATCACTTCCTTTCATTTATGTTTCCATTCAGTAGCTCAAACTGTTTTAGGAAAAATAAGTTTAATTCCAAACAATCCTATGGAACAATATTCCTATGAAATTATATAAACACTAATTTTCTTCTATTCTGATATTTTGTATATGTATAAAAGTCAGTCCTTTTAATGAAATATTTGAGTAACATGACGGTCTTCCATAAAACCATGTGATTTTGTTGTTGTTGTTTTGGTTTTGGGTTTTGTTTCTGCTTTTTTTATTTTATTTTATTTTTAAGGAGGTAACAGGGATCGTGGAAAGTAGACACTCAACCACTTGAACTATATCCACTCTCCTTAAAGCCATGTTTAGTAGAAGATTCCATATTAGTCATCAGAACCTTTGATATAATAGTAACTTCAAATTCATGTAAGAAACAAACAAACAAACATGAACACAAATAAATAATACACATCCACAAATAGACTGATGGCACAGAAAACTGTTTTTGAAGCCTAAAAAGAATGTTCAAATTAATCAAGAAACTTTTTCAAAAGCATATTGAAGAACAAACACAAAGAATAAAAGTAACTTTCAACTCCAAAGGAAATTTAAAGGAATCAGAAACTTCTGTACCAACCTGCCTTTTGCTGCTTTCTGAAGTGGCTCTTTTGAGGTTCAATGATCTTGAAACCCTCAGCGCCTTCACTGAGTCCTTCCGAGTTGTACCAGAAAAAGAGTAATACCTGTTGGCAGGTTTCCTCTTTAATCTGTCTGCCATCTCCATCCATTAGAAGGGCAAAATTCAGAGTGACCAGGATTCCAGGGCTAACCACAAAATAAAATGATCCCTCAGACCCAGATAGGCTGTCTGGATTTTGCTCAGTCCTCTAGAAACGATGACAAATTTAAAAACGGGTGGTAAATAGCAAACAAAACCCATCCCAAGTAAGTAACCCTGGACCAGCTCCACGACGCCGCATCTGGCAACGTCTATCTCAGGTTCACCGCCGAAGACCAGGCACAGGTTCCACCGCCTCAAATGAAAACAACCTTCTCCAGTTAAACAGGCCAAGAGCAGTTTGTCAAGAGTGAAACAGGGTGTAGCAGCACAGCTCGCAGTCAGCAGGGTGTGAGTAAATACACAGGTTCAAAGAAGTCTCTTTAACTCACTCTTTGCCAAAACAGACAGAAAGCTATGGGACTGGAACAAATCACAACTCCTGCCTCAGGAGCGCTCTTACTTATTGGGACATTTTAAGATCCCTGAACATTCCCTTCCTCCAGGGAATGAGAAAGAATTTTACTCAGAAAAAACATAGATCAAAAAATTCACATGGGAAGCGGCTGTGGCTCAATCAGTGGGGCTCCCGTTTACCATATGGGAGGCGTGGTTAGCTGACCCAGCGAGCACAAGCAGCAAGGGGGGGGGGATAAATGAATAAATAAATAAAAATCTTTAAAAAAAATAAAAAATAATAAAAAAATAAAAATTCACAAGCATTATGAATTAGGAGTCTGGCCCCCCTCCTTGTTTGTCCCTAAAGGGGGGAGGGGGTTACGCCCCTTCAAAAGGCAACAAAAACAGTTTTCCTGGCCTTTATGTCCAGCCTAACTGAACTAAGATTGAATGTGAGAAGAGATCGTGTAAAATAAAGACGTGTGAAAAAGGACAGCCAGGCCACTGGTGATTACTGAGTCCCCTGAACCATTCTCAGTACCACAGCCCTGAAAGCGCAGCCTAACGATGAAAGGCACGGTGATCACAGTACGGTCAAGGGAACATCTTTTAATACAGAGAATGGCTAAATCCTAAGGGTCTGTTAGTATTATTTTTAAACAAGAGGCATATGATTATTTTTTAAACACACACACACCAATTACTAAAGTAACCACATAACTGAAGAAACTACATAACTGAACATTACCCTATACGAGAAATATAGCCGATGAATAAAACAAACACAGGAAATTTAGAGGAGACATTATTTAACAAGGGATGAGATATACTGCAGGGCTACTCAAAGCGTGGTCCCAGGCTGCAATGAAGCAGAGAAATACTACAGACTTTTGGAAACTTTCATGGCAATTTGGCAGTGATTTTATGACTGGTGACTAACTATAGATGAAATAAAGGCATGCAAAACACAAACCAATTTTTCCTAGTAATTCATTTGTGTTGTATTTTATTGAAGTATTTGGCTGCCACAGATTCAAAACAGAAAATGACTCTATCCCTTCACCCTGATAACTTGAGAAGCAGCGATTTAATGTGTTTATTGAAGACAGAATATCTCTACCTAAGACTGGAAAGCAGTTGACTGACTACATTTCTGGGAGAGAGCGTAAATCAAAACTGGCACTCCCTAATGCCAGTCTGAGGTTGAACTTACATTCCTCCTATTTATCCAGCCTTAATATTCCCACCTTCATATTGGCTAACTTCTCACTTTAAAAATTAAGAGATTGGAATTAAGAGAATGGAAAGACAAGCCACAGACTGGGAGAAAATATTTGCAGAACACATCTGATAAAGGACTTGTACCCAAAGAATGCAAAGAACTCTTAAAACTCAACAATAAGAAAACAAACAACCCAA
The DNA here is from genome assembly GCA_026826555.1 of Tolypeutes matacus. Lineage (NCBI taxonomy): Eukaryota > Metazoa > Chordata > Mammalia > Cingulata > Chlamyphoridae > Tolypeutes > Tolypeutes matacus. Next base: position 16,162,406 of record JAKSZT010000049.1, read on the forward strand.
TTACAAAATAGACAAAAGATCTGAACAGACATCTTAACACACAGAGGGCAAGTAAGCATATGAGAAGATGCTCAACATCATGTCAGTAGAGAAATGCAAATTAAAGCAACGAGATACCACTACACTCCAATTGGAATGGCTAAAATCCAGAACACCATCACCACCAAGTGCTGGTGAGGATGTGGAAGAAGAGAAACTCTCATCCATTACTGGTGGGGATACAAAATGGTACAATCACTTTGGAAGACAGTCGAGTAGTTTCTTATTAAAGCCAAACAGGCTTGATCCAGCAATCACTTTCTCAAGCCAATCACACCCAAATGAACTGAAAATTTATGTCCATACAAAAATCTGCACACAAATGGTTATAGCAGCTTTATTCATACTTGTCAAAACTTAGAAACAACTAAGATGTCTTCAATAGGTGAATGGATAAACTATTACATACATACAATGGAGTATTGTCCAGCAATAAAAAGAAATGAGATATCAATCCCTAAAAAACATGGAAGAAACTTTAAATACACACTGCTAAGTAAAAGAAGGCAGTCTGAAAAGTCTACCTACTGCATAATTCCATCTACATGACATTCTGGAAAAGGCAAAACTGTAGGATGGTAAAAAGATCAGTGGTTGCCAGGGATTCCGGGGGGGTGGGGTGGGGGGGACGACAAATAGGTGGCACACAGGGCATTTTTAGGGCAGTGAAACGATTCTGTATGATACTGTCATGGTGGATACATGACAATATTCATTTGTCAAAACCCATAGCACTGTACAACAAAAGGAGTGAGCCCTAATGCAAAGGATGGACTTTAGTATAATGTTTTAGTATAACACACTGGTGCTTCAGTTGTAACAAATGTATCACACTAACGGAAAATGTTAATAATGAAGAAACAGGGAGGGGCGGAGGGAGGTAAATGGAAACTCTCTGCAGAATTTTTCTATAAACCTAAAACTGCTCTAAAAATAAAGTCTATTTTTTAAAGTACTTGGAATTGCTTTTAAGTTAATGAAAGAAAGAGAAAAAAAGATGAAAGACATGACCAAATTACAAAACATGAAACAAAACTGTTGTCCTTGAAAAATACTTAGTTAACATTTTCATCTTCTGGTCTTACAAATAGTCCATAAAGGTGAACAGCCCCTACTCATTTCACTGTCCTAAACTCTGCCTGGAATGGAAGAGCTGCTCAATAAGTATGTGTAGCCTAATTTAAAGAAAATGATGCCGTTTCAGAGATGCAACTGCAGCTTTGCTTCAGTATCAAATTCCCGAGAGATCTCCTCACTGACACTACCTATTACCTCTAACAAAATCCCAAGATTAAAGGTCATCATTTGACTGTTCCCTTAAAAAGAAGTGTCTCATCAATCTTTTATAAGAAAGAAGTCAAGTAATAGACTAAATGTGCAATACAAGAAAGTCCAGAGTTTGGAAATGGGGGCTACAGATTCTATAAATCCCTCATCCCAAGAGTATTTCCCGTTTCCTACAATCTGCCTCAATTATATTAAATAAGCTCTTTCCTGAGTGGCAGTCAAGTACTTGCCATCTAAACTCAAATGGTTAAAGCAGTTATAAATTCTAGTAGCTTTCTGAATGTGAATTTCTGTTCAATTTCCATACATTAGTAAAAATATTCCCATTGCATCCTATCTGGGGAATAATCTCCCATCATTGTCTCTTTACAGGACTTCAAATTCAGTTGTTTTTCTCCAGATCTAAATTTTATGTTACTCTCAATTAAACTGTTTTGAGGCAGGAAATTTTAAGGACTTTCATTTCCGTGTTAATACTATATTTCCTGATTAAAATTTATTGGTATTTTCCAACACAGTCAAGGGTTAGCATTAAGTCAAGGGTATACATCATTGGAGGGACTGTGATGGTTAGGCTAATGTGTCAACTTGGCCAAGTAGTTGTGTCCAGGTGTTTGTTCCAGCAAGCACTGGGCTAATTGTAATACAAGAGCATTTATGGACTTCAATCACCAGTGAGTTTACTGCGTGGATGGCTGATTACATCTGCATCAATCAGGGAGATTACATTATCAATGGGTGGTGCTTTATCCAATCAGTTGAATGACTTAAAAGTGGAAGTGATTTCAACATTCAGAGAGAATTTCCCAGCTCATCGTTGGACAGGCAACTTCTCCCAGAGACTCATCAACAACCTTTCATCGGGCGTTCATCAGAGCCCCTGGTTTGCAGCTTGCCTGAGGAACCTGGACTTGTGTGTCCCCACGGTCGCGTGAGAGACTCTTTTAGAGTTTCATATTATTCACAGATATCTCCTGCTGATTCTGTTTCCCGAGAGAACCCTGACTAATACAGGGACCAATAAAGATTATTAGACTAGAATGGTTGCAAATTTTTACCACTTGGAAATGCTATCACTTGTCCTGTGCCTTTAAATGCTAGTTACTCTATTTGGTGGTGACCCCCAAATTTATCTCTCCAACTCTAACCTCTCCTTGAGTTCTAAACATACATCTCCAATGACCTACTTGACATCTAATGGGTGGATCATCTAAATGTCCCAGCAGAAGACCTGACTGCCCCAAACCCTGCAACCACTCCTTAAGTCTTCCACATCCCAATAAATGAAACCGCCTATATCCCACACCAGTTCCTTTAGTCAAAGTCTTAAAAGTTATCTTTAGTTCATTCTTTGCCCTCATTCCCTGCAGCCTGAAATCCTGGGAATGCTAACTCCAAAACATATCTCAACTCCTTTCAATTTTCCCCAACTCCATTTTAGACTCAGCCATCATCATCTCTTCACTGGATGGCATCCTCTTACTGATCTTTTTTTTCCTCTCTTGCTATCGACAATGAATTCTTCCCAAAGCAACCAAGGCAATCTTCTAAAAATATAAATTAGATTAGTTCACTCCACAGTTGGACAGTTCAATGGCTTTTCATGGCACTGAGTATCAAATCTCAAAGTTCCACTTTAACAAATAACCATATAAGAAAACATAGAAATCTAGAAAAATAAAATATGGTTTAAAATCTACATTTCTACCAACCAAACTAGCTCCTTCTCCAAGCCCAACCAATAATTAACATGTTTGTTATCTGGGGTCAGGCAAGAGATTTGTCAGTTTGGGAAGCATATTTGGTCTCTTCTTTAAAATGGAGACATTATCATCTACTTGCAGGGTTGGCATAACTGTGTGGCCATATCCTAGTACAGTGTGAATTTTTTTAAATGAAGCTATATTAATTGACTTACTCTGGAATTATAGGAGGATAAAAGGGTAGAGGCTTTCCCTGTTTTCCTCTTCTTTTTCCATAAAAGCCAAGAGAAAAAAATCTGCTACCGTCTACATGATTTCTATACTTTTAGGGATGAAGGTATAAATGTCTGAATGAATCCATGAATGGCGTGTCCTTGTTTATCATTTAAAATTTCTTCTCTAAAACTATTTAGGAAATATTAAGGAAAAAAACAATGGTCATCTACCTTCTTCTTCCTCCATTTTTGTGGGGCTTTTGGGGTTTTTTTGTTTGTTTGTTTTTGGTTGGTTTGTTTTAATGATATAGTCCTTTGCCTGCTCCTGACTAAAAATACAAAACTGAGATTTTTGCTTATTTTTGTCTCAGAAGAATATACATAGTCATAGTACACTGGGAATCCTGAAACTTTAGGGATGCAGAAAATAGTATATTTCTTCCAACAACTATTACTCAGCATGTATTATGTATCAATGACTAAATAGTTCTCTTTAAATTGATAAATATGGGGAACGGGTATGGCTCAGTGGTTGAGCACCTGCTTCCCATGTACAAGGTCCCAGGTTCAATCCCTGGTACCTCCTAAAAAAAAAATTGATAAATGTGAAAATGAGCAAATGAAAATTATTATTGATGGAAATTCATTACATAAGAAAAATATCTAACACAGCCAAGTTTATTTGTTTTATTTTTTTTAATTTCTTAGAAACTGATAATAAAAGAATGGTCAGCCTAATCTGATGATGGTGACAGTGGTGATGGTGGCTGATAATAATGACAGCAATTAACATTTACTGGGGACTTATTCTGGCCAAGCACAATGCTAAAACCTTGACAATAATTTCTCAGGTTTAAATTTAATTGAAAAACCACCTTATAAGGTAGGCATTACCATTATATTCCATTTACAAGTGGGAGAACTGAAGTTAGAGAGGTTAAGTAACTGGCCCAATCTCATAAAATGTAGAAGTGGTGAAGCAAGGATTCAAACCCAGGCAGTGGTCCCTGACCCCACCACATGAGACACCCCCCCACCCCAGCTTATGAAGTACCATAAACGCAAAGTGCAGCACCTCAAGGAACAAGCCTGAGATTAATTTACTTAATTAATTAAACCTGAGATTAATATGATAACTGAAAGAGAAAGAGACTGGCCCTCACTTCTCTTCTTGACTCACTCCCGGGTGGCACTACACAAGCAAAGTCTTGACTGCTTTCCCTAGGAAGGCTGAGGAACAATCTGTGCAGGCTGCCCCAGCTTCAGAGTTTCTACTGCTCACAGGAGCTTTTACACTCCACGAGCTCACGTGGGAGCCAGGGCCCCTACCTTATGCCCTTCCACCCACATCTCCCTCACCGCTGCCTCTGTCAGACTGTCCCCACTCTCCCAATGCACCCTACCACAAAGTTGATGAACTGTGGGCAAACCAGTACCCACAAAATATTTCAATGCTGGGAAATAATCCCTTTGAGTTCATTAATTAGCCTTTTAGTGCTCGATTTGGCATTTAATCTAAATGTTGTCTGTTTTAAAGCTCTAACTGAAATGAAGCCATTTAGCAGGCAACTAATCAAGTCATCTAGTTAATGAAGTCTACTTACACAGATTATTTCAATTCCAGGTTTTATCAAACTCTTTGAAATAATTTCTGGCCTATTCCAATTCATACTAAAGTTTAAAAAGATGATTCCATTCAAAGCTACATTTAGAACCGATTAATGCTCTCTTTATAACAGAATTAGGCAGAAGTACAATCATAGGCAAATAGGTAGAAAATTAAAAATTAAAAAATCCCCAGTTAATCACACAATCTATGCTTAAAGGGTATTGACACTGTTCTATCCCTTCAAAACTTTTTCAAATAATTGTTTCTACTAAAATTACACCAAATTTTGTTTGTTGTTTTGACCTGAATTTTTAAATAATTTTTATCTGATTCACAAATTTATCTGCACTTAGCCCCAAACATCCAGCTGCCTAACTGCCATCTCCAAGGCACCTCAAACTCAAAGGCAGGACTGAATTTCCAGTCCCACCCATCCCACCCACGCCTGGCCACCTCAGAACACCCCCTACCTTGGTGAATCACCCCACACACACACTAGATTTTACCTACTAAAGAGCTCACACATCTACTTGCTCCCTGCCTTCTCCACCCTGGTCTAACCTTCATCAGTCTCACACTTCCTACCACAGAACCTGCTCAGCAGCCTCTCTGCACCCACTGGGCCTCCCCCCCCCCCACCCTCTTCATTCTTCACCTGACAATCACCTCCCCTCTCCTCGACTTTCACTTTCTGTCCTTCCGGTTTCAGCTTGGGCATCTTCCCCTCTCCCCGCGCCCCACCCCCACCCACGGCAACTCTTGCTTCACCCTGAGTTTGTCAGGGTACTAGGTAACATCTTTCATAGAATCATTCCTTTTCCACAGAATGGCTTTCTGTCAGTATTTATACCTCTAATTTGTGTGATTATGTGGCACAGTCTGACTCTCACACTAGATCACCAGGCCCAAGAGGGCAGAGACCAAGCCCTACTCTTGCTCACTATTGTATACTAATGCTATGCACAATGCCTGGAACATACGATGCCCAATAAATTTGTCACATTAGCTAAGAACACTAGTTTTATTATCTTTCAAAGGAGAAATGATTACATGTTCTGTCTTTTAAATTATTATTTACACCCTGGTCTGAAAAAGAAAAAATCTCCCCCTAATTTAGGGACTTAGCTTTGGTTCAACATTGAGGTTAGATTTTAAATCATCTATTCCATTTCATCACAATCTCAAATTGTCATCAGACAAGAGTAGAGTATGTATTTATGCATAACTATTATTGTTCCTTTGATTAGGGCAATGGAAAACTATTTCACAAGCACTTCGTTATAATTTTTTCTGTAAACAAAGATTTTTTTTGATGGGGTTGGCGTCAGAGAGCATTATTTCTTTAAAATGTATATTTCCCTAAGATTGAAAGATGACAATAGGCTGAATTAAAGCATCATCCTCCTTGGGAAGCGGCTGTGGCTCAATCAGTAGGGCTCCCGTTTACCATATGGGAGGCCCCCGGTTCGGTTCCCGGGGCCTCCTGGTGAAGGCAAAGCCCGCCTGCACGGCGTGGTTAGCTGACCCAGCGAGCACAAGCAGCAAGGGGGGGATAAATGAATAAATAAATAAAATCTTTAAAAAAATAAATAAATAAAAAATAAAGCATCATCCTCTGAGCTGCATCTATTTCACTTAAAGCAAAAGCAAGGAATATAGATTCTGTGACTTACCAATCTGGTCACACAATATTAAACTGGTCACCATGTAACACACCCTGGGTAGACTTCATAATTCATTAGAACTCGTGGAAATGAAGCCAGAGTTTGCCCAAAGTAAAATATTCCCTGTAAACTGTTTATACTAAAGCATTCTAAAAGGTTTTACAACATAATGCACGTGGCATCTACAATCACTTTAAATTGGGACAAAGTACATGATGCTATGTCCTAACTGAGCAATTATGCCTGCATCTCTAGGAGCTCCATTCAACAAGACGACCCTTTTTGTCTGCACAACAATTAACTCAAGTTAGTTTCACATATATAGAAACTAAAAAAATAGTCTACTTACTTGAAATGAAGACATCTTAGCCGTTTCAATTATCACTGCTTTTTATTAAAACTAAATTTGCTTGAATTCCATAAGTGTGAACTACAATTGTTGCCCATTTAATATCAGAGGTCCTACCCTTATTCAGTTTTTTTGTTTTTACAGCCTGACAGTTCTCAGAAGGTACACTGCCTAATGTTAGTAAATAAGTATCCTTGACATTAATCCACAAAATGAGTCCTAATTCATTAATTTTCCAACGACTCTTTTCTGTCTTTTCACAACATTGCCCAAGTTTTAAGATCTCTTCTGTATTTCAGAGTTAAACGAAATTGGAGAACTTTGAAAATTCTACCAGATACCTCATTATGAAATGTCAGTCCATAGTTTGCAGGAAAGCCCTTAAAACAATAAAGCTGCATCATATTCAGTATATGGACCACGTTCTCAATAAGAAATTAGCTTTTAAAAAAATGGATGGAAAAGAAATTAGCACAGGAACTCCCCAACCCACTCCTACCCCCAGGGTAACGGACATTCAAAAAATAAACGACTACATTCTGCAATACTCCATACTTCTTCATATGTTCTATTTCTTGACAAAGGAATTTAAATTTCAAAATTTTCTATCAGGCACATACATAGTCATGCATTAAACAGGAAGAGAATAAAAACCTTTAAAGAAATTAAAATTAGATTTGTGTCAAGTATAAACTGTTAGCTCTCATTTTAAATCTAAGTAGTAATCCATTCCTTAACAGAGCAGGGTTTATTAATGCTTTAAAAATTCCATTTTGATATCACCAAATAAATTCATTTTAACAACCCATATTCCAGATACAAAAATATGTTCTGCATTTCTCATCTACAAATTATACAAACTGACTACACACAGCAAAGAAACACCAAAGTGCTTGTCTCCACATTATCAAATGCTAGAATCTTAATTTTTCAAATATATACACACACACACATGTACAGATCTTTTCCACAAATAAAGCAGGATATAACTGTATTATCACCTTGCTGGACATTGATTATGTTTTTATGACATCATCCCCAAAAAAGTAATGATTTACATATTAATTAAAAAAAAAAAAAAAAAAAAAAAAAAACACTTAAAGAGGTAAGAAAATTGCAAACTTTTAAAATTAAAGCACATTTCTTACCTTACAGTTCTGCTACAGATGTACTACAAAAGTAAAATTACAACGTATTTCAAAAATAGTAAAATAAAACACTGATGGGGCAGTAATTTTATTAACATAAGAGGCACAAAAGCTACATCCGTCTATAGATTTAGAAGCCAGCAACAGGGAGAAATGATAAAAATCTGTGATAAATGTTTTTGTCCTAGCTTTACCCCAACACATTGAGGTTGTTGCTTGCCCACGGTCCCAATAAATTTTTAAAAGTTTCATTTTCCCAAGGTTCCTCTGAGGAAACTTGCCAAACTGCCCCCAGGAGAATCACAGTTTATTTGAGAAACACCAACAAGCAGCAGCCAAATCTCCACAACAATCCTTCGCCTAATTCCTGGACCCCAGTCTAAACATACAAACTCTGGAAGATGAATTTAAATTGCATTTCATTCAACCCTTTCTCCACACGGGGTCAGAAAGAAATAGTATAAGATGCTTTACAAGTTCATCACCAAAACAGGACATGCATGCATCGCTGGACAAAATCACATCAAGGTACAACAAAGGAAATGCTGACATCATATCTTAAATCACTTTCAACACCACATATATACGAAAGACAAAGAAGTGACTAAGAGATTTTTTCTTGTTGATCACCCTCCCACAAAAAATGCACGAAACTGCACTCTAAGTACTTGTTCAGTCGTGAGAGTTTTGGTGCCGCCCCTTAAAATCAGTCTCAGGTGACTGGTATGCAACAGGAAGTGATTCCCAAATTCTTTTATTCTGAGGTCATATTTTTGCAACTTTCTAAACTACTCTAGTACGCAGAGGAAATGAAAGCAGTGACCCAGTGATGAAAGCTGAGTAAAGGCTCACGAAAATTATGAGGACCAAAACCAGAAATTCAGACAAACTAGAGCTCAGCACTGAGGAAAGTCACATAGACCAACTCACTGCAGCTGCAACAACATGCAGACCATTTCGGTTTCTCATAGTTAAGTGAAACGTCAACTGGGAAAATTGAGAATTAAATACTAAAAGTAAAGAAGACCCCACGATAGCATGCATACGCTAATTCTCTGTTCCCTTCCCGGAAAGCAGCAATGTAGGGAAGGGACAAACCAAGCAGGACACACTTCTATGCCCCAAGTAGAAGTAGAATATTCTTTATCCTGGAAAATCAAACCTACTCCAAAATACCCAAGACAATCCACACCAGGACCATTTTGAACAAATGTGCATAAATTCAGGAAATTAGAATTGTATAGGCACCAGTTCTAAAAGAAGACTTTCTCAGTGCCATATGTTGAACTTCAATAATTAAAGGGAAAACGTGCAAAATTATGGCTAATTACTTAATTTCAATTTGCTTTTGCCATCATTTGAAATACTACCTTAAGCCTAACTTCCCCTACACGAAAAAAAGAATTTTTCACAATTTCAAAACTCATGACTAGGTATAAAATAATAGTTTGACAGAACTTTCCCCATTATAGAGATTGAAACCAGTGCTTTTAAAGCCAGGGTTTTCCAAGGTTAGTAAATCTAAATACCACCTGGAGGAGATTTTCAAATGTAGATGTCCTGGCCCAGCCTGGGCTTGACGTAGGTTTGGGTCACTGCATTTTAAATATGCACCGAGGGGATTTTCGTGAAACAGGACATTTTTTAGAGGGATTTCTGTTGTCGTGCAGGTGATCTGTACTGCTCTATTAAACTTAAAAGCAAAACAGGTGTCAAGATCCTTACTCAGAGTCACGGCCAAAAGTAGTTGAAAACACTCCAGGATGATTAAATCAGAATCGAATTTCAGAGCCATGGAAAGGAGCCATACAACTGGCTCTTTCATATAATGGCTCAGTGTGGATAATGTACCTGACAGTACCACTGAATCTGGGTGTTGCTATTCTGGATTATTAATTATATATTTTTTTACAGTTAAAAACTTAAGAAGGGCTGGGGAGCAGGTGTAGCTCAGCGGTTGAGCGCCTGCTCCCCATGTACAAGGCTCCAGGTTCAATCCCCCGTACCTCCTAAAAACAAACAAACAAACAAACAAAACGGGAACTTTAGAAAGTTCATTCAAGAAAATTTAATTTTATAACTTTTAAGTATTCCTGAACAAATAAAACACTGATTTGAGAACTATTTTGGTCTGGGGTACACTGTAATTTAAAGTATTTTTGTATTAAGAAACTGAACTCAATCAGCATGATATAAAACTATCTAAAAACTCAATTCACTTACTAATGTTTAAAACTGTTTTTTTCAAGTTAAAGGACTTTTTAACTTGTATGAAAAACACAATAAGTAAATGTAGATATATCATCATCAGATTCTCACAAGAATACAAAATCTAAAACACAGTTTGTTAGGAATCCTACGATTTCAATATGCAACTATTTTAGAAGATTATACATATTTGCCTTACCCTTAGTTTTTGTGTGTAATGTAATAGCTAATTTTTAAGAGTATATTATTTCCATTTCAGTAACAAATTACCCCAAAGATCTCAACAATAAAATCAACCTCCTTAACTTAACTGATCTTTATAGAACACGAAATCCAACAACTGCAGCGTACACATTATATTCAAGTACATAGGGAATGTTCACCAAAAAGGCCATACACTGAGCTACAAAATAAGTCTCAATAAATTTCAAAAGATTTTTTAAAAATTCATATTGCTCAGCATCTACATCTCAGTATTCTACCTCCTCAAATAGTGAACTCCCTCTATGGTGTATATGTCTATAAAGGGTGCAGGGATCAAGGATGAGAAACAGCAAGCTGAATCCATCCTCCACAAAGGCATCATGTGTTGTGCTAAACTTAAATGAGCCCACTTAGTGCAGTGTCCTAAGGAGCATTTCTACTTTGCCTAGCCCCATAAATCCTACTCATTCAACAACCCAACTTCCACAACAGGTTATCCCACACAATACACCACAGCCAGGCAGATACCAGAAGCCATCTTATAACCCATTCTAAAGTCCCTCTACTGAAAGATACAAGCCAAGTGCGAAGTAGGAGGCTACCAATAAGAAGAAATCCAAAGTCTGTACATGACTAAAAAGGAAACACAGGGAGCAGATGTGGCTCAAGCGGTTGAGTGCCTGCTTCCCACATGAGAGTTTCCAGGTTCAGTTCCCGGTGCCTCCTAAAAACAAAAAACAAAACAACAGGCAAACAAACAAAAAAACCAACTCAGGGGAGCCAATGTGGCTCAGTGGGTGAGTGCCGGCTTCCCACATACAACGTCCTGGGATCAATCCCTAGCCCAGTACCTCAAAAAAAAAAGAAAAGAAAAGAAAAGAAAAGAAACAGGAGCACTCATCACTACTACTCAGGGTACTGAAAATGCCCACTGACTAAGGTGGGCATTTCATACCAATGGAAATGTCCAAATCAGTACAATAATTAGAGTACATAAATTGATTTAAAAAAAAAAAAAAAAAATTCCTATGCAGCTATGTCAGCACAGCTATGGTTAATGGGCAGGGAAATATATTTATGATCAACTCAAAGGAAGAAAAGCAGGCTATTATTCGAGTTCCTTTAATAAAAGAAAAAAGGATGTGAAAATATTTCAATGAAAAAAAGGGGGGGAAGGGGGGTTGGGATCACAATGCAAAGCTCACCGAAATGACAGCAGTGTGTCTTCTGGGGCAGCAATGGGATTAGTGGGTGACTATTTTCTTCTTTAAATGTTCTGTGTTTTCCAATGTTGCTTTACAAGCTGTATAATTTTTATAGAAAAAACAACAACAAAAGCATCTCCACTTCAAGAAGAGGGAGTGAGAGAAGAGGAAAATATTGAAAGATCAATTACAACATTGTGGGGAGCAGGTATAATATAGCTCAGTGGTTGAGTGCCTGTTTCACATGTGCGAGGTCCCGGGTTTAATCCCCAGTACCTCCTAAAAAAAAACATTATTTCATCTCCCTCTAATATTAGGGCTGGGAAATACATTTAAATTGCTCCATTTCTGCAGTCTCTTCTAAACTATGGAGCTGAACCATGCAATAAAGTCACTGAACTCTAAGTCTCTAGATTGTACCATTCATGTGGATTTCAAGAAAAGGATTTGGGAGTCACCCTATCCCTAGCTCACTAAAAAGCTCAAAAATGGTACCAAGAGAAACAGCAATAAATGATACACTGGCAGGAAAGTTCTGTATTTTTTTATAAAGTGTGCCACTGACCCACGGAAGACACATGGGACAAATTTCACTGTGACAGGTGTTGGTGAATCAATTATCTCTGAATTTACACAATATTTAGTATCTGGACATTTTCCTTTTCTGTGAGATTTCAAGAAGACACGGGTGTCAGCTACGAGCCAGGCAGGATGCTAACTGTCAGGACTGTGCGAACAAACCTACACGGCAGCTGCTTTCCCCTGGCTCCCTGCCGAGGGAGATGGATGCAGGGAGGATAAGGTGGAGAACCAGAGGTCACAGCACCCCTCACAAGGCCCCAGGAGAGTGTCCAGGACTATCTCACCACCCTCCAGCCCCATGCGGTCACCACCCTGGCTTACATATTATATGTGAAGTTTTAGAAGTAGATCCATCAATACAGCAAGGATGAAACAAATCTGTATGTGGCTGTGAGCCCTCAGGCAATTTCATTACAAGTCAAATGCAAAAGATTGTGGCCAAATGGCTCTAATTATGCCTGATCAAGCCTCATCATATCATTACAATAAAGAACTTGCTGACTTCCATACACAGAGCCAAAGCATCCTGTCACAAATTCCCCGCCTCCTCCTCTTCCCATCAGAGGACAGACCAAAGGGGTGGGTCCAAGCTAATGCTCAAGTGCCTGCGGGCGGCCACGACCATGGCGCCAAAGTCACAGAAGACACTGAAAATGGTGTCTCCGTGTGAACACACACTGGGAGCAACAATGGAGAAAATGATGGTTTTCTGTAATCCAAGAAACCCTCTAGAGAGATTGCCTTTGTGAGCTTGTTAATGTGGAAGGAAGGGAGACCCGTCACGCAGGCCCAGCTGTTGGGACAGATCATCTGGGCCAACGCTGGGATCTGAGCTCAGAGACCTTCTATGTAGCACCTGCAATACCATGATCACAATGATGGACAGAGTTATCAAGAAAGACATTATGTTTGGTTAAAAAAAAAAAAAAAAAAAGGGAAGAAAGAAAGAAAAAATTGCACAGCAACATTTTTAAAATAGTGCCCATTTAAACTGTCATTTTAAAATGGAAGTCATTATCCAGTACCTATACTCTCCCCAGGGTTCCAGGCAGTATGAAGATTTGTAAGACTTATTATAAAACAAAACATACTAGAGTGGATGGCCCAAACATTCTTTAAAGTATGTGTGTCTAAAACAGGAAGGAAGCACGTCTACCTACCCACCTCCTCCCTCCCACCCCCAGACCTCTCAAAACACATTTAGAGGAGCTATGCCCTGGACTTGAACTCACTCTGTCTTTATCATCTGCTACATCGCAGAGAATGTCATCAAGATCTAGTATTCCTCCATCTCCGTGTTCCAATCGATGCACCTGAATCCAGTAGTTTGGATCCTATACAAAAGAACAGAAATATTGCAAGTTAGCATCACCAAAAGGGAATTCAACAATTTTAAACTGTGCTAACTTTCCACCCATAAAAGAAAATTGACCACATAAACAATATTGCAGTTGATTAAAAATTCAGAGAGCTTCCTATCTTTGGTATTCAGTCAATTTTCCTTTTCTCTTATGATGGAGTTACTTCTACATACTCTTTCCCTCTGGCTCAGAGGCTTTTATATTATAAACGATAGGAACTGCGAAATACAGAAAAACTCAATGCACACAAAAAAATATTGATTTCTCTAAAGCATAGTGGTTTTCCCACTGTCCAATATAAAATACTTATTAATCCTCTTAATGTAATCTATATAGAAATATTCTAATGAGCAAGCAGCATAAATTGTATGTCTGAAAAACTCATGTCACAGCCTATCTGCAAAAAGTAAGTGGCATGGCCTGGGGCTAAAGTGCTCCCTGCAAACAGGCCCTAAAGGATGCTGGCAAGAGCATCGTGATCAAAGGAAACTCACAACAGTAGGTATGGTTTGAGCCTACTTGTGTAAAGGCAAAATTATATACACATGTAACTTTATTTCAACTTCAAAAAAATGAAATAAACAAAAAGGCAGATTAACAAAAAGCATTACTTTAAAAAATTCTGTCCCAGCATATTTATCTTATTCAATCCTGATAACAAATTCAATTGTTTCTCCAGTGTTCCAAATGATGAATAAATGAATAGATTTGTTAAATGACATGACCAAGATCTCCTTGCTAATGAAGAAAATGGGGGGTGTGGGGGCGGGGGGGCTTCATCTATTCACATCTCATAAAACTAAATCCCTTTTTTTTACCACTAGGATTGACATAGTACCTTTACCTTTCCTACAAAAATATAACAATATTATTGTTCACTATAATCTATAAGTTACATTAGTTGTAGTTCCCCATTTATCACCATGTTCTCAACACCCTGTAATAATAGAGAAACATTCTTGTATTTATATTATTAACCACAATTCTCATCTACCACTGAAATTACTATATTATGCAGTCCATAGAGAAACAATTGAGTTTGTTGTTAGGATTAAATAGGACAGGATTTTTTTAAGTAATACTTCCATAATTTGTTAAGCTGCCTTTTGTCTGTTATTTACTTTTTGAGGTTGAAATAAAGGGTTTTTTTGTGTGTTTTTTTTGTTTTTGTTTTTTTAAAAAAAGCAAAACAGTAGAAGGTAACTCTGCACAGTTGGTAGTTACACTAAATGTAAAAGGTTTAAACTATTGACTCAAAAGGCAAATACTGGCAGAAAGGATTAAAAAAAGCCATGGCATAATGATATGCTATTTGTAAGAGACTCACCTTATATTCAAAGACACAAGTAGGGTAAAAGTGAAAGGATGGAAAAAATATATCATGCAAATAATAACCAAAAGAAAGCCAGAATAGCTATATTAATATCAGATAAAATAGACTTTAACTCTAAAAGAGTTATAAGGGAAAATGTAGATCAACAAGAAGACGTGACAATTATAAATATATATACATGCACCTAATGGCAGCACCTCAAAATATATGAAATAAATATTGACAAATCTGAAGGGAGAAATAGATAGTTCTACATTAATAGAATGAGACTTCAATAGCCACTTTCACTAATGGACAGAACATCTAAATAGAAGATCAATAAGGAAACAGAAAACTTGAGCAAAACTCTAAACCAAATAGGTCTAAGAGACATATATAGAACCCTTCACCCAACAGCAACAAAATAAACTTTCTTCTCTAGTGCAAATGGATCACTCTCCAGGACAAAATATATGTTAGGTCACAAAACAAGTCTCAATAAATTCACAAATGTTGAAATTATACAATATATCTTCTCTAACCACAATGCACTGAAGCTAGAAAGCAATAACAGAAGGAGAAATAGAAAATTCACAATTATATGGAAATTAAAGAACCAATCGTTCAAAGAAAAAAATCACAAGGGAAATTAGGAAATATCTTGAGGCGAATGAAAATGAAAACACAATATACCAAAACTTATGGGATGCAGCAAAGGCAGTACTGAGAGGTAAATTTATAGCTCTAAATGCTTACATTTAAAAAGCAGAAAGATCTCAAATCAGAGACCTAATATCACAACTGGAGGATCTCTAAAAAGAAGAGCAATCTATCAATCAGTAGGGCTCCCGTTTACCATATGGGAGGCCCCAGGTTCGGTTCCCGGGGCCTCCTGGTGGGGGCTGACCCGGCGAGCATGGGCAGCAAGGGGAGGATAAGTTAATGGATAAATAAAATCTTTAAAAAAAAAAAAAAAAAAAAAAGAAGAGCAATCTAAACCCAAAGTGAGAAGAAGGAAGGAAATAAAGATTAGAGCAGAGATAAATGAAATAGAGAATAAAAGAAAAAATAGAATCAATGAAACCAAAAGTTGGTTCTTTGAAAAGATCAATAAAATCTACGCTCCTTTATCTAGACTGGCAATAAAAAAGGGGAAGGACACAAATTACTAAAGTCAGAAATGAAGGGAGAGGGGGCAGATGTGGCTCAAATGATTGGGCGTCGTCTGCCATATGGAGGGACCTGGGTTTGATCCCCAGGACCTCCCGGTAAAATAAAAAATATATATATATATAGAAGGCGCATGGGCTTCCAGGCTGTGTGTGCTGGTGAGCCGCCAGGCCCCGGGAGCCATGCAGCAAGATGATGACATAACAGGAGAGACGCAGAGGAGAGACAAGACGAGATGCTCCAAAAACCAGGAACCGGGGTGGCGCAGGTGGCAGGACACCTCTCTCCTACATTGAAGGTCTCCAGGATCGAATCCTGGTGAAGACTGGAGGAGGGGGATGAGAAGAGATGGCAGGAAACAGACACAGAGAATTGCCCAGGGAATGGACACAAAACAGCAAATGGGGAAGGGGGGGTTAAAATGGATAAAGTAAATAAATAAATCTTAAAAAAATAAAAAAAAAAAAGAAATGAAGGGAGAGACATTACTACTAATACCACAGAAATAAAAAGGATGATAAGAGGATGCCATGAACAATTGTACGCCAACAAATTAGATAATTTAGATGAAATGGACAAATTACTAGAAACAGACAGACTACCTTTAGTGGCTCAAGAAGATCTCAACAAACCAACAACTACTAAAGAGATTCATTCACCAAAAACTGCCCAAAGAAAAGTCCAGGACCAGATGGCTTCACAGGGGAATTTTATCAAAGATTCCAAGAATTGACACCAATCCTGCTCAAACTCTTCCCAAAAAATTGAAGAGGAGGGAACACTCCTTAATTCTTTCTATGAGGCTAACATCATCTTCACACCAAAACAGATAAAGATACCACAAGGACAGAAAATTACACACCGATATATATCTCTAATGAATACAGATGCAAAAATCATCAATAAAATGCTAACAAATCCAACAGGACATTAAAAGTATGATACATCACAATCAAGTGGGATTTATCATTAGTAATGCAAGGGTGGCTCAACTTAAGAAATCAATTAATGGCATATACCATATTAAAGAACAAAGGAAAAATACCACAAGATCATATCAATTGATGCAGAAAAGGGATTTGACAAAATCCAGTCCTCTTATTCTAAGTAAAAACACCTAGAAAAATAGGAATAGAAAGGAAATTCCTCAGTACAATAAACTACATCTATGAAAAACCCACAAAATGGGTTAATTTCAAACAAATGTATGGCCCCAGGATTCATGAGAGTATATTGAAGCCGTCATTCTCACATACTGCTCCTCGGTTCTAAACTGTCACACACAGCAGGTAGAGGGATCAGGGGGTGGAATTTGGTACTATGCATCAACATGCTTAAAACTGTACATATCCATTGACCCCTAACTGAAAATATGCCGAAAGACACATGGTCAGGATGTACACATTAAATCAGATTTAACGATAATACAAAACTGGAAACCAGCCACATATCCAACAATTGCTTGAGTACATCCACTCAATGAAACACTGTACAACATTAAAAAATACTACGTAAGTTATCATCTCGTCTTTGGTTTGAAGAGTGCTACATACAGGCACAGACAAAAAGACAAGAAGTATTACTATTCACAGTAGGAAGTATTTCCCTTTATGTTCTGATTTTCCATAACGGACATAAGTGTTTAATTTTTAAATTTTATCATTTTAAAAAATTAGTGAATACATTTCTTCTTGTCTCATTATTCCTCAATAACGTAAGGGACCTTCTCTAACTCATCCCTGCTTCTAGACCCTTGTCTTCTCAGTCCTGCTCTACATCTTGCTACCATATTTATCCCCATCAAAAATACCCATTTCTCTTCCTCTCTCTTTCATTTTCTATGGTCTTAATATTTTTTCAAGGGAACACAGACTGTAGCTACAAGGATATAGAATAAGTAGAACCAAGTGTCAAAGAGGAATCTAAAGCTTCTTTAACAATAATAAAAATAACCCATTTCTCATTGATTGTACACTTTGGATGGATTTATGTCTTATTAATATGAATCAAAAAAATTGTTTAAAAAAAAAAAAGCATTTCTTCATGTCACTGTCCTGTGGCCTGAGTCATCTTCAGTGATTCCCTATAGTCCAGAGGTCCAAATCCACCGTCTCTAGCCAAGCACTCAAGGTTCTTCCCAACCTTGCTGGGTTTTCATTTTCCATCAAGCCTTCAGTGCTCCCTGACAGGCCTCGCTGTTGCCTTGGCATAGCTGGATCTTTGATTGTTCACTGATAAATCCCAAGAAGAATACCTGGGACAGCGTGAAGGCTCAGTAAATATTTGCCAAGTCAATGAATAAACCTTACAATTTTGTTTTCTATTCCACACATCTGGAACAATTTCACCCCATGGCTCCAATAACCCAAATTTTATGTACCTTTCCAAACCTGATTCAAAAACCACCTCCTCTGTGAAATGTTCTCCAACCCTAAAATATTTACCTAGTCCACATATTTGTCACTTAATATCATATTTCTTTGTACACTTGCGGTGTTCTATTTAACTCCTAGGTAAGGTGCCCAAAGACAGAGACCATCGTGCTCCCCCCCCCGCCCCCCCAAACATAGAACAAAGAACAAAGCACAGCATTGTATAAATAGAGGGTTCTAAATAAGAAAAAAATAAAAATAATAGCCCTATTGGGTAAAGGAAAGAATTTACACAAGAGTTTCTCAGAGAATATAATCAACAAATGTGGGCTTGTGCTCTCCTAGCTGCCAAAAGAAATGCCACAAACATGCCCGTGCTCTGTTGTGTTCAGGATAAATGGCCCCACTCGCCCCCTGTCCTCTGCCTCGCAGAGTTGGCTCAAGAAACACTGTGTGATTACTCTAGGTTACATTCCAGATGCAATCTCAGATACTTTTCCCTTACAGGGAAAAGGCACTCAAATTCCAGAGAGGTGAAAAACACCTTCTCTCTCTCTCACCTACAAGGTGTGTCCCCAGCACCACTGGCCTGGAACACTGGGCAGAAGTGAGTTTAAACCTGTATTAACTTCGTATAACCCAGGAAAAGGAGGGTAAAAACATGCCTCACTGAGTTCTTCCCGCTTTCGTCCTGGTAAGTGGGGAATGGTGAAGGGCATGTGGAGTGGTACCTGATGACCAGGTAAATGAAGCACAGAAGCCGTTACTGAAGGAAGGAAACAGGTTGTGGCTGATCTCTTGCATATACAAGCCTAAGTCCCTAAAAAATAATAGGGACCTCCAGGATAATCTGCCCCAGAACTCAAAACTCTGTAAGCTTTGTATCCACCAGCAGATACCAGACCCTGCTCTCTTCTCCCAACCCAGGCTGTTCCTCACCATCACCCCACTGAGGGGCAGGCACCGGCAGCCCCCAGCCACTGGTACCCCTCTTTGATGTTTCATAATAACCCTCAAGGTAGATATTTTCAGCTCTATTTTGCAGATGAGGGGCTAAGGAACAGGGTACTTGACTCATCTGAGATCACATGTGTAATTAAGGAGTTGTAATTGAAAGTTGAAGAGCAAAGGGGGGTTAAGCTCAGATATTAACCCGACTGCTAAATCTGTGCCATGTCTTACCAACACATTGCCTCTTCCAAGGAGGCACCAGGCTTGCCAGGGGAAACATGGAAGAGAGAAAGTGAAGCCATGACCAAGTAAAGGCTTTTTTACTTGCTTGTTACTTAGAACTGGGGGAAAGAATAATGAAAACTCTACCAGGGGAGTAGATGTAGTTCAAGTGGTTAAATGCTGCTTCACATGTACAAGGCCCTGGGTTCGATACCCATACCTCCTTTTAAAAAAAATAAAAAATTAAAAATCCTATCGCCCACTAGTTAATGTGCTTGGCTAACTCTGATATGAAGAAGTAAAGCTTACCATGCTTCCTTTCAAAGGCGTATCAGAGATATACAGACCAAAAAACCATTATATTCCAGCCCTGCAGACCAGATTCAAAGCTGTAGAAATGATCCATACACATAAAAGCATCACAGACACCTCAAGAAACTCAAGCTCTAGCCTGGTGGGGAACCACTGTGCAGCCCCCAGTCCCTCAGCACATGTGTGGTTAAGATAACTACTGTTTGTTCTGAGATTTTTTAAAAGCTAACTAAAACACCGAACAATTCTCTCGTGTTTACAAAAGAAATGATCCAGAAGAGTCAACCTAGGAGATCCTTGAGGTTACTCACCTGACCCAACAAAAGAAAAACAGTCACACATATTTACTCTCTAACTAGTGAGCAAGGGAGACTGATTCGGCCCAAAAGGAATTCTTCTGACCTGGAAGCAAACTTCACTGAAATATGATCATTTCTAAATAGCTCTGAATTCCAAAGCAAACAAACAACATGCCCCCAAAGCACCTTTCTCCTCCCACATTACTCAATCCAAAAAGCACCTCAAATTTTTTTATTAAAGAAATTCTCTCAAAATAATTAAAAATGCACGAGTGATTCCTTAAAACCTGGCTATTCAAAACATGACTGAATTGGAAGAGCTATTCCTAAGCTAATAGAGAAGAGGAGACTAGAATGAAATAATGGATTTTGACAGAGAACTTCCACCTACCCCTGATTTCCTCTTTGGAAGCCTGGGCAAAGGGTCACCCAGCTGTGCCTTGTGGTCCCTGGACTCAAATTGAGCACACCCCACATTGCCTGGGGCCTGGGTTAGAGCTCCACAACAGCACAACATCACAGCACAAGTGTGGTCCAAAGCCAGTGCACACAGCCGGCAACGTGCAATGTGCAGCTCAGGCCAGCCGCGTGCAGGGTGGAGGGGCCTGTCCCCAGGTCCCCACAGGGATGCCGATACCAGAGGCGGGGCTCCCTTCTCTCCCGGGTACCCCCAGCTCCAGTCAAGGCAGGAAGCTATGTCAGCATCTTCAAAAGATCTGCCAACGGCCAGGCAGGGCTCCAAAGTCTCACCACCACGGACATCTTTGCAGGCAAGGAGCCAGCATCGGCATTCAGAAAAGTGTTTCAGTGGGGAGGAGAGATACAGACCGACCGACCGACCAAGTGTGTGTGTGCATTTCTAAATGTCAGGACGGCAGTTATTCAATCCATGAGTTCTCCTCATTGCTCAAGACTTCATGAAACTTGTGATTCGTTTGCTTCTCCCCTCCTGAAAAGCCATTCCCATTTCTTCACTTGTGGAAATCTTACCCAATGTGCATTCCTGCCTTAAATCTATCTATGATATCAGCCTTCAGCCCCACTTTACCTTAATCCCAATGTCTCCATAGTACTTAATGTCTTGAAGATTTGCATATTTTATAATGATCACTGCAATGAGTCTTAGGCAACATTTTTGCATTTGTCCAATTAGGAATGTCTGCTCTTTGGCAAGCACTGAACTAGAAACAGGAGTTACAGCAGTGAATGGTCCCCACCCTCCTAGAATCACAGAAAACAACAGGGACTCTCTTAAACACAAGCCTTAACCCCAAAACAGTCATCAAAATATGTTACTGGTTATACTCACCTCAAGTCAAAGATCATTTGGTATTCCCTTACTAACCTCGTTTCAATTTTTTTTTTTTTTTTTTTTTTTGGCACTTTGGGGCATCCACTTGAAAATGGGGGACTTTTTAAATAAGGGTTCCAGGATATCTTATGAAATATACATAAAGGAGATTATGTATATGAATACTGTATAATTTCATAGTTCCTTAAATACATGGCTAGTTCTCAGTCCCTATAAAGTTTTCCCTTATGAGAGATTTGAAATGTAGTTACCTATGCCTTAAACGTATTCCTTTTAAGAAACTGTGTTACACAATATCTCAGAGAGGTTAAAAAACACACACACACACATTAAACTACCCAAATCTAAGCACTAAAACAGAAAACATAGCATGGACAAATACTAGTCTGAACTACTGTTTAACATTCTCTAGGAGACCAAAAAGTAAGGTTTCTGAAAAATTCCTGCATGGATTCAAGTAAACAAATTAGCACTATGGAAACTCAAGCAAAACATTATTACACAACTAGTAATTAAATTGTGAAGTGGACTACATCAAACAATAAAAGTTGTAGCTATAAACTTATCACACAGGGGGAGGGCCAACAGGAACAAAACTAGTTTGTGAAGCTTTAAAGCAGGGGCTCTTCACCTTTTTTGTTCCACAGACCCGTTTTCCAGTCAGCTGAAAACCACGGACCCCTTATTAAGTCCACACGACGCTGAGTATTATTTAATAAACACATCACAGCCGCACCAACACGTCCCCACAAGAATCCCGTGTTTTTGAGTTTCAGCTCACGCAGCCCTTGTTAAGAGCCCCTGTTTTAAAGGCACACGAATCGGGTAGAAGCGACAAGAAACCGGGACTTCAATGAGAAAGGCTTCTGGGGCTGCTCACCCCGCCTGTAAGTAGCCACAGAAAGAGGCAATAAAGCGGCTCTCTGGGGTTAAGTGGCCTCACGCCGCACAAGCCATTTCCTCTTTGTGGGCACCCGAGGCCTTGGTGTAAAAACGAAGGGGATGGATTATCTCTGAGGTTGGTCTTGTGCTCCAGCACTTTCTGAAGCTCGATCGTGAACATTAAACACGCTCCAGGCAGCTTTCCTTTTCTAAGTGGAAGCTAACCGTTCCTACCACCACCACAGCTGATCTCCAAAAACAGCTTTCAGTAAAAAATTAAAGCTATGGAGCCTCCCCCCCCACAAATCCTCTGTCCTAAGAAACATAGTTTCTTATAGCAGCATTTTTCAGAATCCTAAGCCCAAAGAATCTGCCAATGGCCTTAGATCCACAACTGTGTGCTGCCAAAGCAGACAACCTCGCTGCAGGGGCAAGGCCACGCCCGGGTCTGGTCCCGATTACTGGACAAGATCCCTGCCAGCCCACGGAGGCTCTAAAGGCTCTGAGAACTCCTGCAGGACTGGAGAGAATAGGGGGGCCTGGCAAACACTACCAACAAATCAGAACTTCTCTCACTCCGAGAGGAGTCTTTAGAAGAAAGGGGACACAAGCACGCCTGTGATGACACCCATTCTCCAAAACTTTAACCTAATAGATACGTGGGAAGCTCACTAAAAGCACACAAGTATAAAAAGTAAACGCCAATGGGGTTGAAGGGAGAAATTTTAGGTTGTGAATATATTACCAGAATAAAAAAAATATTTAATTAAAAAAAAAAATCTTAAGGCTATTCAACACAAACAGGGAACCCTAATGTAAACCAAAGACTATAGCTAATGGCACAATTATAAGAATATTCTGTCATCAACTGTAATAAAGGTACCACACAAATGCAAGATGTTACTAATAGGGGGGTACATGGGAACTCTGTGCTTACTGCCTGACATTTATGTACATGCACAGCTTCTATAATTTAAAAAATAATAATAAATGACAGTCGCATTTCTAAAAATCCAGAAAAACTGACGGCAAAGAACACTTCATGAAGGGATTATCATTTCGTTTCAATAGAGGGAAATCTTACTATAAAAGTAAGGAGGCCAAAACATGCCTGCTGTGATTCGGCACCAGGGAACAAAGCCGAGGCATGACGCACAGCCTCGGCAAAGGTGCCTTCATCCACTCTCCTTTTCCCAGTGCAAGTGGTACCTGGAGCTGAGGAGGAAGAGGAGGGCAGAGCCCTTAAACCACTGGTGCTCAAGTCTTAACCTTACCATCATCATCAGGCATCCTGTTTGTCTTGAACTATTAAAACAAGGGAATCCATCACCAACAGAAGCCAGCAATTTGAGGTTTGAAGAAAAAGAAACATTTCATGGTATTGTCCTGGAGTGTGTTAAAAAAAAAAAAAAAAGAAACATTTCAAAGGGCCCAAAGTCACATCTTTTAAAAATGCTAAATTTTAAGGATTATGAGATTATCTGGAGGTTGCATTCTTTCCTCGCCCTCTTTTTAAGTTAAATCTTTTCTGGGTAAAAAATCTCATTCCTCAAATTTGTTGAACAGTCCCTTAAAACATCCCTTGGTATACTGCAGCAGCTCTGCCTGTTTATCGAAAGACGAGTATAAAGAGCCAAGTCAACAAAACCAGAACAAGGAAAACACAAAACTGGTTTGACAGCTGAGGCCACAAATACGTGCATAAGAATGCAAGAGAAAGCACTGAGCTTTTATTTAGACCTGTCAATATGCAGCAGCAACCAGGTGTTTCTGGTGGAATCCTCGATCTGTACCCACCTTTCCTTTCTCCCCACCACCAAGAAATTTCAGGCTACCTTGAAATTTGAACAAGGCACTTATTAATGTCAATTCAAGACTTTGAACTTTTACATCACAGCTTAGTATAGACTATGACATAGAACTTAACTAGTATAAAAATTAGCACAGCAACACACGTAAAATGTAAATAAATACTAGCATCCCTTTCCATGAAAAGTCTGTGTTACCAAAGGATTCAAGAGGCAAAGCCATGTGGTCTAAGGGCTATTGGTTTTGCTGCAAAGATACAGATTTTATTTTCGCACGGGCCTGCCCACAGCCACCTAACATTCCTGCAAAAACTTGTCTTTGTTTTGGATGGCCACATAAACATATTTTGGCACCAAAATCACAGTGCTCGGTTCAAGGAATATTAGGAAACAATTTGTCTCTCAAAGTTCGGTCATTTCCAGGTAAATAAATCTCATCTAGATTACCAGCACTCAATTTTCTTTCTTTGTTCTTTACTTAAAAAAAAAAAAAAATGCTTTGAAAATATGCCATTTTGTATCATAACAAGAGTAGTTCTCAACTCACCTAAAATAAAACTTATGATAAAGATAACACTTTTGTATTCCATCACTGAGGTCATAAAAATTTTCCCAGCAGAATTTAAAGAAAATAACTTGCCCTTGAGGGTTGTCGCTATAGCTTAGTTAAAAGCCAGGGTATTATGAAGTAAAGAAAACACTTTTCAGGTTAAGTAGAGGGCACTTGATATAACTCTGTACAATAGACAATAGGAATATCTTGAGAATGAAGATAAAAATCTTACCTAAAGGAATATGATAATGAAGCAAAACTGACTTGGTTATCTGTAACCATTAAACAACATCACACTCCTTACAAAAGGCCAATGGCAATCAAAGGAATCAATTCCAGATTTGAGGAAATCACATTCATTTTAAAACGCAAATCTTTAAATTCACTTATTTCTTTCCTACACCTCTATCCTGTCTTTGAGAAAAGCTGATGGAAAAGAACAGGGTGTAAAATAAACCATGTGAAAAGAAGAAAAATAATAGAGGCAAGCGCCACAGGAATGCCTTAATCCAACATCTGATCTGCCTGGGCAGAACGAGGGAGGTGACGCATAACCTGAGCCTTTTTCTCCAGCCTCCCCTCAGCAGTGGTCCCCAAGGCAGACACTCCGAGCCCGGCAGAGGCATGCAGACTGGCAGGAGAGGAGCAAGGGTTCACAAGCGACAAGCTAAATG
The DNA here is from genome assembly GCA_026826555.1 of Tolypeutes matacus. Taxonomy (NCBI): domain Eukaryota; kingdom Metazoa; phylum Chordata; class Mammalia; order Cingulata; family Chlamyphoridae; genus Tolypeutes; species Tolypeutes matacus. The sequence goes on from JAKSZT010000049.1 coordinate 16,187,847, forward strand.
ACCAGGATGCTAAACCACTCGGCAGCCTTTTCTGGGGAGTAAGGCGCCGCTGCCCCACACCCCGAATCACAGACGGACATCCCCGGACATGCAGCTTCTGCAGTCGTCAGATTCCAAGCTTTCATCAATCATGATAAGATGAAAGATGAAAGCGAGAGAGCTAATAAGTATGTCGATTCAGATATGTGATGGAAGATATAGATCAAGCATCACTGTTAATCTGAATTATATGGGGAAAAATGTATATTTTGCATTGTACCAACAACCCAATTAGTCATATATTACGTTACAAATATATAAACTCTAACACTAGAAAAACATTGACTTTACTTTTTCCCTAATCAGTGATAAGGAACATTTCCCCACCATCCTGCCATTTGCCCTTGCAATTTCCAGTTGACGTCACAACACAGAAAACAAATTATAGCTTACCTACTACAAATTTGAATAGTACCTGGCATAATGCTTTCGCACAGTCACTGTAAACTACAGTCACAGGCAGTGATGTGGTGGGTGAGGACTGAAGAACAAGCCTGGTAACTCCTTCACCATTGAAAGCCAGGTTCAGGGTAGGCATGACATCCAATCCCATCCTCCCTGCAGAATCCCAACCCAACCCATGCCTCCCATCGGAACACATTAGACCTCAGGCTTCCGGTGCATGCTCACCGCAGAGAACTCTAGACTAGGCTGTGAAAGGCTGTGGAAGGCTGCAGTCTCAAAGATGGGGATATCATAAAGCATGTTTAAAACCACCTTCCGGGGGGCGGATGTGGCTCAAATGGTTGGGCACCTGTTTCCCATATGGAAGGACCTGGGTTCGATCCCCAGGACCTCCCGGTAAAATAAAGAAAAATACAGAAGGTGCGCGGATGCACCATAAGGCCCCGTGAGTGGGTGAGCCCCTCAGGCCCCGCATGTGGGAGCGCCATCAGGCCCCGCCAAGCCACGCAGCAAGATGATGACATAACGGGAGAGTGACACAAGGGAGAGCCAAGATGAGACGCGCTGAAAAACCAGGAACTGAGGTGGCGCAGGTGGCAGAACACCTCTCTCCCACACCGGAGTTTCCCAGGATCAAATCTCGGTAAAGAGAGAAGGAGAAGGATGAGGAGAGAGGGCAGGAAACAGACACAGAGAATTGCCCAACGAACAGGCACAAAAACAGCAAAAACGGGGAGGGGGGTAAAATGGATTTTTAAAAAAAAGAAAAGTAAATAAATCAATCTTTAAAAAAAAAAAAAAATCACCTTCGAAAACACAGAACCATCTTTACAAAGCGTGGTTAAGGGCAGGGTGTTAGTTAACTAGCCCCATTGCCAAATACATATGTTTACTTGAAGGGGTAGAAGGTGCCTTCTGTTCAAATGCATCCTATAAAGCCTTAAGAGAAAAAAAATCTTCACAATGACAGTTGAAACACACAACACACGCGCGCGTGCAAAATCATTCTTCCTGGGAGGCGGCTGTGGCTCAGTCAGTGGGGCTCCCGTTTGCCATGTGGGGGGCCCCGGGTTCGGTTCCCGGGGCCTCCTGGTGGGGGCGGGCCCGCCTGCGCAGCGTGGTTGGCTGACCCGGCAAGCGCAAGCAGTAAGGGGGGATAAATGAATAAATAAATAAAAATCTAAAAAAAAAAAAAATCATTCTTCCTTTCTGGTTGTTTTCTTTCTTTAAAGGACCATGGTGACTTTGATTTCTGTTGCTGACCCCCAAAGCTTTAAAGTCAGCACCTGTCATAGAAAAGATGGTGAACTTCTTTCAGCTCAGATTACTGCATATTTAAAACTATGTTTTCAAAATCACAACAGATTCAATATCAATCAGATCAGAGTAATTAATCTCAGCTTTGTGATGTCAGGAATCTTTTCCATTTCCCAGTTTCCACAGCTAGTTCTCTGCTTCGGGAAAAAAACCCAACCACTTCATAAATTTTGCAGTATCCTAGAACAAAGGGTTTCAAAATCTGCTTGTGTATCGATTGCAATGCAGCAGAGGTACTGAAGGAGTGTGGATCTGAAGACACTACGGGGACACGGGGCCAGGGTTGGGAACCGCTTTCTTCTTCAGCGGCCGTCTGCACGGACCTTGGACAGTTTGCTCAATCTCTGGGCCAGACCGCAGTGGGGTTCGGTGGATAGGAGTTCAGGCGACTGAGTCCTTTAACTCTCAAATCCGCATTCCTAAACGTGTATACTTCTGTGCCGGGTTTATTCCTCGTGAAACACAAAGCAGCCAGCAGAGGGCACGCCACCAGCACACAGGTTCCCGAACGCCTCGGGGGGAACCAGAGCCCTGCGCCCAAAAGGCAGAAGCACCTTCTTCATTAAAACTGCATATCCAGAGTGGGGACCGCTTCGTTGGCAATTAAAATAAACTGAAGTGTTCGTGAAAAAAGAAACAGGCAATCGAAGGATGCAGCAAGACTAATTCTATGATTTTAAAAGCATGTTTCAATAGAAAAGGCTGTGGAGGGACTGGGAGAGGGGCGTGGTCCGTGCAGTGCAACTGGAAAATGCATCATCATTTGTGGCTTGTGCCACGCAATTACGCTTTGCCTTCTAAATCACGCCTGCTTTTAAAAGCTTGTACAAGCTTCTGTTCTCTTGTAATGGTTGGAGACAGAAAGCTGTTTATTTCCCTTCTGATCTCTTATATGACTAGGTGTTTTCTTTTAAAGCTCATACAAATTGCTTAATTTGCTAGGGAAAAAATAAATTATACACCATAATCTGCCCTGTGCCTGATCGCAGTAAAACACCTACAGTAATTTCACTATCACCACAGTAAACACAGCACACTGTTGACGGTGGCTGATCTCCTCCCAAAAAACCCAGTTAAAGAACCACATGAGGGAGGCGGCTGTGGCTCAATCAGTGGGGCTCCCGTTTGCCATATGGGAGGCCCCGGGTTCGGTTCCCTGGGGCCTCCTGGTGAGGGCAGGCCCGCCCGCACGGCGTGGTTGGCTGACCCAGCGAGCACAAGCAGTAAGGGGGGGATAAATGAATAAATAAATAAAATCTTTAAAAAAAAAAAAAGAACCACATGAAATATTACCGTGAAAATATGTGTTTGTTAAATTGTCTAAGTTTCACTAAACCCTGGAATTGAAAAATGACCATGAGATATTTGTGGCTTTTTCTTTACCTTTATGATTGATCCTAAGACAAAGTACCAAAGGGGTGGGAATGGGGGAGCAGCTTTGCGGAAAAGTAAGCGTCCCTCCACTACCAAGAGCGGCAGAGGTCTCCACTAGAGCTGCTTAGCCTTGAGTCTCCTGAGACCCAAAGGACAAATAGAGACTCGCTGGGGAGCAAACAGCCAAGCAGAAGAAGTGCAAAAGCACTTTAAATCGGTTCCAGGAGCTCCACAGAGCCACCGACGCTGTTAATCATGAATACGAAGCAAGCATTAGCCCATTCGGTACCAGCAAGATGGCCAAGGAAATGAGAGTGAAGGCTCCTGACCTAGCTGGAGCAAATTATTCAACCTCTCTCTGCTTAGTTTCCTCATCTGAAAAAATGTAGATAATAATAATACCTGAGTCAGAATTGGTTAAAAGGATTAAATGACTCAAAACCTTTAAAGCAGTAAAATAGCACAAGGCACTGAGTCACTGCTCAATAAATACAGCTGCCACTAGTATCAGCCATGATTTTGCAAAACTCCTACTGTCCTCAACTGGGTAGTTTAGTATTCACATTATACATTGTAAAATCAACCCTTTTAGGGGGCACAAGTATCTAGTGTCAATCTCTCTCAGACAGGAATGAGGGTAGACACTGATGGTTCTCAACCCTGGCTGCACCGGAAACAACTGGGGAGTGTTAATTAGAGACCCACCACCCAACCCAGACCACTGTCAGAAACCCAGGGGAGGCTAGCATGCAATCAGAGTGGGGAGTCACTGGTCTCCGCCGCCTAACACTGCACTTGTTAAATGAATAACTAGTTACTTTACAAATTGTCTAGCATACCTAAAGCTCTATTTGCTTGACCTGGACTAATTTTACTCTCTTGAGTGAGGAATGCTCCAATTCTGGTTTTAATTTTTTTTTAATTCTCAGCCATGTAGAAGCAAAATGTAGTATTTGAGTATAAATGTCCCTAAATTTAGATAGTGACTTGACTTAAAAATTTTTATCAGCTTTAAAAGTTAGATTAGGTCATCAGTTATTAATTGTTTGGTTTTTTCTTTGTTTGTTTTTTGCCTTCAGTGTTTTAACCATCAACAGTCTGAGTCAGATGCAGTTTAACTTCCTAAAGCTTCCTAAAGCAACTATAATTATTTTTATACTGAGGGCAGAGCAGATACAGCTAATGGTTTCCAAAAACAAAAGCTTCTTATATTTATAGGAAACACCAGCACTGCGTCTTTCTATTCTTCCTGAGCACACAGCTAAAAGCAGCTTCTCCCTTAACCACAGCGGCTCTGAGCCCTGGGTGGGCAGCAGCATTCCGTGCAATTCAGTGGACTAAGGATCAACTCGAGTCTCTGCTTCACCAACAATTAGTTATGTGAGCTCAGCCCATAAAAAACTCTGGCCAGTTGCCCCATCCGTAATATAAAGGGAGTAGTACACACTCTAAGGGCCCCCCTACCCTCAACATTATATTACCCTTTGAGTCCACACAAAAAAACCAGACCCTCTATTCCTGCACTGCACAGTGGGAGGGGCAGAACCTTGGGGTGAGGGGTGGAGTGGGGAGGTGCCTCCATCACTCTAAGATGTCAAGTTTAATACTTAAGCCCAAGGGTCATAAACTCACAGGCCTGGTGGAGTAAACGAAAGCAGAGAGATGGGTGAGTTCAAGGCAAACTGGAGAACACAAACCACATCTGAAGTTACAGCTGCTATGGGGCCATGCAGGAATGCGGACCCTGCTTGCCTGATCTTCCAATGTCTCAGGAAAAGCAGCACATTCAGAGTTTCTCTGCTGTACCTTCCGATCTTGTTTGGGCTGGTTGTTACAGACACGATTACAGCAGTGCTGGCTGAAGCACCCTCAGCAGGCAGCAGGGCGTCCCTGCTGGGGCTCCCCAGCTCACCACCTGTGAGGAACGCCTTGCAGAACCCCAAAGAGCTCAATCCTTCAGACTGTGTAAACCTGAAAAAGCACAAATAACTACCACTTTATACCTGTAAAGAGGTGGAAGTTCACTTAACGTACACAATTCTGAACACGGCGAGAGGTTGTTGTATTGTTGTTGCTTTTTTTTTTTTTTTTTTTTAAAGGTTTTATTTATTTATTCATTTATCCCCCCCTCCTTGCTGCTTGTGCTCGCTGGGTCAGCTAACCACGCCGTGCAGGCGGGCTTGCCTTCACCAGGAGGCCCCGGGAACCGAACCCGGGGCCTCCCATATGGTAAACGGGAGCCCTACTGATTGAGCCACAGCCGCTTCCCTGTTGTTGCTTTTAAGTCAAAAAAATGATCCAAGTTTATAAACATGCTCATTTATGAGCAACTTCAAGGTTTTTAGATTTTTCTTTCTGCCCCATCCTACACAGTTGCCAGAATAAAATTCTTCCAGCCCTGCTGGTAAACGCTCTCTTTCTCAAGGATGAAAAGTGGTTTCCCTATTGTGTGAGACAAAAATATTCCAGCCACCCCCACCCCCAGCCACTCCATCCAACCCTGCAGCTTCATCTACTAACCCAATGCGCGCAGCCCACATCTGAAAAGCTAAAAAACGTCAACCCACACACAACCAGACCCTTGAAAGGCATTCTGACGTCAGGATTGAGGAGTAATGTTTAGGAGGAACATCCAGAGCCAAAGCCCTTCATTCTCCACAAACTAAATGCCCATTTTCCTGAGTCTAGTTAAGACTTTATCATAATGAAAGAAAATGGTTTTTAGAAAAGACTCTCAATTTTAGGCCTCTCGAATACTTTACTAAATTATTTCATGAGTCAAATATACACAAATGCCCTTCAGGAAACCCATGCACCAAAACATAGCAAATAATCTGTCTAGAAGATTCTGATTATTTGGTGTTATTTCTGAACATTTGCATATATTAGGAAAAAAACAATCAAGTTAAGCAGCTAGCTAGTCCCACATCCTGAATACTTCCACAGACTGCAATGGCATAGGGGAATTTCTGGAAAAGAAAAAAAAAATTTTTAAGTGGCAAATTGCTCTTCAGTCCTTAATTGTATCCTAACAGAGGAGTAGTAAAAGTATGGAAAATAAGCACCTCACGAGGCATCTGCATGTTAAAATGATGTGCTTCCATTGGTCCTAATGCTACTAATCAATTTTAGGTAAACACATTGTACTCTTTCCTACTTTTCACTGCAAGACACAGTAAAAGGTTTTCACTGTTTTATGACAACCCCAGCAGAATACAACCATTTCTATACTTCTTTCACTTTTCTTTCTCATTACCTAGAAGCAACAACCAAAGATTCAAAATTTTAGGGAGGCACATCAGTGTTTAAAATAGTTTCGATCACATTTAATGTAATTTTCTGGGTTTTCACATCATGCTAAACTTTCACATTATCCTCATGCATAAATTTTTGCAATGCCGAAGGCAGTTTAGTTTTTTTTAAGATATAATGCTATAAAAAGAACCGATGTGAGAATCTAAAGTATTGTGCATGAAAAATGGAAGCTAAATACCTTTAAGTAGTACAAACTTGATTTAAAATAAAAGGGTCTGCTACTTAAATAAACCAAGCTGGCAACCAAGTGATCACACACACACACACACACACACAAAATCCACTTAATTAAAAATTGATGAAGGAAGTTACATGCAACAAATTAACTTTATTATGCAATGAACAATCTCCTAGAGGAGTCAGGAAGTAATCTGACAGCAGCTCAAGTAGCTCACTGTGCTTCACTTGCTGGCTTTTGTGTACTTATCTGTGATCCATCCCTAGAGAGAGATTAAATTTAAAAGGATGGAGAAAAGAAGCAAAGATCCTTCTGATTTAAACCGTATGTAACATCCCCCTCACCCTCTCCCATCAAAATCAAGAGATTTTCAAAATGTGTTGTGCAGAATCTTACTAGGTTTTATAGTCTAAATCAGAACTAAAGGACAATTAATAAAGAATTTTAGTGTGTTTCATAAAATACTAAATAGCATCATTTCTCAGAGCTCTATCCTGAGCTCTGAGGATAGCTCATCCCTTAGAAAGTATGCCCTTCTGGACAAATAAATGTCTTGATGGACGGAATGCTTGTCTGTTGGAAGTGAAAACTTCTGAGCTTGAAAAATACATTTAACGACATCGAAGACAATGAAAATTTAAGGTTACCAAGGTCCCCAAGAAAACACTGTAAATATTTTTTAAATCTTTTGATTAGTTAATTCAATAATTGATTGAAATCAACTTTCATGAAACTGCTTCTTTTGATCTTTGTTCACCCTAAGGTGTGCTAAATAATATATTAGTATTTTAGTATTGAACTCATTGTTAATTTTTGGCTGTAATAATTTGTCATGATTTTAAACCTATCACAATCTGGTACAGGGAAAGTGCTTTTTGTAATCCAACATCTAGGGAACAATGAAATTCAACTGATCTATTCCTATAAAACAAAATTTAATTTATGTTGCCAAGTAGTTGTATTTATTTGATAGAGTCCCTTGTGGGTCAAAGTTCTATCAGAGAATAAAATGCTACATTTGGTCACCCCCAGGTGTTTTCTTCTACCTGCTTCACTCTAGGTATAAAATTTTCAGTTAAGACAAAAAGGGCGCAAGGCATCAAATTTTAGAATTTAATGGGAAAATGCACAAAGGAATGATCATCATTTCATAACAAAAACAATCTGAGTTCATCCATGCCTATGAAATTATCATCCCCAAATATATATTTAAATTACATAAAAGTTCTGCTGCTGAAAAAAAATGGAATTTCTGTAAAACAAATCATATTTCCATCATTTTTTATTGTGCTGTATATTCTGCTTCCTTGTCCAAAAAAATGGGAGTGAATTTGCAATTTGAGGAAGGAAGCAATTTAGTAATTCTTTTCATCGACTACAAGTGCCTCCCTGTCTCATTATTAAACTCTGCAGCCGCCCACAAATGGGAGGAGACTCACAAATGCCTTCCTTCATAAAAAATACACGCAAAGCCACTGGGAACACAGCAAACCATGTCGCCTCTGCATCTTGGCCTGGCTGAAGATGCCATTATGTTCTCAACCTCAACTTCTCTCCCCTCAACTGGCTAGAAACAGAAGCAAAAAGTGCACATGAACATTCACCAAGATAAACCTTGTGCTCAACCACAAAACAAAACTCAATAAATTTCAAAGGACTGAAACCACACAGCATGTTCGTTCTCTGACTGCAGGCTTAAATTATAAAACAATAATAAAGTAATCTTGGAAAATCTCCAACTATTTGGATATTTGAAAATTAAGGAACCTACTTTTTAAAAACCCATGGGTAAAAGAACTCCAAGGGAAATTAGAAAAGATTTTGAGCTGAAAGATAATGAAAACTCAACATACCACAATCTGTGGAATGCAATTAAAGCTTGATGGGAAAATTACACCTCTAAATGTTTATATTAGAAAAGAAAAAAGTCTTAAAAGCAATGGGTTTCTGCCTTAAGAAGTTAGAAAAGCACATTAAACCAAAGTAAGTAGAAATAGGAAATAATAAAGGTAAGTAGAAAACAAATAAAATAGAAAGTAAACAAATACAAAATAGTAACCAAACCAAAAGTTGGCTCTTTAAAAATTAATAAAGTTGTTATACCCCTAGCTAAACTAAATCAAGAAAAAAGAAAAATCACAAATTACAATATCAGGAATGAAGGGCGACATCACTGCAAACCACACATATTGAAAGGACAATAATAGAATAGTAAGCAACTTTATGCTGATAAATTAACAACTTTGATGAAATGAGACCAGTTCCCAGAAAGAGCATAATATCAAAATGGATACAAGAAGAAACAGAAAATCTGAATAACCCTCTATCTGCTTTTAGAAATGGATTCATAATTTAAAACTTTCTCACAAAGACAACTCCATGTTCAGATGACTTCATTGTTGAATTCTAGTAATCATTTAAGAAAGAATTAGTGCCAGATTTACATAGAATTAGGAGGAGTGCACACACGCGTGCTCGCATGCACACACACACATACACACCCATAAACACAGGCATAAAAATTCTTAACAAAAATTTTAGCAAAATAAATCCAGCAATACCAAAAAAGAAGCAATTGGGGACACCTGGCATTTTGTTTACAACCACAACGCTCAAGAGTTTCTCTCCCTCCCCAAATTCAAATTTATTTTCTAAAGGGAACAAATTAACTAGGTCCAGAAGTTAAATGAATTAATGAATTTGCAGATTGAAAAGCATTTCACTAACTTTAGATTTTACTATACAGCTATGAATCTGCATAATGCAGAATTATTTTTTAATAATAATCAGGGAATCAGGAGAAACTAAATTTAGAAAAGTAGATGATGTCAACACACAAAATGCACACAAAATGCAAGCCGTGAGGCCTTTCACTGCAACTAGATATGAATCAGATTTGCCTGTGAGATTCCTAGCAGCCAAGGCAAGGAGAGAATCTCATTCAGTGAGGCACCTACACATAAGGTAAAATAAGCCAGTTGCCCTAAAAGAACTATGACTATTTTTATTACCAGAAGGAAATTTCTCTTGTGGATTCTCAAAGAGAATGCTGTTTGAGACAGTATACCATGTCTTCAGAGTCATTCTTTAATAAATCCAGCAGTGAGTTTAATAATGGCCTAATGCCAAAAGCCATTGGGGAGGAGGAAGCAGCCCAAAATTTGGTCTGGTTGCACAGCTTGATGGTTCTAAATTACACAATTTTGTCCCCCAATTTAAGAATTGTACAGCTACAGGTTTTCATGGGCAGTGTCTCCACATTATAAAGATATTTCTACCTATGAATGAATACATGTGTAAGTTATCATTACAGCATCTACAGAATATATTTTCAACTATTTCTTTATGACTGTTTTCTTTCTCTGCTTTATCATGGCCTTCTAATTCAGAAAAAATGTCAAAACACAAAGTAATGACTGATCATCTTCTTGTAGAACTCTTGTGTAGAGCAGGGCTGAGGTTTTTAAGGTGTATGCAAAGAAAATATATTCTGGTATTAGACCTCAGTTCTCCTCTAACTTTCACTAGGCTCTCATGGGGAGAACTGTTCCTTTACAGTAGTCCTTTACATTAGCCCTTGCACTCATCACCAACACTGGCAGCTGTAAAAATTACACTTACTGCTCTCCTGGTGGCCAGAGTGGCGACAAAGCCTTCCACAGCAGGTAGTTCATTACCTGAACCACTGTTCCAAGCTTGTTTGAAAGCAACACAAAAACCTATAGCTAAATGTTTTATAAAATCTTCACAAAATAACACTTTCGTCGGCCATAAAAGAAGATGAAAATTATTATTTGCCATTGAAACCACTGAACTTTAAGTGACTGCAAAGACCTTAGAGGTCATTGTCAACAATAGAAAAGTTAAGGCTCAGAAAGGTTAATACATTTCTCAAAATCAAATAGCAATTTAAGAGCCAGGTGTAAAACTTCCAAATCCTAGCTCCCAGGCCAATTTTTTTTTCCCCAGCATGCTGCACACGTTTTGCCAGAATTTTTATTTTCAAGTTAAGCCACAAGGAAAGTAAATATTGTAATGAATTTGCAAATATTTACAAGAAGGGAGCAAAGAAGCCAGCCTACAAAATTCAGACAAGTATAATTGGAAATAATCCTACAGTTTGGTTTTCTCAGCTTCTCAGAATTGATGGGTTAAGAATGAAAGGAAGAGAAAAAAATTTTGCAAGACTAAATTTCAAAAAGAATAGCTATTTGTAAAATTCATCAAAGCCATTAATCTTTCCCCCTGACTAACTCTAAACGAACCTCAACTCCAACTCAGAACTATCAGAGGAAAGCAGCCTGACTTACCAGCATTAAGAAATGCAGTCTTAAGAAAATGGTAAGCTACAGCATAGTTACCAATAACTAACTAAAGTAGAGTCAAGTTTGCAATGCATTTCAAAATTTTCTTAAGAAAATAGAGGGCAATCTAGAGTGGAGAGGCTCAGGCAAACGGCACCAACCCCTTCTCCTCCCGGTACAATGTCTTTGAATTCTTTTTTTTATTTTTTTATTTTTTTTAAAGATTTTTATTCATTTATTCATTTATCCCCCCCTTGCTGCTTGTGCTCGCTGGGTCAGCTAACCACGCTGTGCGGGCGGGCTTGCCTTCACCAGGAGGCCCCGGGAACCGAACCCGGGGCCTCCCATATGGTAAACGGGAGCCCCACTGATTGAGCCACAGCCGCTTCCCTTGAATTCTCTTTTGGAGGAGTTTGATTTTATATTTAAAACGCCCATAAAATTTACATTTTACTCCATATCTGCACTTGTCTTAATAAAGCAAAAACTGAGGCTTTAGATAAACGGACAAACCACACAACCTCCCCAATTTGAGTCCCCCAGCCCCGTGGAGGCCACGACAGGCCTGCAGTAGACCTACCTTCCAGCACCGGGGACCCTAGACCCACATCCCGTCCACCCACACTGTGGCTCTCCCTCTCCCCTGCTCTCTGGAGGGAAGGCAGTGACACTTCAATAAAGGAGGCTCTGGACTCAGATCACACAAGGCAACATGAAATTTCTCAAGAAAAACACAGGTTCTAGACAATACACCTCTATCAATCACAAGCATAAAAGACTCACTTTTTTTTTTATTACAATGAAACATTTGCTTCCTTCTACTTAAGACGTAATATCAAAGTTCAAAGATAACACCATTAATCTCCATGTCCAAAAACATGACTAACAAGTCATGACTAACGAGGCATTTCCCAATTGCATATGGAAGCGGAACATTCCCAGTGTCACTGCTGATGATGATTAGTACTGAAAAATCCATTACAATCATACTTCAAAGGGTTTTTTTCTCTTTCAGACAAAATCAAAGAAAATACATTTTCTTTACTATTGGTTGTCTAAGCTTTTAATGCAAACATATTTCAACTTTGTCATTAATAATAACAAGAGTTATCCAGTTATTTTTTAAAACCAGTGGCAAACATGTTCACCTCAGAGATTTTATCAAGTGTTCTGGTAAGCAGACTCAAATTTAATATAAGCCATCTTTCTCAAAATCCCTACTATCAAAATACAGCAACCCACAAAAAACAAAAGTAAATCATGCTTCTGTGAAGGTAAAAATCAAAGCTGTTTTCCACTTATTTCCCACTGATAAAATGAATCCATAAATGACAAAACAATAACTTATTTGGAAAAAGAATTTTAAGAGTATAGGGGAGGGAAGCTCAAGCGATTGGGTTTCCATCTAACATATAGGAGGTCCAGGGTTCGATTCCCGGGGCCTCCTGGTGAAGGCAAGCTGGCCTGCACAGCGAGCTGGCGCAAGTAGAGAGCTGGCCTGTTCAGGAGAGCTGGCGCAGCAAGATGATGCAACAAAAAGAGACACAGAGGAGAGACAATAAGAGATGCAGCAGACCAGGGAGCTGAGGTGGGAGCCCCTCTCCCCCACTCCGGAAGGTCCCAGGATCGGTTCCCAGTGCTGACTAAAGAGAAGACAAGCAGACACAGAAGAACACACAGCAAATGGACACAGAGAGCACAAAAACCACCGGGGGGACAAATAAATAAATAAATCTTTTTAAAAAAATAAAATAAAAGAGTAGAGGGGACCAGATGTGGCTTAAGCATTTGAGTGCCTGCTTCCCACATGGGAGATCCTGGGTTTGGTTCCCAGTGCCTCCTAAAAACATTTTTAAAAAAAAGAAAAAAAGGGACCAACTCAGAGGAGCCGATGTAGCTCAGTGGTTGCTTCCCACATACGAGGTCTCACCCGTAGAAGAGTATATAAGCAAATCATATGCTTTTTTAAAAGTTATGGCAAATGGAATGCAAAGTGTTTCTTCATCTTCTAACTTCTACTTTAGGAAGTTACAATTTATTTCTCAGGCTTAAATAAAAATCCTCCAAAAAAAAACTTTATCATAATTCAATGCCTCAGGATTAACCAATCCAAAAAAGTAAACACTTGATACTAAATCAGTACAGTACAGTTCATCATCATAATTCACATACACTCTTTCTACAAATTTGCCTAATCTTTAAAATTTATTTGTAACCTCAAAATCAATACTCACGATTCTTTCTCAGTCATTTGCAAATGTGCAGAGCGGCAAAAGAAATTGAGTCACACAAAGCACATGCTCTCAGCTGAGGATGATCAAGATGACACCCTGCCTTCCTGTCTCAGCTCTCATGCTGTAAACCAGTGGCCTTTTCTATGGTATAATTGGTGCCACGTTTTCTGCATTTTTGTGCTTTTTGCTCATTATTCTGCTGTTTAAAAATACCCCCCAAGCGTAGTGCTGAAGCGCTGGCTAGCGTTCCTAAGCACACACACACACACAAAAAGGCTGTGATATGCCTTATGGAGAAAAAAAAAAATGCAAGTTACATAAGCTCATTTTTTTTTTTAAAGATTTTATTTATTTATTCATTTATCCCCCCCTTGCTGCTTGTGCTCGCTGGGTCAGCTAACCACGCCGTGCGGGCGGGCTTGCCTATGGGAACCGAACCCGGGGCCTCCCATATGGTAAACGGGAGCCCTACTGATTGAGCCACAGCCGCTTCCCATAAGCTCATTTTGACCTGAGTTACAGTGCTGCTGGCCATAAGAGCAATGTCAACGAATCAACAATACATATTAAATAATTTCATCACCAATACCCACCTATCTTCACCAAACAGGCTTCAAATATTTTACTCTAAGAATATGACTCAGATATATGAATTATTTATCCAGAAAGATTCTCACCACATTCTTAAGGGAAAAAATTGAATAATCCATTTTTTTTTAAAAGTCATTTCAAAGTTAATGACAGACATTATCATTAATCACTTCGGCAATTTTTTAAAGAAATATTTATTTTATACACTGTCAAATGTGTAACAGACACCTTTCCTGGAGTGGTAAAATCATAGATGATTGTTTTTCTTCATGTGTTGTTTTCCCCAAATACTAAGCACAAGCAATTAATATTTTTATAGTCTTACCCAAAATTGAATCACAATAATCTAAGAACTGCTTTTAACTTCTTTTCCTTTTTTTCCTAAAAGAATGTACATTTTCAAAGGAAACACAAATCTGGCAAGTGATTAAGCACTTTCATTTTTGTGCCCCACCAATGAAAGGTTTCCCTTTCTTCTGCCTAACATGAAAAAATTAACAAAAAATAGCCCCCAGTCAATGGTGTGATCTGATTGTTATGCTAAATTCTTGAACAAAAGCCCATTGTTAAGGAAGACACTTGGAATCCCATACTTAGCCTAACTTTCCCTGGACTACCTGCAGGCTGAGAGCTGCAGAAGGTGCTTCCTCTCTCCAGGGCCTCATACCACCACCCCAGCAGTCTTCACTGCAAAGACACCGCCTGAGGCCAGTGTTTCCAAACTGTAAAAGTTTAGATATTGACATCAAGGCCCTGCGTCACACACAAACACCAATGGGGGGAAAAAAAGGTTTTCGAATAGCCTTACTCATTTCTCACTCAAATATTTTCAATTCTGTTTTTAATGCCAGCTTTATCCACTAACGAAGTACAACCCATTTATTACTGTGAAACACTTTTCTCCCAATCTTTTTTTTTTTTTTTTTTTAGATTTTATTTATTTATTCATTTATTCCCGCCCCCCCTGCTGCCTGTGCTCGCCTGGTCAGCCAACCACGGGCCCGCCCCCACCAGGAGGCAAACGGGAGCCCCACTGATTGAGCCACAGCCGCCTCCCTCTCCCAATCTTTTATTATAAAACTACTCAAACATACAGAAAGTTGGAAGGACTGTACCATGAACACTGGCGTATCCACTATTTAGACTCTACAATTAAGTTTGCCAGGTTTGCTTTATCATAAATCTATCCACCTATCCATCCCTCTGCTGACCCACTATTCCATCTTAATTTTTGATACATGTCAAAGTAAGTTGCAGACACTGGTATGCTCTGCCCCTAATCACCTTAGCATGCATATCATTAACTAAAGATCAATATTTGAAACACTCGGTTTTAATTCAGGCATGTTTTCTTCCTTTTTGCAACAGCCATAACAGCAGTTAAACTTTTATGGAGAAACGTCAGGCCCACGGCACTCCACTCTCCTGGGAGGCTGCACTCTGCAGGGGGGGGGGTGTCTGTGCAGCCAAATTGAGCTGCTGACAATCAATCAATCAGTCCTCTGACAAGCACCAAGGCATGGGGCATCGAGGAGACAGCGAGACCACAAGTTACTCATCACTACCTTACACCATCACCACTGCACTCCCATGATTTCTGAGACTCTTATTATCTGTGCATAGCTTCTCAAAGAGTCTACTGCCTTCTCAAACAGAGACCATTCTCTACAGGGTTTAAAAAGCAGAAGCCATTATTTTAATTCAAATAGTCACCTTTAACACACAGGCAGTGACTGAAGAAAGGAAAACAGCTGATCATTATAATTACAACAAAATAAAATAATTTATTTATTTATTTATTTTTTTACCGGGAGGTCCTGGGGGTCGAACCCTGGTCCCTCCATATGGGAGACGGACGCCCAACCATTTGAGCCACATCCACCCCCTAAAATAATATTTTAAGACTTACAAACGAGAAGATAGGAGGGTCTAAAGATTCTTCCTTGGCCATGAGAAAATGAGTACTGATTTCAGGCCTTTACAAAAAAACAAATAATCGACTGCTGGTATCTCAAACTTAACAGGGCCAAACACAACGTTCTGAAGTTCCTCCAAACCTGCTCCTCCCGGGACTTCCCTGTCTCGGCAGCAGGGCCCAGCACCTCCGGGACTGGAGTGCCAGCCAGAGCAGGAGAGGAGAGCCCTGTGCTCTCCTTCGCCACTGTGGGGCTCCCAGCAGCTACAACGGGGTCTGGCAGGGAGGGAGCGCTTCGTAAATGTTTGCAGAAAGCGTGAATGAATAGATCAAGGGTTTCCTTTGAAAATTAAGTTACCGCCATGCATTTATAATATTTATTTGGTTAAATTCCTTTACGGGTGGTTTTTTTTTTTTTCTTGACCGTGCAGAACTACAAAAAGAAAGGAGATAGAAATAGATTTTTCAAATCAGTAATTCTGTGCTATTGCCCACATTCAATGTAATTATTACAAGTGACAACTACACAGAAGAAGGGTTGAGAGCTATTTCAAAATTTTGGAAATAGGTTCCTTTAGACATTCCAGAAGAACGGAAGCAGCATGTCTCGCTTCTCCCTCCCCTTTCACTCTTCACACTTTCCACAGCCCCAACTGAGAAGTCAAGATGAAGATACCAGGAAGCGGCTGTGGCTCAATCAGTGGGGCTCCCGTTTACCATATGGGAGGCACCGGGTTCGGTTCCCGGGGCCTCCTGGTGAGGGCAGGCCCGCCCGCACGGCGTGGTTGGCTGACCCAGCGAGCGCAGGCAGCAAGGGAGGATAAATGAATAAATAAATAAAATCTTTAAAAAAAAAAAAGATGAAGATAACGTCACAGAAACAGGACTGGCTCATCCGAGGGGAGGGGAAGGGAGGAGGGAGAGAAAAGCAGGGCTGTTTACCTGGCCCAAGAATTCGTTACACGGCGTGTTTGTTTAGGCGGCTGAGCCCATAGCTGATGAGGTGAAAGGTCTCACTCATACATTTTGTCTTTCACTTCTTAACAGAAGCCAAAGTTTATTCTATGATTATGTGGTCAGGCAAAAAGGACTCCCTACTGCAGGGCCAACTGCAGTCAGCAGCGGAAGCTCTTCTCTAGGTACTCGGCTGCCTTCGGCCGTAAAGGACAGGTGAAGTCATGCAGCTCAGCTTGGCTCCCACAGCCACAGACTCATGAGCAGCACTTCCTCGGGGCCGGAGACGGGAAAGTCTCCTTCCTCTCCCTCAACAAGCTTCTAGCAGGAGGAGCAAAAACCTCCTTCTAGCAGGAGGAGCAGCATGACATCTGTCCAAGACGACGGGAACACGGAGTGCGGCAGGCCTGGCAGGGAAGCCCGGGTCAGCAGGGCGGGCAGCAGGGCAGCCATGGGACTGCAGCTGTGAGCCTGGAACAAGGGGTGCTCCTGGGGAAGGCAGAGGGGCAGGCAGGACTCGTGCTTGGTCTTCAACGGGCTAAGCACTCTGACCTTGTTGCTGAAGGCATGTGCTCCAACAGTTTCCATTCTCTTCTCTTCATGCAATGCCAGTTTTAACCCACTAATGGAAGAACACACACATCATACACACACCCTACACTGTAACCTTCCTGCATGCCTTGCTTATACATGTATCTATAACCATAAGGGAAATACTTTTATAGATAGCGAGAGGGGAGGAGACTGGGAAAGCTGGCAGAGATCCATCAAAGAGGTGAAATCCCATTTTAATAAGCTCCGTGCCACATCAATACTGCTATGTACCTTACACCTCATTACAATGGAAGGAAGCCTACTGCCACTTCATACAAAGTATTGTTAAATTTATTTGTAAATACAAAGTATTTAATGAATGATGAACTACCGAACATAAAAATGGAACACGTGCAAGTGGGATGCTCGGGGAATGATTCTGATGGGTGTATCTGAATACAATATTTACAAGTGGAGTGAGAAAACACTGTCACTAGGAGAAGGTAACTCACCTTTCCAGCACCTCCTTAAACCAAATTACCAAAGAAATGTACGTAAATTTTTTATTAAAATGCAACTGGCAACTAAATATGATGTGGTACCCTAGACAGGATCCTGGAACAGAAAGAGGACATTCATAGGAAAACGACTGAAAACCAAGCAAAGTCTGGGGTTTAGTTAGTAGACCAAACCAGTGTCGGGGTCTTCGTTTTGATAACTGCACCATGGCATTGCGAGGTGTCAACAAAGGGGAAATGGGGTGAGGGCTACGAGGGAACTCTGTACTGCTCTGCCACTTTTCTGTTCATCTAAAATTATTCCAAAATAAAAAGGTTATTTTACAAATGTAGTTGATGTGTATAAATACTGGACTAAAAGCAGTTTAAGAAAAGAGGAAGTGATCAACTCTTCCAAGTCTTCCAAGCGCCAGACGGTTCTAGAATGAATCAGAAGATTCTGACAGCTTTTCCCAGACTTACAAATGCACCCCAAGCTATTTGCTAAACTTTTACTATGATGTTTAATAAAATGGGAGCAGGGGGGAATAGGCTACTGTGCATCATTCTCTTAACTTAATTCCTACAACTAAACACAGATCCTGTGCATAAAACACAGACTATTGGGTGAACTTTAGTGGAAAATAATCTCTTTCTTCTTCAGAGAAATTAGGAAAAGATAGGTTACAAGGGAAGGCAGAAGAAGACCTCAGAATGGGCAAGTGGTAAGGGAAGGAAGAAAGGGAGGGCCTGGACAAATAACAGGGCTCCTCTCCTTTCTACTGGCTCAGGGGAAGCTCAGGGAGAAGTGGAGGGAGGGAAGATGTCAGAAAACCTTAGGGAGAGAGAGAAGACAAAGACAACAGCTGGTGAGAGGGCTTGGAAGAGAAGGAGGAAAGGAAATGTGAAACCACTGCTCCGGGGAAAGAGAAGCAAGTTCCCGTCCTCTTGCCCTTCCCAGGCTGCCATCAGTCAAGGTCAGGGCTGGCCATCAGGTGCCTAGCAGCCAAAGCTCTGAACTGACAGAAGAGGCACCTAAGGGCTCTCCCAGATTCTGAGATAGCAGTTAATTCAAGGGGAGGAAGATGCTCCAACAGCAGAATGATTAAATATATATATATATATATGCGCAGCAGTGCATCTAGACTCCCTGTATTACAGGGTTGCTAAACACATTTGTCATAAAGATTTGGCTTTTGCATGACCCTTCTCATGACCGAAGTATTTCAAAGTCTTTTGGAAGCAGCAGCCGTGGCACTAGACAACTTGCCTTTGTCCTGCACCTTCCCCAGTTCTATCAAAATGGATTTTTCCATCCTTCGTTACTGGCAGTACTATAAATAGCACATTCAGAATTGAATTGTTCTTTGGGCTCCTACCCCACCCATCTCACAACTCCCATTCCTCCCACCTCCCCATCTCCCAGTGTCTCCTCCACTTTTATGTCAATCTGTTTTGAAGTTTCATAATGTCTTTTCTCCAAGGATTCTTTCATATCTAAAGAACAACAAATTATGTTCCCTCCCCCTCTCCTTAGAAATTCAATGATTCTTTAATCTGAACAATAAAAAAAATATATGACATATCTCTTTTTTTGAAAAATCCAGACTTCAAAGCTGAAGAAGATCAATTAAGTCTACCAATTATTCCAAGCAGGGGAAACAGTGATTTAAAACTTTTCAAAATGTGAAATTTGCCTTTATAAAGTCTATTTATGCAGAAACACAAGCTAGGGGAATAAAATCACAACATGGGCAATCTGGTAGGCTCAAAATACCTTAGACATCTCAACCCACTGATTCTCAAGTTCAGCTTCTAACAAAATTAATGGAGGTGTAAATGCAGAGTTTTTTTTTTACACAAAACTTGTTTTCCAAAAATGAATGTTATGGCTTAGTGCAACTGGCCTATTTGCACATGGACAGACCATAGGCTAAATGAATTACTCAAAACTACATCTGCCATTGAGTCATAAAAGGGAATGAAGTTCTGATGAACCTTGTATATGTTATTCTAAGTAAGCCAGACTTAAAAGGAAAAATGTTGCATGGTTCCACTTATATAAAATATCTACAATAAGCAAATTCATAGAGACACAAGGCAGTTTAGAGATTGCCAGGGTTTGGGAGAGGGAGGAATAGGAAGTTATTGCTTAATGGATAGTTTCTGTTTCGGGTGATGAAAAAGTTTTGGTAATGAATGATGGTGATGGTAGCACAACATTATAAATATAATTAATGCCACTGAATTAAACACTTAAAAAATGGTTAAAATGGCAAATTTAATGCTATATACACATACTACCATTAAAAAATAAATTTTAAAAAATTAGAAATAAAAGAGTTTTTTAAAAACTGCATCTCCAAACCTTTAGAATACATTTAAGAACAAATAAATGTCAGAACAACAAAATGTCAGATTTAGAAATAAGTTAACTGCTTAAGTTCATTGCTGTGTCTTTATAGGGCCAGTATTTATTTTTAGTTTAATAAAGAAAACCTTTGATGACTATGAAAGAGAACAGCTAATTCCCATTTGACACCAAGAATCTTAAATAGTTTTGAATGGCCCCAAATATACCTCCAAATCTCTGCAGAAGTAACAGCCCCTGTGCAAATAAGCTCAGCTATCTGCAAATGGACCAGAAACCCCACATAATACCAGCTGTCACCACAGAAAGTCTTTATCTGCTGGTCAGTGCCATTGTGGTAGCCATTACCCCAGGGTGGAAGATTCTGGAATCACATTATCTACTATCACGAATGAAACCAATATGCTTTTCATTTCACTCAGAAATCTCTTTTAGTTTAATAGAAGTCAATAAAGCCTACTCTATAACACAGAGAAGTTAACAAAGGTTGAAAAAAAACACTTCAATCAAAAAACTGATGACTGGTTTTTTAAGCTCACAGGACAATTTATCAGATTTTGAAAGCACTAGAAACATAAAACTTTACCACATTTACTCAAGCATACAATAATAAGGCATATTCGTAATGAGCAGTGTCAGTGATAATACTTGGTAGCAATAAAACATTTCCATCACTAACTTCTCGCACAAGAATTGCTTACTTAGTCTTGAGACTATTTCTACTTCTGCTGTCTCACTCTCCCCATACCACCTTGGAAGGATGAAAATGCAAGGTGAGATCCCCATTCTACGGGTGTATGGAGCAGGGAACCACTAGACGAACCAGGCGTAGCACATTAAATCAGTGGCCGCCCCAGAGCTCCTGAGCACCAGCTGGTTGATGGCCTCCAACAGCCTTGCCTGGCAGGGATGGTCTCCTTATCACAGCCCAAGTTCTTTCCTTCTTTTCAGCCTCCCTTTCTCTACAACGCCCTGGCAGGTTATAGCTGTTATTACTCCGACCTAAAAATCAGAGAACCTCTCAGTCGATCTACTGTATTGCCTCCCACCAGAACAAGTCTCTCACTCGTGGGGACAGAGAAAAGCCCAGGAAAAAGGCTGTTAACAGCAGCCACCATTGGGGGGGGGTAGCAAGAAGAGACTGCATTCCTTGCTTACTGTCATATTGCTAACAACTCTGAAAAAACATGAATTATTTATTTTTAATTTTTTTTCAAAAGAGGAAAGGAAAAAAGACAGGCAGGCTTCCCTGTGCCCACATAAAATATCTGTAACTGGCCACAGGGAATGAATGGCAGGCTACAACCCATCAGAAACTGTGGACCACATACATGTTCCTACCTCAGACTTCATTGAAAGCAAGAGCTTTGGAGTCATCCAGCCCTGGGCTTCACATCCCACTCAGTCACCCACTAATGTCACCAAGCCTCAAATGCCTTTTATATGAAACAGAAATACTACCTAATTCACTGAGTTATAAATGCACCTGTTGAATGCCAAGATAATGCACTGCACTCAGATAGCAATTAAATGTTAGTGTCATTATCTATTACTTTTCTACTATAAAAAATAACTCTGGGAACTTCTCAGATCCATGACAACATGTACACAGAAAGTACTAGAGGCAGAATCCTAAACTAGGCCATGATGCTTGCCTGCTGCAGTCTTCACCCTGTGAGTGATTTTCTAGGGAACCTCAGACGTACAAGTTGTCAATAACTTTAATCCTCTTCTCAGCACTGGTCAAAGCCAATGACCCAGTATAGCTTTATCATCTTCGAAGAGGGTTTAAGCAGAACTTAAAATCAATGTCTTTGATAGACCTGATGAATAGACAACTGAATACACAATTTAAAATCAATGTATCCTAATAGGATCCTAACTTAATCAGCAACACCTGTCTCACAAAGGCTTGCATTTCACACTCACCTTTCAAAATGCATTGAAAATTTAAAAATTTAAAAATAATTTTTAAAAATGCATTGAAATCTTCACTAAATTCCAGGTCCTGAAATCTCCTACCAATTAATGTAAAGCATAGAATTGCAAAGGCAAGCAGCCAATATCCTAACTAGCCTTGACAGATTTTACAGGCACCATGACAAGCCACTGGCTGCCAACTGAATATATGAAGTCAAATTGATTTGTTCCATTGAATGGGAAGATTCAACCTGCATATCAGCCGTCCAAAATCAAGAAGAGGAAAACAGAATGGTTTGAGCACCTGTACAAGACTCGTGAAGACCCTGAGATTACCCTGGGCTGCTGCGCAGTGCCAGGCGCATCTGTCGTGTCCTCCCTCCAACCCCAAACGCTGTTGTCCCTTCCCTGCCATATATAGCAGCACTGGGCATCTGGTTCCGACGCCCTCACTGCTCACAGCCTCCCGTAAGATTGCTCAGAGTTAAGAGCGTGTCTCTGCTTGTCAACGGGCTCCCCAGATGCTCTGAGCCTGCAAACAAGCAACAAACAGCAAGACCCAGGCCAATGAAGATGACTGATGAGCAGCAGGAAATCTCAGCTGCTCAGACTAGTCCATGCAAACCTCACACTTAAAAAGAAAACAGCACAATTTTATAAGTTAAAAGATAAAACGCCAAATGGTTCTTCTCTCCCTTCTCCTAACACCTGACATTATATGTTAGCAGTATCCATACAGATCTTGCACTATTTACTATGAGAAATGCCAGTTTTTAAACACATTCACCTTTAAAAGGAATTCAATAACCAAGATATTACATCTACCATCTCAAAAGTAATAGTTTTTTTAAGCTCCCATAGATCTCCTTTATCAAAAGTAATAATTTCAAGTTAAATATATGTAACTTTAAATTATTTCATATATATATGATTTACCTTCCAGTACTGAAAAATAAAAGGCCTCTTTTCATCCCAAAGGAACAGATTGGCAATGCTATTACTGAATGCTATTGCTGAATGCTATGTTTCTGTCTTAGATTTTTACAAAACTAACTGCCCAGCTATTGACTAGGTCAGCATAAATAGGCATCGCCTTATCAGCCTTTCCTTGAACTTACTTGGCTTTGATAAATAGTTTTGAATGCAGACCTACAAAGGATTATAGTTCTTACAAAGCAGTGAAGTGAGCAGGGCTGGGATTATAAGATGAGAGAGGGACGCACCTCGGACACTACATTTAATGGGACACCAAAAATCTCAGTACTCATGAAAATATTTTAATGCAATATGTTAAAAATCAAAATTAATGCCTAAAAACTCCACAATGAACAAAATATCAAAATTTTAAATAAAGACAAGGCCATTTTTGAGTGTTCGGTATGATTAATGGGAGACTTCTCACCAAAGGACCACCATAATCGCAGGGGTCGCTGCTCCCTCCGGTGAAAACCAGTGCACGACCTCAGGAGCGTTGTGAGAGCCAGCCCCCACCCCCTCCTCGGCACCACGACCTTTCGGAAAGGGTCTCGCACAGTCCAGTATGGACGAGCTCCCAATGCAGGGCTCCCCTCTCGGTCCTCAGCCTCCAGCTCTGGACAGGCCTAGCAGGAGTCAGGTCCGCGCCCTAGAGGGGAGAAGGTTCCTCACGGTGGAGCAGCCAATCTGTAGTGGAAAGGCAGGGGCAGAACCAAATCCTGCTGAGCGCCACCCCCGGGCCTGCTCTGGGCCTGCCGAGCGGCTGCTCAGGTGAATTTTTCCATACAAAGGAACTCAGCAATCTTGGACACACCTTTCTGTTTCTATTGCTTCAAATAATTTAATACACAATTGTGTGATAGTTATTAACCCTCAAAATTTTCTATATAAAAATCTTTCCTCATTTGCCCTCTAGGGGTTATTCAAAACTCAAAAGTAAACTCAAAAGTCAAAAGTACAGAGAAGGGAGCAGATGTGTCTCAAGCAGTTGAGCCCCTACTTCCTACATGGGAGATCCCGGTTCGGTTCCGGTGCCTCCTAAAAACAAAAACAAACAATAAGCAAAACAAACAAAGAAACCAACTCATGGGAGCCGATGTGGCTCAGTGGTTGAGAGCCAGCTTCCCATATACGAGGCCCCAGGTTCAATCCCTGGCCCCCAGTACCTCAAAAAAAAAAAAAAAATTACAGGGAAAAAAACCTACAGCAACAATAAAAATAATGCTCTCTAATAATTTTTTTTACCGGATATTTGGCCTGATCCAGAAGAAATAGCTTGGGAGTTCATACATGCAACTTTTAAAAATTTAACTTTTTTAAACATTTAATTTAATGTATCAAAAGTCATATTTAATGACCATCCCATAATATACTTTTTTTCAACTAGAGAACTAAAGCCTCATATCTTTTTAAAAAGCAGAATACAATTGTGCAATGTGTTAGCAAATACGTCTAACAGTTTGCAAATTTCAGGTATTTAACCCCAAAAACCACAATTGCTCTCCCTCTCCCAATACAACCATCACGTGACCAATACGTCTTTCTTCAAGTGCCAAAGTTTCTCTCCCTTTTTGTTTCGCATTATAAGAAATAACTGGATTTGCAAATGCATTACAAGGTTTAACAAAAGTCCCTTTAGTGATAGTAATTTATATTCCCATTTAACAAAGGTTTGCAATTTCCAACACAAAAGCTCTTTGCTGCAGGTGCTTTCAATGGCCTGGGCTCCTGATCAGGTGTGGCCCACGACGCCCTACAAGCTCCCATCCACGTTGCCGTCAGCACACGCCAGCTCTTCCTGGGAGCTGAGTAACAGAACGCTCAGGAGAGGCAGAAATGCCAGTCCCTCCTCACCACCACCCCCGTCCCAACCACGCTAGAGGTCGCTCTACAGAATAGTCTCTCCAGGTGGCCCCAACCCCTCACAGCGCAGAGACCTGACCTCCATCCAGCCCAGCGAGGAACTGCAGTCAGACAGCCCTGGGCTTCAATTCCAGCCCTCTCACCTACAGGCTCTGAGAGGTTATACAAGTTACTTAACCTCACTGAGCTTCATTTTAATTTCTATCAAAAGGAGGATAATACTGCCTATATCACAGAGCCAGAGTGAGAACTAAATCAATAATATATCCAAACCCCTAGACCATGATATAAATATTGGTGTCCATCCTACAGCTGCCTATGAAAACTTGGCTAAGCAGTCCTGTAGAAAGTACACCAGCATTTCATAAGCCCTAAAGGATTAAGGAATACTAGTAACACCTGGTGCCCACATTAATACACGTCATGGTAAAACAGCCTGTTCTTTTAAAATTACTTAATTTCTTCAAACTTAAAAGGAAATAAGACTATAGCAGAGTTTTTTTTTCCCCATGGAGATAAAATGATCTCTGGTTTCACTGCTGCTGGTGCCTTCATGAATTCACATTGTTCAAAGGCAATAGTAGTTCTTCGAAAATAACAGAAACATCCTGGGCTACAGCGACAGGGCGGTGGACCTTCTGCTCCACATGGTCTCCAAGGAGCAAGAGCCCCCTGGACCACCAGCCCCAGCAAAAGCAGGACGTAGAGAGGCAGTCACTGCTGGGCAGTCCCAGCCCCAATTCAATCCCCAGCCCACTGACTATATCCCTTCTTTGACACACTTTCCATCCCAGATCCCCGGAAGAAGGGGAGGGGCTTAGAGAGCCCTACCTTGTCAGGTACTGAGTACACTGTACCCAGCCGAAAAGGAAAACGGAGAGGATGTATTGTAAAGGCCATGCCCTTTCCAAGTTCAAATCCTAATAACACAACTGGAAAATAACTTACTCAAGTCAGCATGTGGTTCAGACAGCATCACCAATTTGGCAATAAGCTCAGACCATCACACGACTAACATAAGGCAACACTTTATATTATTTATGTCATAAGCTTTTAAGAAAAGTCATTGAAATCCTCCTGAAACCATAGCAAAAGCTACTAAAAAATCTTGTAAAAATAAAAATATGAAGCTAAGTCTGAGTTGACTGATATAAAGACCAGCTGTGACATTCTAGAGTGTTTTTTATAATCAAGTGTAATCATTTACAGACACTCCTTGTTGTCCCTCAATTCAACAACGTCGCTACAAAATAGTCACACAAAATGCAGATACCAGACCATGCACATTACTGCTCACAACAGATACCTGTCCTTAATTGGAAGGGCAATATTAACCTCTGTCACACAACTGAAACCAACAAGACTGGTCATCAGCAATTGCTAGAAGACAAGGCTTTGATTTAGGGTTATTATCTCCATTTGCAGAGCCAGGGGCTGTCTGCGAATACCTCAGCCAAAAGCTTTAGTTTCAAGAAAGCCTATCTTTAATATATCAAAAACATTAACAGAAATTCGTCCCAAAGTCAGAGCGGAAAATTCTTTTCTTATTCTACCACTATCTATTT
Source organism: Tolypeutes matacus (assembly GCA_026826555.1). NCBI lineage: Eukaryota > Metazoa > Chordata > Mammalia > Cingulata > Chlamyphoridae > Tolypeutes > Tolypeutes matacus. The sequence goes on from JAKSZT010000049.1 coordinate 16,214,198, forward strand.
TTCCAAACGTCCCATAATGAGATGTTTTACAATGGAAGAAAATGGCCAGAGCAGCAGACAAAAAACTCCTTCTTAATGGACTCCAGTTGCCTCAGCCTGTTACTGTTCTCCAGCCCAGGGTTTCCTCCCAGCACCGTGAAGCACCTCTACTTCTCCAGCTTGCTCAGGGGCGCCCCACCTCGTCACACAACCAAATTGCGGAGGCAGAAAGTAATGACACCCTATCCACTACCCAAGGGCACTTGGATTGACAAATGGAAAAACAAAGAGCCTACCTAGTACATCCTTTGAGACAAGCTCCAGGCAAACCTCGAAGAATGAGTGAGTTGGTGCCAACCATGGACCGACCTAATGCCACAGCTGACCTATTTAATTTTTTTTTTTTTTTTTTTTTACCAGCAGGTCCTGGGGATCGAACCCAGGTCCCTCCATATGGAAGGCGGACGCCCAACCATTTGAGCCACATCCGCCCCTCCGACAGCTGACCTAGAGAGTACACTAATTTTACCTTGAAAATCCTCCAATGTGTGAAGCCTTCAAATGTAGTCATTTAAAATGTCAAAGCACAGACAAATATTTCTAAAAGACTTACCACATGGACAACTACTCATAAAAAGTAACTTATACTCTGGGTTAAATAACACAATTTTATGTTTTAATGCTGCCTACCAAATTTCCCAGGGTGATAAAAATAGAAATTTAGCTATTTATAAATAGTTGATGGAGAATACTAGTCAAAGGATGATGAATTTTCAGCAGAAGTTTTAGATCAACATTGAAAGGTTAAAATGAAATCCTTTCATTCTCATGAATTTGGTAGTAAATTTCCTTCCCCTCCCCTCTCCCTGAAATCCTAATGGAAATACCCAGTTTAATTAATAAACTATATACAAGTATCTCATGCAGTAAAATGTAGACTCTATCAAATCATACAATTAAAATGTTTTTTTAAAGTACATGGATCTGGACCTCCCTGAATGGGCATTTACATTTCCTACCTAAACTAAATCCCCTATAAGAGGTGATCTGGGCTGAATTCCTCGGTGGAACCCTTTACCTAAAAACTAAAGATGATGGAACCACAGCTTTCTCAGTCCTGCTACTTGTTTCCCATGGCGCCTGCCTCAGGCTTGGTCACTGGAACAGACTATGCCCCCAGCGGGCCAGCCCAGTGATGCCAGCAGAGGGTTTAATGAGTGCTGGATGTAAATGTTCAATTAGCATGATCCAAGGGGACATGTGCTTCAAAGTCTCCTCTATCTCTTGACCAGCAAGTCCAGCTGTGAAAGGAAGTAGCACACCAGGCAGAGAGAGGAACTGTGAGAGCAAGCTCAAAGTGTGGGGGAATGGCAGGGAGGAGATCAAACACACAATGGAGGAAAAAGGAGCAAATATTTATGACTTAGGACACTAGAAAGTATCAAAAGTAATCGCTCTCACAATGAAAACCTTCACAGGTGGCTTCCTCTGAATAATGCAGTGTAAGTGGTTAGTATAGCAATGAATAAAAACAAAAAAATAGTCATCGCAGGTCAGTCAGTGTATGGAATTTTTATGTTGCTGGATTATTAATGAGTAATACACATGCATATGTTCACAGTACCAAATAAAACAGTTCCAAGTCATAAATGGCTATTTTTACAACCCCCTGCCTTAGATAACATATTGTATCTTGTGCCTTACCTCTCAAAATAAGCGAGTTCCTTGAGACCAAGGACTATATTTGTCTATTTTCTACATACCCACATGGCTATACATGAAAATACTCAGTCACTTTATTAATAATAAAGAATTGTTTGCAATGACACTGTCCTTTTCATATCATATAGACACTTATTACAAGTCACTGACTGGAAAGTTTTCTTTTTCCACCTTCTGCTAACATCTGTAAGTTCTAGGCTTCTCTGAACAAACTGGACAAGCTGAATTGATACCATGCTAACTTCTAAGAGCTATTACAGACTGCCTTCGATTACAGACAATCCTCTGATTTGGGTCAAGGAAGTACTGCCATTTTCCCAAGGTCCTCAAAACAGGTCTAGAGGGCCAAAGAAATTTTCAGGGAAGCAAAGGATGGATTATGGCTTCAGTGGGAACTCTTGAGCATAGCCTTGGAACTGAAGAGCAAGCCCCAAAGATGAAGCAGGCAATCCTCACTAACTGAGGCTCAGTTTGGAACTCATGAGGTCACACCTGGGGAGTCTGCCATGCTAGGGGCTACTGTGATCTGGACCCACATCTTTGTTGATAACAGATAACAGAACCTGGTCTCAGAGGTCAACGTCTGCAATTGTTCCTTGGTAGTCTCCTTATCAAGTGATTTCCAAGAGCAGTCTCTCCTCAAGGATGGGGACAAAGACTTGAAATGAGAATTGAGGTGAGGGATGGGAAAAAGGAAACACTCCATCCTGATCATACACAGCACGCTTTTTTCCATTTTTTCCTTTCCATCCTGATCAGCTTGTTACAGAACTGAAATAATGACCACAAATCAGCAGAACGAAACAGGTATGAATCTCAAGGCTCAAGAAAGGCTGAGCTTACCTGCCTCAGAGAAGACAAGAACAAAATATTGTGCTCACTAGCCAGTCTTGCTCCAGGCCTGGGGATCGAAAGCTTCCCTGATCCAGGAGACAATCTGCGGTGACTTATTCCAGGCTCCTGTAAGAGCCTGCAATATGCTGGACTCAGGATAAGGCCTTGGGCTCCTTATCGACACTGCTACTGTGTACAGGTAGGTAGTAACCCCTACCACTCCACACACACACACGCACAGTCTTTCACCTTTTTAAAAACAACTTCTGTCCTTTTAAACAGATAAAACATTTAGAATACAAGGTTCCTAGTTTCTAGAGAATTGTTAGGTTGAAAAGACATATTAACACTTCTAATAAAGATTCTCATCTACCACTTCTTACTCTTGAAATTTTCTTCTTCTCCTTGCCTTTCTGCAGGAATCTTAAAGTTTTAGACTCAAGACACAAAAAGGCACTGCAATTCTCCCAAAAGGAGGGTTCCAAACAAATAAATGACATAATTTCCCTAAAATTTGTGAAACACTTACAATTTCTTTTAATCCAAAGCTGTTTTCAAAATCCATGATGCCATATTGAATCTTTTTCTTTACTTGAAGCTTTTCATTTACCTTAAACTTTCTCACTTCTGAAATACAGATTTCCAGGATATCTTCATGAGAGATTCAAATATTGTGCTCACAACTGAACCTTATAGCTAATTATATCACTAAAAACAAATTAAAGTGTGCATTCTCACCTAACACAGTAACTGGTTAGCAGAAACTCACAAAAGCGATGAGATCTGACGTACGACAACCTACCCTTCATATACCTGTCATTCCTTATGCACTCATTAAATTATCTCTAAGAAAACAGTGTGTCCTGAAAACCCTTCTGTGTTGGTTTGAGACTTTTATGAACCCCAGAAAATTATGTTCTTAAGCTAAGCATGTGTAAGCTTACTGCATGCAGGTTCTTTTGATTAGATTCAGTTAAAAGCCTTTGATTAGATTGTGGGACCCAGGGTAAATCTTAACCCTTTACTGGAGTCCTATATAAATGGACAAGAGAGGAGAGGAAAAGTTGCTATATTACCCTGCCATGTGAGAGAGGACTCCAGGGTCGCCTGTAGTTGGAGAGAGAATGAGAGAGAGAGAGAGGGAGAGAGAGAGATTACCAGAGGCTGAAATCAGCGGAGCAGTCCAGAGGGAAGAGATGAGCCATGTGCCTGATCGCCCACAGCTGAACTCAGGGAGAAAGTGAGCCTGGAGGAGAAGGAAGAGACAACCGCCATTTTGCCTTGCTTTGTGGCAGGAGTCCAGGATTGCCAGCAGCTGACCTTTGGAGACCTTTGGCATCTCTGAAGATGCCTTGATTTAGACTTTTTCACAGCCTTGGAACTGTAAAATTTTACCCTAATAAATTCCCATTATAAAAGCCAACCCATTTCTGGTATTTTGCATTGGCAGCCTTCAGCAAACTGAAAAACCTTCAAAATTCCATCTGTACCAACTAGGACCATGCCCAAGATTCTGGTCTTCAGTGAACCTTGGAAGGGACACATTTTTCTGAGTAAAGGATGTCTCATCTTGCCCTTGCATTGGGACAGTTTCCTTGTTCATGCTTCACTCTGTTCTTCTAAAACTTTACTCTTTTTTAAGACAAAGCTGCCATTTTAGACATGAAAATTTTAAGTAAAAAATTGCCAGGGGAAACGGATGTGACTCAAGCAACTGGGCTTCCATCTACCATATAGGCGGTCCAGGGTTCGATTCCCGGGGCTTCCTGGTGAAAGGCAATCTGGCCCGTGCAGCAAGCTGGCCCAAGCAGAGACCTGGCCCATGCAGGAGAGTTGGCGCAGCAAGATGATGCAACAAAGATTCAGAGGAGAGACAATAAGAGATGCAACAGACCAGGGAGCTGAGGTGGCACAAGAGATTGAGCCCCTCTCTCCTACTCCGGAAGGTCCCAGGATTGGTTCCCAGTGCTGCCTAAAGAGAAAACAAGCAGACACAAAAGAACACACAGAGAGCAGACAGCGAATGCAAAACAAGGAGGGGCAGAAGGGGTGGGGGGTGGGGGGAATAAATAAATAAATCTTTTAAAAAATGTTTTTAATTCCCTAAACCAACCTCCCTAATGGCAACTCAACTGCAAGCCCACCTCTGATCATTACTCCTAAACTGCATCTTACCTGATCCCTATGCACTCAGTATTTTTATTGCAGTCCAATGTCTGCCTAAATTATGGAATGCTAGAAAATGCTTACCATGATCTACAAGGACCACTTTAACCAATCATCATCAACAATCAGGTGCTTTGCATTGAGGGGGAAAAGCTAGGCTAGGAAATATCAACTGAATAAAAGAAGAGAGTTTTAAAACCCCACCAACTGTTTTGGGGTACCTAAAAATCACCATGTACTGTGCTAGATGTTATTTAATATATCCTCATTAACCTTCAGCAGAGTCCTTCAAGAACAGTGGTGTTTCCCCATTTTACGGATCAGAAAGCCTAGGTTCAGAGAGATTTTTCCAAACAATACTGCTAGATTGTGTTAGTGTTTCACTCCAAAGCCTTCCCACCATGTCACACTACAGCTTCAACTGCAGGAGAATAAATAAAGGATATTAGGAGAGCCGAGCAAAATGTGAGTAGGGGAATGGCTCTTTCACTGTAATTTCCTTTTTGCCTTCATCGTGTCCTACTCTGTGCAAAACTGCACCTTAATGACGAATTATTCTCTAGTTGGGGCACGCAAGTACAAAGGCCCTTCAATTTACAGTCAGTGCAATATGTAAATATGCTTTATTCCTGGAAGCACTGAGTTTGGATTAATGTCACTATTACTCATTCAAAGAAGAAAAAAGTCCCTGAGAACAGTTCCTACCTAACAGGCAAGAAGAGCAGAGGAAGTCCAAACCTACCCCTCCACCCCCGAAAGGGCCCACCTTGAAGCTACTTAAGTTTAGGCTGGTGATGGGGTGACAAGAAAGGCATCACAACACTGGAAAATCCCCCATCGTATAAATTATTATGGGTGTGGCCGAAACAGCTAAATCAAGTCATGATAGGAGATTGTGTCAGACAGCACAGGTTACGCAAACAAAGGATGGAACAGGATGATTTATCTTCCGCAAAGCTGCCTGAGAAAGAGAAAAGAAAAAAAAAAAAAAAAACAAGCTACAGCATCGCAGGCACTGCACATAAATGAAAAATACAATGAATGAGGATGAGAAAATATTTACTACTGCCATTAATCAAAACCCAATTCTGAAGTCTGAAGATAGATATAACTCAATGAGCACAGGACACAAAAGATTTTATTGTTCTTTTTTAAGGAAGAAACCAAGACATCGCTACTATTAGCAGAGAAATGTACTACAGCAAAGGCTTGGCAAAAAATCTTAGCTACACTCTTAACTCTCTAAACTTAGGACCTTGTGTTCCTATCACCTTCTAAGGAAAACTGTGTATATATTTAACCAATTAATAGTAAGTGTCCACTAGACACCTCAAAAAATGTTTCAAAGCTGGCCCTGCTTAAGGAGACTATCATTAGAATCATCCAGAGAATTTCTGCAAGCCACTGTCACAAGGATTTCAGCCAGCATTATGAATGCCGAGGTAAACACTAATATTAAAGAGGATTGATTTACAAAGGTTCACTCACGATGGCAAATCACAAATCACTTTATTTCAGATATGAAATAAACGAAATAGTCCTGTGGTTTAATTTTCGCCTATACTGTTGAGCTTTCTGTTTCCCCTCTACTTTAAAGATCGGCTTAAACCATTTATGAGTAAAAAATTTCATTTTCCTTGGAGTGGAATGTCTTTATTCACTTTGGTAAACATAACTTGGTGCATCAAGACCTTTCACATTGACATTAGGTACACAGGTGTCAAAAAGTTTACATAATCCCAACCTTTGGCCAACTATATTATATAAACTTAATATGCTCTCCATGCCCTGCTTTTCATGCCCTTTTGTAATCCCCTCTCCTTGAATACAGAATAGAGCAGAAGTGACTGAATGTCACTCCCAAATTAGATTATGAAAAGACTGGCTTCTCTGGCTCACAGGTGCTCGCTCACCTCGTCAGCTGTATGCCGTGAAGACACTCAGGCCTGTGCAGAGGAAGAGAAGTGGGCCAACGGTCACATGAGGGAGCTGGGAAAGTCCTCCAGCTTGGAGGGACTGCAACCTCCTGCGAGACTGTGTGCCAGGGACACCCAGCTAAGCCACACCAGAACTCCTGGCCCACAGAAACTGTGAGGTAATAGCCACTCAATTTAGGGCTAATTTGTTATGCAGCAATAGATAGATTAGATAACTAATACACTTTTTTTGTATATGAACCCATCACAGAAGATGTAATATTGGACATAAGGTTCGGCCAAACTTTTAAAAAAATAAATAAAGAGAGACACAAATGCATGCAGGTATCTAGCCTTATCATAAACATAGGATTCCAATTTAGATTTATTATTTCAAACATTAAAAAGAAAAAGTTATGCATGTATTCAGGTATCTAGGCTAGTTCAAAACCAAACTATTTGGATTTATTATTTTTCTACTCAGAGAAATGATCAGTGACTTATTTTAGACATATATCCAAATTATAAAATACCTATGAGATTTCTGATGGAAAATAATGGCACAATTCTTCTACTAAGTCATATATAATGATCCTAGCATTCCTCTTGTGACACTTAAAATGAGTTGACATCCCTGGAGAATCAATGTTAAGCAAAGACAAATGCCTTCCTTCTATTATCTCTTTGCAGGATTTTATGCTCTGCAGTGTTCTGTTCTTCTCCAAAGAAAGGGTTATTGCATTCTGCTTAAGAAAAGGATGATTCCCAAAGGAGCAAGGTGCTGCTACAAAAAAAAAAAAAAAGATGTATACCATGATAAATGAACAAGGGAAGAAGATGTCACAAGGATGGGGTTTTAAAAAGTGCTTCCACACATCTAAGTAGTGTTATCTACACTGCATAATTGAGAACCCAGGAAATTTATTCACGTATAGTAAATACACGAATATGTACACACACCTTCAAAATCGCATACAATTTCCCTTGACACAACTATTTCTACATCCTAGTTTGCCCCGTGCTTTTGTTGACATTGAAATTCACCTTTAAAAAGGTAAATCATAAAAGCATGAACCTCGAATACCATTCCCCACCCTGAGAGTCATCAAGTTCATGACAGTACAGGTCCCAGCACCCTGGAACAACTATCAGTCTATTTTACTAAGCATTTCGCTATCTAAAAGGTTCTATCTATGTGGCGATACATACTTGACAAAAACTTTTGCGCCACACAAAGTGGCTTTGAGACATTAGAGATTAGGGAGGAGAAAAATAATTTTGTTGCTGGTGAAGAAACTGTAGCTGATCACACAGGCACTGGCAGGGAGCGGACGCTCACGGCAAAGGAAGCCACACATCCTGCTCACATCGAGCAAGCAGCAAACCTCCCAGCCGCTCTTCTGCTATGAGCTGAATTGGGTCCCCCAAAAAGAATATGTTCAAGTCTTAGCACCTGGTACCTGCGAATGTGGCCTTATTTGGAAATAGGGTCTTTGCAATGTGACTGGTTAAGATGAGGCCAAACTAGATTACGGTAGGCCCTAATCCAATAGGATTGGCATCCTCTACAGAGGAGGGAAATTTGGACACAAAGGAAAACATCCATGGAAGATGGAGGCAGAGATTGGAATTACGCTGCCACAAGCCAAGAAAACCATTTGCCAGTAACTGCCAGAAGCTAGGAAAAGAAGGATCCCCTTCTAGAGCCTTCAGAGGACATGGCCCTTTTTTCCAAGAACGGTGCACTTTTAGGTAAAGCCCTTGTTGTCTTGTGCTCCTCACAGGCCAGCACACAAGTACTCAATCAAAATGCTATAGATGAAAAGCGCCTTTGTCTTCATGGATAACCTGCCCTGGCAGTAACCGGACACATTCCGCCTTCCAATACAGGTGTAAGCTTTAGGAGGGCAGGAGCAGGTCTCCTCGTTCTTGGACCCACCCACAGCATGAAAACCACGTTTGCTGATTTAAGATGTCTGCATCTTCCCACACCACTGGCAGTAAATGGCCAGAGGTAATGTACAATATTGAGAAGACGACACACCTGCCAAAAAATTCGGTTTTCTAGTACCTTTATTCAACATCTCTAGCCTCAGACAAGGAAGAAAATAAAGATTTGAGTGTCCTAGCTCAAACCTGAACAAGATGTCCAAAACCTACTCTTTTGAGTGAAAACGCACCACAACATTGCAAGCATCCCAGCTAGCAGCTGGCTCAGCTAGCACCGTAGAGGGAAAGCAGAACCAGAACAGGTAGCCCATGCACAGGTGTCGGCAGCGCACTTCTTAACATGATGTACTGGGCTCTGTCCACGCTTTTACTAAAAACAGGGGCAGTGAGTGCCTTATGTCTCAGGTGAGGACCACGATATATTAATTATATTAACAGCAGCAGCTAAGACTTCTGTAGTGATTGTGTGTCAGGAAGCATTCTCAGCCCTTTTCACCTATTAACTTATGTAATCCTCACCACAACCCTAAAAGTAAGTACAATTATTGTCACCCCATTTTACAAATGAGGAAACTGAGAGTCACTACATGTTAAGTAATTTCCCTAAAAGGTTGCACAGCTCTTAAGTGACAGGACCAAGTTTCAAACCCAGGCAGCCTGGTCCAGTGGGTTCTTAAGCTCTCCACTGATACCATCTCTATACCGACAATCTGAAGAATAAACTATATTTAATGGAAATCACTTTTTTTAGTGTTATGAATCAAGAGTCTATATCAACTGTGTATTTATTCATGAATTACTGGATATCAAGTCACTGTGCTTGCATCAGAATAAACATTGTAGAGTAACTAGTACTGAATTATTTACGTTTTATTAGTCGTATTTTATCATACCTCTTTGTAAGGGCCCATGAAGTTCCTTATTAGGGAAAAATCACCCAAAGCCAAAACAAGCAGGTCAGAAGTGGGTAATTGCCAAGGGAAACACTTGAAGGTACAAGAGTAGATTAAAAGGCTCTGATTCAATACAGACATCTGTTCTGCCATAAGCGACCATCTGCTTCATATCCCAGACAGCAAAGCATTTCAATAGGAAGTGTCAAATCTGACTCCTAATCAGGAAACAATTATCTACATTTGCTACTAACCCCAAAGCTGATTGGAGAAACTCCTGGGGCAAAAGTTAATGGGAAAACCACAGTAGAGGCACACATTCTAATGAGATGAAATACTGGCCAAGATTCCTACCAGCTCTAATATTTTAAATATTTAATTGAAAAAAAAAAAATACAACTAAAATTTAAGGTGGCACAGCTATTTTGTTTGAAGTGATTTTTTTTTTCCTTCTCTTCCCAACCTCTTGCAAAAAAAAGTAGGTTTCTGCTAATGAATTCAGCAGACATCTAATATTTTATATGCCTTTTGAGCTGTGTAACTTAATATTTGGATACTTGATAATTTCTTTTATTATGTAATTGATAAAATGGTGATGTGTATTAATGTTAGTTCAACCATATATTTATACTGTCTGGGAATGTGTGGTTATAGTTCTGTGGGAGAAATAATTTGTCAGTGTTCACCAGCTTGTAAAAATCTAGTGCGAGAGCTTAAACATCTAAATAAATAATTAAATGCAAAAAAAAAAAAAAATTTAAGGTGGCAGACGCTGAAAAAATTTTGGGGGAGCGGAGAGCAGTATGGGAACAAGGACCTCTGCGTTAAAAGAGTCATTGGCCCTTTAAGTGCCTAAGCACAAAGGGTGCAGGGACTGAGGGTGTGTTAAAACCCAGCCCGGGACCCTAAGAAGCCTACATTCAAACAGACAATTACATATAGTTACAAAGCAACAAAGTGTTGCAAGGTACTTTTATGATCATTACAACAACTTTCGGAGGTTCAAAGGAGAGAGAACTAGCGCCAGTTAGGATGCACGGAGGAGATGAGCAACTAAATCTACTCAGCATTTCCACAGATGGGGACTCAGTGCAAAAGAAGCAATCCAGGGAAAAGGGGCCCCCCAAGTAGGAGAACCCCAGTAATTAAGGAGCAGCAAGACAGGGGATTCGGCCACCGAATAGTTCTTGAAGACGGTCTGAGAAAGTAGCTGGGGCAAATGGAAGAAAAGCATAAAAGTCTGCACTTGTTTCCACAAGCAATAAAAAGCCTCTGGAGTTCATTCAATGAGCATGCAGTAAGCACCTTTTATAGGCCAGGCCCTGGGGATACAGCATGAGCTAGAAAAGCCAAGTTCCTGTTTTAATAAAGCCTGGGTGCTAGGGGGAGGAGATGGAATCAAACGTGGAAGCTTATTTCAGTTAGGAAGAAGTGCTCTGGAGAGAATCAAACAGGCTAGGAGGCAGAGGAGCAGGTGGAGTGCTGCTACCTTAGCTAGGTCCTGACAGGCGTGTTCAGGACCCAGGAAGGGATGGGAATGCAGTTCTGGATAAGGCCCTGGCAAAATGCACCTAACACCCATATATATATATATATATATATATATATATATATATATAAAGTTTGCTTCCTTTAACCCAAAAATTCCTCTTCTGGAATCTAAAGACAGCACTGGATATTTAGACAAATATTTACATATAAACAAGTTCAGTGCAGTGCTACTTATAAAAACAACTTAAACGTCCAAGAAGTGTCATAACACATTATGTCCACACAAAGAAATGTACACCGTTGAGAGTATTTGAAATATTTCAATAATCCAAGAAAACAATATATTGTTCAAAGCAGGCAACAAACATACTTAGTATAATCATAAGAATAGGAAAGAGAGTTTTTTTAAAAGGTGGAAATAAAAAATGTTAAGTGTGAAATTCCAATCTCTCCATAGGAAACATGAATTTGTTTTGAAAACTCAAATGCGAAGTTTTTCTTCTTTGAAACTCTTCGTCAATTTAGCCTCCTTAGGTTGTCAGTTGCATCACCTCACAGAACTTCAATGCTCTAAGGACCTTCTGAGGTCCGGGTTTTCCATCTACAGCCTGTAATTGTTACTGGACACTCTGATGGTGATTCAGATAGAGTGGGAAACAGAAAGCAGACCTGGCTTGGCCCTGGCCCACTTCTATTCTCTAGAAGCCGGATGTGGAGCCAGGCAAATGGTTCGGGCCCTGGCTGCCAGCCCTGTGCACATGCTGCCACTTGTGGAGAATAATCAGGGTGTGGGTGGCCTCGGCACAATGACAGAGCTCTGACGGGGTGCAGTTCCCTTTGTGTAAACAGGTAAATACCCAGTTCCCAGCCCGGGACTTGAGTTCATTGTCAGCCATGGCGCACAATTCTGCTCACGCTCGCAACGCTCACCTCATCACCCCCCCCCCTTTCAAGGCTGGTGCCCCCTGCCAAAACTGAAGAGATTCCACTAGGCCACCCTAGCGCAGCCCCAAATTGGTGTCACTGTCAACAAAACTTCACTCTCCATGTACCCAAGTTCACCCACATTCTGCTCCCCGCCCCTCTCTGCCGCTGCCCACATAGGTGTTGAAGGCACAGTTACACCTCGGGACTTCCGTGCATGGTGGCTTGCCATCCCACGGCACGCCTCAGCATGGTCCTCGCCCTGACCACGATGGCCACACTCTCAGACCACTGCCCTGACACATCTGCCCAAACCAAAACCAAGCTCTCACTTAAAATTCTGCTTCAAATGGCTTAAAGTCTTCTGAAAATCGAGTGCCAAGTCTAGCACCGCCCAAGAAAGGCGGCAGTCCTGCACTGGCTCTGCACCGTGGCCTCTCCCGCCACACTCAGGCTCGCATGCTCGCTTCTGCACGAGCCGACCTCAAAGCTCGAGAGCAAGAACTGAGTTCACCTTTGTCCCACCCTCCAAAATGCCATCAGCTGCTTCTCAGGTAGACGGAGCCCTTGGCCATGGGCATGCTCTGGTAATTATCATGAGCTCTGCTGTCATGCCCGAGAAAGCCCCTCGAGGCCCAGCACTTGACTAACCTTTACTGCGTACCCTCAGATGCTTCATACAGCACTGGGTACTCCACGGGTGCTTTGAAATAATTTACCTGACAGCTTTTAGCAAGTATTAAGAGTATGAAAATTATGAAAATGAACTGGTCATCAGGCCCTTTCCATATTCTCTGCCATCTCCCGTGAGACTTGGGCGAGTTCCTTCACTTCTCTAAGCTTCGTGTTATCATTACTCTATAAAATGTGGAGGGGGCACAACGACAGGACCTACGTCCCTCGTCAAGTGGTGGTTTGAGGACATCACAGCAATTACAGTCGTTTTCATTTGACTTCCAAAAGCCCACCCAACTTAACTGCAGATATATATGAATTCACCCATGTTTTTTTTTGACATGCTGGGGATACAAAAATGAGCAGGAGCCCTGCTCGCCAGAATATCCCTGATTCTAATAGGGATACACATGGGTAAAAATATTTGACATGCTCTAGGGTAAGCCCACCAGAAAGAATCACTAAAGAAGAACGGGGGTGAGTGAGTGAAATAGTGAGTGTGTGTGTAAAGGGGGGATGAGGGAGGGACCTGCTTTAGGTCACATCAAAAAAGGCTTCTTACCCAATTAAGGAAATTAACTGGGAAAAACAGCAATGGCAGATTATAAAATGGATGTTGTCTCTATTAAATTATTTCAACTCTAAGAGAATTGAACCTTTAGCTTCAGTTTTCCCTCATTTCTCTCATGCTAAAAATAAAACAATACTTTTAGCACCTTACAAACCAAAAAAAAAAAAAATCAACCAAAATGCTCCAAACAGCTCACAGTGCTTTTTAAAAAACAGGATATGCAGCAGCCAAATCACTGGCCCTGACAGAATGATTTAAAGAACTATATCAAACATCTTTAGTATAAACTTTTTCCTTTGTCTAAAACCACATCCAATGTTCTTCAGTTTATACACTCTCATCAAATTCAGACACACACAAGCACACAATTATAACCATTCCATACTTATGAGAATGAGAATTTCCTTTAATGTACCTTCTAATTAACTTGGTAGATGCTTGCTTTAGCAGTCACAATTGCTACCATTTATTTTCAAAGAGCACTAGTTTTGCTCCAGCACATCCACTTCCTAGACTGACAACATTCGTTTCTGTTTGAAATTGTTTGAGAGTCTTAGGTGCCTCTTTACCTAAATCTCCAGCTGCTGAGGGTCTTACGCTCTTTTCTCCAGTGACATTAATTCAGAATGGGGTGGGTTCCCCACTCTAATCCACCTTACTACCAAAGCCAGCTTTATCTTGTTAAAATACAGTCCCAATCATTTTATTGCCCTGCTCAGAAACTTTCAATGGCTCCCAACTACTTCTTAAATTATCAGCTGACAGCCCTACATTAAAGACCCTCTTTTCCTTGATGCCAATGAATTTCCAGCCCGTCTACAGGCAGTCATCATTTACATTATCCAACCCAATATTTCCATGTACCTCAAACACAAGGCAAACCTTCACCTCTGTGAATCCCCAACATGCCTACACATCTGTCTTCCACTAAGGTCTATTTTTAATGCCATCTCCTCTGCAGAGTCTCTCCTAGGTATGGCCAACCAATGACCATCCCTCATGTTTCTGAACCTCAGAAGCACTTCCACCTCAATTCAAGTATCACGTTTTGCCTAGTAGTCTAAGGATCCCCGAACCAATATTATACCTCCAGCCCTTAACCACATGGTAACTGTCTTCAGGGCAGAGCTCTGAAATTTGACTCATCTCAGCATCCCATACTAAATGCCCTGTATATAATAGGCTATCTGGATTTGATGAAGTGACTTTCACCCAAACTTTTCAATACAGAGTTCCCTGAATGTCAGGAAGAACAGTTTGTAGGTAAAAGGGAGCCAGTGAAGTTTTTGTGCAGGGAAGTCATGTGATTGGAGCTGCATTCCAAGAGGATCAAGGTAGCCTTGCAGAATGGAAAGCTCTTGGCTTGGAGGTCAACACCTGCCTGCTACTTCCTAGGTTTGTACTTGTTATGGACCTTGGACAAGTGGCTACCCACCCTGGGCCACAGATACCTAATCAAGAATTTTTGCTTTGAGAGTAAATTCGAGATAGCAAACACGTTTTATCTCAAGTTCCGGTTCCAGTCTGCTGGTTGTGACTATCTGGAATGGCTGAGGGTGCGTGGAGACTAAGGGCAGAGAAGAGGTGCCTCATTCTCAGAATCCACCGAGGTGGGAAGGCAGGAGAACACCACGAGGGCCAGGGATTTGTCATCCCTGGATGATATGCTCTTTCAGGTCTGACATCACGAGACTGGGGGAGGTTTGGAAGTCAAAACTCTAAAAGTCTATGTGCTTGTTCTGCAATGGAACTGGAATACTCCTCTGGGAAATTTTTAAAAAGGGAGAGAGAGAAAAATCAAAAATTTAAATTTAAAATATGCAAAAGCACTTATGCTTTTCATCAAAAACACTTCCCAAAAAGTAAATTCATAAGGTTGGAAACAAAGTTCATTCTCCTTTGACTAAAATGCTCTGGCCTTTGAAAGCAAATATGAATGAAGAAACTGCTGGTATTGAAGTCACAGAAAGTGCCAGTTAAAGCTCAAAGGGCAGACCCAGTGGGGCTTGGCTCTGCCACACACTAGCTGTTTAACTTAACATCTTTTTTTTACGCATCCCCGTTTCACTTTCTGAGATGAAGGGCAATAATCAAACCTGCCAGTCGGGCTCGACATTAAGGGCGTTCAATCGGGCAGCACAGTGTTCAGCATGCTCCAGATCTCGGTGCATGCGGCTGATAATATTATCACCATCATCAAGATAGTTCCTGCTGCAATTAGCAGGGTATTTCTGTAACAATCTCACACCAAACCGAGAAAGAAAAATAGGTTCAGCCAGTCCTACCCATGTAAGTCTTTTAGAAACACTTGCTGGTTTTTCTTTAGTGTCTAATTTTAATGGCAGCCAAGGAACAGTTTTCACTCCCTCTTTTCAATTTCATGGTGTGTTTGATGAAACAATAGGTGCTCAGGCAGAGAAACGTACATGTCTAGGCTGATATATTTAAAAGACCCAATCTGATAGAAATGAATATCCTGTCCTTTTAGGTAGAAACACAGGAGTTTTTCCATGGAGCGAGCTCAGACCTTGTTTTATGGAGCTTCACAGAAAAATATCCAATGAAAATGACACTGTTTCCAAACAGCTCACCAAGACAAGTCAATGAAGTCTGGGCCTACCTGCAAACTTCAGATCAACTCGTGGCATTTAGTAAGAAGTCAGGTATCCATTCTTTTCACAAAGAGGAACACCAAGAAAATTCTTCCATTCGAAGATGCAGGCCTGCCTAAATTCACCCCCAAATGTCTGGCAAAATGCAAGGCTGCTCGCCCCTAATGGTTTCATAGTGCCTTGGTCAGTCCTATAACAGAAATGCATTCCCGCCCAGGCTGCACTCACACTCACTCGTGCAGCCCAGCTCACGGGCACTCAGGCCCCTCTGGAACTGAGTGAGCAAACCCAATGAACACTATACTGCGTGGGTGTGAACAGACCTCACAGAGAACCAGGTTTGAAGCCAACCCTCCCAAGTAGCTTCATCTCTCGAAAACCCTCCACCTTATGGCAAAATTTCCTGCATTTGCTACTGAAGCAGTTACTGCTACAGCTGTATCCATCCAGCAGCCGTCAAGCTCACAGAAGCGCGGGGCAGGAATAGCATCACTACATGAAATGGTCGACATTCATATATATATATACACACACACACACACACACACACACACACACACTTCTGTTGCTGCTGCTGGGGGGATGATGCATATAATTTGAGCTGGTAACTCTAAAACAGCCATGACAAGCCACTACATTCAATCTTTGGGCAAAGGAAACTACACTAAAGGCAACAAAATCAAGTTGTGCCCCAAGAGATGCAATTATACTAAATATGTGAATGGAAATTTTAGAACTTAAAAAAGTTCTTGATTTAATATTCAGAAATGAACACAACTCCACATATGAAGGAAGGTAGTTGGAGTTTCAATGTGTACATCCTTAAAAAATTTTAATACAATAAAAACCAGAAATAAGTTTACTAAAACCACATAAAAAATATTAAATGTTAGTAATAAAGCAATAAACAAAGTAAAAATTTGCCAAAAAGCAGAGGCAACTCAATGAAAATGGGCAGAGAAAAACAGGCTAATTAAATGCTTATTTGACTTTTTAAAAAATTGGTTTCTCTGTACTTCCTATTATTTAAGATGCCTATTTATAGATATTTATCTGAAAGAGATAATCAAGAGCCAACTTCCCAAAGAAAGAAAAATATCATTCTCCACCCATGATTACCTTCATAGGCAGCTACAATCACTTTTGTTTCACATCATTTGGCACCAAAGTGTGACAGATATACCCTGATGGCTAAAATTCCACTAATCCAATTCCAACATTTTGTGCTGTTGTGATTCAAAATAAAAGGAAGCCACTTTATTTGAAACTATCAGAATAAACTCTACTAATTTTTCCTGGGGTCTATTCTGAATTGCAGCTACCAAAAAAAGTCCTATGGAACCACGCTGTGATTTGTAGCTATTATTAAGCAGTGTGGATTTCTTCAACTTTAGAAAGTATCACAATTCAAAATGCAAATTTATTTAATAAGTATGACTTTTTCAAAAATCGTAATATTTCTATAGTGTAAGTTCAAGAAAAGGGGGAGAGGTTTCCTTTTTGATGTTTCAGCAACATGTAAAGCACAGAGCAAACAAAATCTGCCTTCACAGCAATATTAAAATAATATCAAAACCTGGAGCGATGAAGCTCCTCCCCACCAATAAAAAGTGAATACAATTTTAAAATAAGCAATTTTTTTTCATCAACATAAGATTTATTATCTTTTATGTACAGTGAAAATTTTTTCCTTATGTTCTCCCAGTGTCTTATTTTTTTTCACTTTATCTTCAAAGAAACTTTAGGTTACAGAAAAGACACATAGAAAATTTTAGTGAATTTCCATATACACAAACCCTCCTCCTCTCTCACTCTCCCATATTAACAATATTTTACATGAGTATGGTACAATTGTTACAATTGATGTATGTATTTTGAAGCATTTGCACTGTACATTTTTATAGGTTTTGACAAATTTTAAAATAGCTTGTATCCATCATTGCAAGATCACGCAGAACCATTCCAATGTCCCAAAACCGCATTCCTAAAATAAGCAATTTAAGTAAAACTGTACTTCCCACAGGAACAGCAGCATCTGCATTATCTGGGAACTGGTTTGGAATGCAGACCCTCGGCTCCCCCTCAAGCCTGCTGAATAAGAATCTGCATTCTAACAAGATCCCCAGAGGAAGGTACTTTAAAGTTTGTAACTCACTACTCTAGAAGGGCATGGCTTTAAAAAAAAAAAAAAAAAAAAAACTTTAAATGAAATATAGGCAAAAAATAGTTAACTCATAAAGCCAGGCCTCCCAAATGTGGCAGTGGTTAAGAGTCTCCACAGTCTCACTGTAACATCCAGGGGACCAAATCTGCACAACAAACATAAGGATGTCCAGGATGTGAAATCAATCTTCAGATTTCAAACCAGAGCTGTTCTCAGGAACTAAGACATTTGGCCACCATCAAAGTGGATAATCACAGCACTTTCAAGCCAGAAGAGATCTTACAGGTTGATTCCATAATTTATAGACAAGAAAACTGATGTACAAGATCACAAAGATAATTGCTGAGGTGGAATTAAGCATCATTACTGAATATTTCTTTATACGAAAATGGAGCAAATATCTTGTTAGATGACAAATCTGTCTTTCCCACAGTGTTGTGATTTTTCCAATGGACATTAATCTATAATTCAGCACTGGTTTATTTTTATTTTTTTTTTAAAGATTTTATTTATTTATTCATTTATCCCCCCCCTGCTGCCTGTGCTCGCTGGGTCAGCCAACCACGCCGTGCGGGCGGGCCTGCCCCCACCAGGAGGCCCCGGGAACCGAACCCGGGGCCCCCCACATGGTAAACGGGAGCCCCACTGATTGAGCCACAGCCGCTTCCCTCAGCACTGGTTTAAATCTTCAAGGGTTTTTGGGGTAAATCATTTCTTGAGGGAAGAAAGGAAAAGTAACAATAAGGAATAGGAAATGTTAGGGAATTGAAAAAGGACTCAGGATTGCTGAAGACGGTGCCTTTTTTAACAATGAGAAGATGCTGGCACAAGAGCACTCTACCCGGATAACCTCCGAACATTTCTTAAAGAGGTTTTGTGGGGCTAAAATCTTCCCAAGCCTTCATAACTCTCCAGAGGACCTCTACCCCTTCAGCCATTCTTTCTCCCTTCGTCCACCAGCCCAAAAAGGAACTTCTCAAGGTTGTCGCCATTCAGTTTACGCACTGTACCTTTCTCCTCCGTGTCTCCAACATAAACTCCACAAGGCATCTTTGCCTCCTTCCTCTCACTTCCTTTCAAACAAAGCATCTGTGCCTCCTGCACTAGCCTCTTCTATTCCCAACGGCATCTTCCTTCAGATGTTCTTCGCTTCACCACCTAATGCAACAGTGGTCCAATTTGTTCTGCTCTCCAAACGAAATCCATCCTATAGATCTGGTCTGCAAAGTCCTCCTAAAAGCTTTCTCACGTGAGCCATCTCATCAGTTCAAAATGTCACTGGGTCCCCATTTCTTAGAGAATAAGGGGAAATCCCCAAGTCTGTGTCTGAGATCTGCTGTACTCAAGCCTGAGCTGTCTGTCCTACCTTCCTTCCGTGACTCCCAACAACCACCCTCTAAGCCACTGGTCTCCTCACTGTGGCCCACTGTGCCTTGCATATTCAACCATTCACCTTTGCTCAGACTTGTCCCCTAATCCGGAATCAGTTACTCAAAAGCACTGCCCAATCTTCAAGGCCAAGTCCCACTTCCATCCTGGCATTTCCCTGAGCATCCAAAGCCATAGGCTCTCTGGATCCTCAAAACTCTCCAGAGAATGCACATTCGCTGATATTCACTTCGCCTTCTTGCCTTACACTGTCAGCAAGTCTGCAAGGAGCTCCATGAGAGTAATGACTTTACTTTTAATTCTTTTATAACAACGAGCCCTGTAAATAGTCAATAAATACAACAGGGATGAAGTAAAGACTTACTGACTCTGCAAAAAAAGGAATTTCTTCTGAAATGATACCAAAACCCACTCACTTGAGAAAAGATTAGCAAACTACTGATTTCCTGGAAGAAGGGGAAAAACAAAAAGGATCCCTCAATGAGATTTTTTCCCCCTCTCAAATATTCTCTTTATAGTTCTCAAACTTGGTTCTAATAGTATGCTGTCATACTCTAAAAGCAAAACTTAATCCTATTTTCTAAAATATCCAAG
Source organism: Tolypeutes matacus (assembly GCA_026826555.1). NCBI lineage: Eukaryota > Metazoa > Chordata > Mammalia > Cingulata > Chlamyphoridae > Tolypeutes > Tolypeutes matacus. The sequence goes on from JAKSZT010000049.1 coordinate 16,234,078, forward strand.
TGCTAGGACACCAGTCATCTTAGCTCCCTGCAAAATGCCAAATACCAGTAGTTTCTCAACAAATATTTGCTGAATTAATGAATGGAGCATCATTTTTGTCATTTATCATACAAAGAGGCATAAGGACCCATAATAAAAAGAGAAGAGTTAAAGAAACTCAAGTAAGAATCTGCCCAAGCAGAATTTATCTCCTCCCTCCAATTCTTTCCCTCATCCCAAGAAAGCAATTTCCTTCACTTGATGCGGCTCTTTGGTAGATGTAAATTTCAATAGGAGAAACTGTCACTAGACTATGAATGATGGGTATGCTCACCAGCTCCTGAAAACTTTCCCATAAAACATACACACACCAAACACAAAGATACAGAAAAGGCACAACCTATGGTTCACACATAGATTCCTCACAAAGAATAAACACAAATAATACAGCCATGGAAAGTCTCCATATTATTTTTACTGAAGTAACATTTTCTCTATAAAGTAATTTTAAGGGAAGCAGATGTGGCTAAGCAATTGGGCTCCCGCCTACCACACGGGAGGTCCCAGGTTTGGTTCCCAGTGCCTCCTACAGAAGATAAGCAAGACAGTGAGATGATGTGACAGGTGGCGAGCTGATGCAACAAGAGATACAAAGGGGAAACACAATGAGAGACATAAAAAAGCAGGGAGCAGAGGTGGCTCAAGCAATTAAGTGCTTCTTTCCCACAAAGGAGGTCCCAGATTCAGTTCCCAGTGCCTCCTAAAGAGAAGATAAGCAGACAGAGAGAGCACACAACGAATGGACACAGAGAGCAGACAGCGAGCACAAACACTGGGGCGGGGGTGGGGGGGATAAATAACTAAGACTTTAAAAATAATAAAGTAATTTTAAGTTTCAAGGTTCTTCTAGACTTATAAGGAAAATATGTACAAAAATTTTTAAAAGAATGAGAGGTCGATAATACATGGAGTTGATGTGCCTCTTCTTGGCTTTTCAGATCTACCTGCACTACATGAATAAGCATTTATGCAAATTTCAACCTTTATCCAACTGTGTGTAATCTTAGATATTTAATGAGGTCTGGATACCTTTGAGGGCATATACTACAGAATAAGGTACCAAATACTGTACATTCCCTAAAATTATGAGTTAGCCTATCAATTATGAATCCATTTTAAATATATTGATATCAACTGACATCAAAGGTAGGACAGCACCTTTGAAAACAAAGTGAAAATGATCCAAAGCCTTAAAATGATAAGTAAGAGTCAAAGCATTGGATGATTCAAAGATTTACTCAAAAATACTTAGGAAGAAAGGTGTATTTTTACATAGCTCTATAGCTTATATTCTAATACAGCACATCAGGCTGCAATAAATACTTTCACAAACACAGATACACTCAGATCTAATTTGAGCTTTGAAATATGGCCTCAACGTGTTATTTTAACTACCAAAATTACCCCTCTTTCTTACTAAGATGCCTTACTAAGGCATCTAGAAAAACTACATCCATTTACACTACAGATGAACTGTTGACAGAACTAGGCAGCCCACCAAAAAAGCACATCAATGGAAGCTGACATATCCCTGAGATTTAAAAACAAAGTCTGCTCCTTTAATCTCAGCATCTTATTTTCATCCTACCATAACCTTATCTAATTCTTTAATGTTCTCTTTACCTTAGTGAAGATTTTAATTATAAACCAAAACTAGAAAATATATTTATAACCTCTTCATCTCTCAACAAATAACATCTGGGCATTACCTTAGTCGCGCCATGCTTTACATTGCTCTAGTCATGATACACACTTGACCTAATATAACCTCTTTTCACTTTGGAATACAATCTTTAGATCCACTTAATGATTGCAAAATATTTTTCTAATGGACAAACCATGGCTTACTTAGCTATTTCCCCTTTGTTAGATCTTTTTTTTTTTTTTTTTTTTTTTAAGATTTTATTTATTTATTCATTTATCCCCCCCTTGCTGCTTGTGCTCGCTGGGTCAGCTAACCACGCTGCCTTCACCAGAAGGCCCCGGGAACCGAACCCGGGGCCTCCCATATGGTAAACAGGAGCCCCACTGATTGAGCCACAGCCGCTTCCCCCTTTGTTAGATCTTTGAATTGATTCTGATCATTTCCCAATTTAAATAATGCTCCGCTGACTATTCTCACCCACAATTACAATTTCCTATGGCTAAACAATAGCCCAGAGGAGAAGGTACTGAATAAAAGGGTATGAACATTTTTTTATATCCTGATAATCTTGCCAAATTGCTTTTCAAAAGAGATGTTTATTTTTACACAATGTCAAGGGCAATGTCCAAATGCACCATTTGCTGAGACTTTGCAGCATTAATTATGTTCTGGGCTTTTGGTTTTGACAATTGGCTAAAGGAATAGACTTTAATTTGTGAGTCTTTGACTACTATGTGGCTTTTCACTAGTTGATTCTCTCATTTGTGAATTGCCATTTGGGTCCTTTGGCCAAGCATCCATCAGGTTCTTAATGTTCTTCTCATTAATTTGAATGGCTCATACGTGCTTTGCATTTTCAGTTAGAAGCTCTCAAACTAGAAGAAAAATAGTAGGCATTTAATTTTATTAATGGCCAGTTGGATGAACATTCAGAAGTAAACCAACATATCACTACTCTCACCTCTTTACTTTAAACCAATGATTTTTGGTAATGGATGGTGGTGGTGGTGGTACCAGAATATTGTAAATGTAATTAGGAGCACTGAAATATATATCTGAATGTGGTCAGAAGAGTAAATGTTAGGTTGTATAAGAACTTTTTTTTTTTTTTTAGATCCATGGAACTGCACAACCCGAACAGTGAACCCCATGTTAAACCATGGACTATAGTTAATAGTACAATTATTAAAATAGGCTTTCATCAACTATACAAATACATCACACCAACGCATGGTATTAATAACAGGGTGGGATACAGGAATCCTGTACTTTATGCATGATTGCTCTGTAAACCCATAACTGGAAGGAAAGGAAGGGAGGGAAGAAAGGAAGGAGGGAGGCGAGGGAGGGAGGTAGTCAACACATCACCACTCCCATACTCCCACCTCTGGGAAATAAAATGTGCTTTACTTTAAACCAATGGCTCTCCAACAAATTTAATTCAGTCCACCTTTCTCAGCCATTACCACTTTCTAAAAGAGAGAAAACCCAATGATAAAAATGGACCATCACTGTGCAAATAAAATCGAGGGTGAAACTATATATCAAGTTAGAAGCAGGCTAATGGATAATTCATATTTGAACAGCAACGCATACCCAGTTTAAATTCTCATTATTAGAAAATTATAACACCAAAACACTGTTGACAATAAAATGCATCACTACACCCTGCAGATTTGGTCAAATGATTCACAAATGCATGAAGTCACCTCTTAAGCATGGCTTGGTTTCTAAAATCAAGGCTAAAGTTAAGACAAAAGTATCCTTGAAAATTACTTAAACAGCCCTTAGAGTATAGCACATGTGGTTTTTTGAATACTGCACTATCTTTCACAAAATCCAGCATTGCCTGTTTTACCTTCAGTGTTGGAATAGACTGCTGTTTCTTTGTTGAAGAAATGGGTCTGGCTTGTATTTCAGGAATGGTAATGGAAAAAATATTGCTAATTATTTTTAAGCTAGTATTTATAGGTAAATAAGCATAAGTTAAATGCACATGATACAATACCACTGATCATGATAAAGCCAAGTGAATTTATAATTTAAAAGCAAAATAAAAGCAACAATTGAAAACTGCAACCAACCAACTTTGATTGTATACTGATAAAATGTCCTCTGAACTTACCTGAATTAAAAATACCTGCATACCTACATACCTGGTGGTGCTCTGCCACATTGCCAAATACCGAGTGACATCTAGACTTCAGAAACATGAACTCAAATCTTCAATGAAATTTAATGTATCAGTTTTTCACTTATGGATACCAAGTTTCAGTAACTCTTAAAATTTTACTTAGTTTTTAAAGAACAAAGATCCTAAGGAATGACCTAGAATGGAAATTCCCTGGAAGAACCAAAGAAAGGACTTGCATCTGACACTTAACCTTCTCAGTTAATGTGTTTGAAGATCACTGCTTTAAGACAAGTGCCAACCAGATAAAGTAAGCTTCAAAAACTAGAAAAAACAAAGAGATTTTAAGTCCAAAATCCCTTTATCCTGGAGAACTGTACAACATAGAAAGAAGCAGCATAGTATCTAGTAGTTCAAGATTATGTAACAGACAAGCTGCTGAGAATACAGCAATTCTCTAACCTCAGGTGTTTATATGCCATAAAAAGCAAGATTAGCCATCTAAAAGAACAAATCTCTTTACAGTACCAAGACTGGATAGGCAAGTGGAACTCAAGGCTACCAGTTAAAAGTACCCTTTGTTCTAAAAATTTACAAGGAGAGATGTTGTAAGTACAAGTGGAAGCATGAAGAAATTTGGGCGAGAATAAGAGGGAAACAAAATAGACAAAACATTGCCATGAGTTTTCCATTTATGGTCCAAAGAAACTAAATATATGAAGGTAACTTTCTTAGTTTCCAAAAACAAATGTGCACAGAATCAAGCTATTGTATAGGGGAAACATCTAGATAGCATTCTAGAATTAAAAATTTAATGGAATTGATGAGAACTCTTCAACTACCTCTAAGGAAGCAATAAGCAAAGCTACCATCTTCAACTCCATTCATTTTAATTAATAACCCTTTATTTTATAAAATTAATACACATTCATTATAGAAATGCTGGAAAGTGTAAAGAAACTAAAATCTATCCCTAATTCTAACCCAAAAAGAACCCATCAGCCAGGTAGTCAAGAACCCTGGAAGAATGGGTATATAAATTTGGAATTCATAATAACAAGGGGATAAGAAAGCAGAGCATGACACTATCTCTAGACTCTTAAGAACTAATTTTGAGAAGTACATGAAAAAATATATATTACATACTTAAAAGAGATACTGCTTTTGTGACACAGAGATACTAAAATATGGCAATCTGAAGGGTTAAAAAAAAGACAGTAGCAACCCAAAGCAATTACTCTAACTGGGGAGCTCAGTTTTTAAAACAGTATATATAAAAATTGGAAGGACAGGCACATGGCCAAGAGGGAAATAAAAATGTGGCATGAACCACAAGGAACCCTGTCAGGAAAATAAGGCCCAGAATTAGCTGAAGCTCATGAAGTTTGTTTGTTTGTTTTAAGTAAGTGGAGAAGGAAAATAAACTAAATTTGGAGCAAGAAAAGATAAGCTACAAACTGCGGCATTGCAGGGTTCCAATAGCCAACCATATTTGTTCTTGGCCTTTTAAGACAGAAGAATCTTCAAGTTAGAGAAGGGACAGCAATGTGAGCAGAAAATTAGAAGCCTCCCTCCTCACCACCATTCCCCACTCCCCAAAGCAAGGAGAAAATTTCCAAGCCATTTTCAGTAATCTTATATCATTTCCCCACTTTCTAACCTACAGACTCTCCACTGCTCAAAGACAAACTCCTCTGCTTGGCAGACAAGCTCTGCCCGGCCTGGCAAGCAGCCATGTCTCCGCAGCCTGGGCAGAGTTCAGATGGCTTCCCTGTGTCGCTAGGGCACCTCATGCGGGAGTTCCCCGGCCCATTTTCTGCCTTGGCTGCCATTGTTTCTCAGACACCCACCTCCCTCACTGGACTGGGAGCTCTGAGAAGGCATCCTCACGTGGCTCGCACCAGGGCTACAGCAGGAGATGCTTATGAAGCATTTGTTAATTAATCAACTCATGAATGCTTCTTGGAGGAATGCTCATGGAGAACAGGAAGAAGACCAAAAAATTAAGACAAGGAATGCACTGCCTCCCCCAAGAAGGTGGGTCAGGGAGAACCCTGTGCTGGGTCCCAAAATGCGCATAGGGGCTTTATTCTCAACACCCTCCCTTTAAAATAGAATAAAATAAAAACTGTAACTCAGAAATTGAGTAACTCGCTCATGGTCCCACAGTTAAGAAATCCTAAACCACATGTCCATCTGCTTCCAAGACTTATTCCCCCTCCACCTTACCAAGCTGTGGGGAGGGGAAGTCAGGAAGGCGAGGAAGAGCAAAAGCTGCAGATTCCAGGGAAACTGAAAATAGCGACTAAGGAGCATCAGCGCAGAGCGAAGGCCCCCCTAACTACCTGTGGAGCATCGGGGCCAAGTTCATGAGACTCACTTCCTGCTTTTTCCAACAGGGTTGCCATGTCAGCAGAGTGTTGTTTACCAATTTCCAAAATACTATTAAGAACGAGGTGGTGAAACTGAGTCATTAGGATGGATGGTTCTGCCTCATCCATCTATCTTGGGTTCTTAACTTCAAGAGCTGGGCACTTGGAGACAGATCATGAGTAAAGGGAAACAGACTTGGTCTGTGTTGTGAAATGGCAAACAACATGAACTGGGAGAGATGAAAATGCAGCAAATGGCAGGCCAACAGAGCATTTTCCAAAAAGAACTGTTAACCTTTCCAACTAGCTGCTTTGAGAGGTAGGGACTGCATCACCACAGGTGTTACCTCCCAGCAAAGATATGGCAGAGAAAATACGTCTACATTGTTTGGAAGGTCATTTAAGTAACCTCGCAGGTTCCCTTCAACTTTAAATTCTACTGTATGAATTGTAGGGGCAAAAAAAGTGTATGCCAAATTGATGTAAATGACAAATCATATTTTAATGGATATTAAGATCTTGCTATTTAAAAGACCTAATGATTTTCATCTTAGTGCATCTTAAAAAAAAAAAAAAAATACATCTACAGTTCACCCATCAAGTTTCCTTAAAATGGGACAGAGCAGCATTTTTGCTTACAAGGCTCTGTCACACAACAGTTAATTGCTCAGATTCTGACTTTAAAATCCTAGGATCCTATTACATATATAGTATATTTAATAAATCAGCATTTAATGTGTATAAATAAAGAAAAGCAACTATACAGATAGCATTAGCATTTGAATTTTCTACAAGCAATCCACTGGAGTCACTACTTCTATGAAATGAGATGTTGACCTACACAGAACAAACAGTAGGAGAAACTCAGTTATAGCACATCAAAATAGTAAATATAAGGAGAAACCACAAAACACTATCAGGATGAACTTCATGTATGGCGAAATCCATCAGTGCTCCCTCACGTTGCAGCTTCCAAGAGATGTGCCCATTTCAGAGGAGTGCCTACACACAGGCAAGTTCCTAAATAGTTGTCTTGGGTCCTGTGTCCTCAGAGCCTAAGCTGAGGCTCCAGGTGCTCAGAAGTGGACAAACTATGGACAGCAATGCCTCTGAATGGCCCCCTGACATCAACTGTGAACTCTACCGTTCACCATCATATTCTCCTACTTCTTGCCTCTCTGTCATCTCCATTTTTTTTTCCCCCAGAAGATACCATAGACATGCTGGTAATCCCCATGGAAATTAACTTTTGTGAAAATAATTTTCACTCTGCATTTTTCGTGGCTTATTTTATTTAAAAAATTTCTTTTGCCCTTGACAAAACTAACCTCGAAAACCAATCCCCAAATAGTTTCCTAGTTTTCTATTTCTTCCCCCAGACCTTGGTGATTTCAACAATGGAGGGGAAGACACAATTTGTGAGGAGCTTTGAGAATACTCTCAAGTTCAAGTACCAATTTATGGGAAAACTCTTCAGGGTTTGGCTCAAAAGCCCTTTCAAAAAAATTTTGGAATGATATGGAATATAAAATAAGAATTTTCATAATAAGGTGCATAAGCACTTCCTTCCCTTGCACTATGAATAAATTTTTGTTGGCATTTTCTCCTGTGGATAAGCATCTAATATTACAAGCCTTTAATCAGAAGTGTGTCATGTGTACTATTCTAAGGAATTATTTCTCCAGGGTCACCGGGAATCACAATAGGAGGAAATCCTGCTCTGCTTTTAAAACTCTACTGGGATTTGTTAATAAAATCATTGCTAAGTAGAAATATAGTCTTCTTCAGTCCCATCCCTATTTTATCCCCAGGGACAACAGTACACCCCCCGTCTTTTCTCCTGCCACAGTTTTGACAGAAGCTGTATTTTTTAAACTAAAAAATGGGGAGAGATGCAGTTCAAAATTGCTGTTATTTTCCTCTCTGTTTCTCTGGGAAAAATAAGACTTCTAAACTAAGAACAATAATCAGTTCAGATGTGAGATACAATACACTGTAATAAGAAAATACTGAAAACTAACATTCACGTTGCCATACTTACAAAGGACCTGAAACGCAATGTTAAGGCTAAATCACAAGATATTATTTCACACAGCTGTGGGGGCGGGGATAAAAGCAACTTGGGACTTACTATATTTAAAGGGATGCATTTTCGCTTACTTTGTACTTCGCCTGGACTTAGGGCAGGAGCTCACTCTCCCATCCCACGCTTCTCAGTTCCGGCTCAGGATCCAAATAAAACTTCTTGACCTCAAGGGATTTGGGGTATCCCTCCCCCATCTAACCCACCTGAGCTCCCACTTGTGTATAAGTTCAAAGGAACACAAATCAAGAAAGCTGGATAACGCTAAGCGTGTCTCAGAGTCTGCACATCTGCAGATGTTGTTCGTCATGTTAAGAGACATCCCTTTTCAGAACGCAGCTGTAGTACTAACCAGAGCCTCTGACCTGGAAGCCGGCGGTCCTTGGATGGACTGTGGCTCTCACTACAAGATCTGGTATTTCCTGCCTGCCCCTCAGGCACTTCCTATTCTTTTTTATTGGTTTCTGGTGGTTTCCACATTCAGGAAAAAAAAAAGGCAGAATAAAATAGGCCACCAGATTTTGGATTTTTTTCAGAGAAAATAATTGATTCAAATGGAAAATTAACAGAAGAAAACAACTCATAAAGCCAACAAACAGTCCGACAGTGTTTTTAGGAAAAGGTAGTATGTTTATGTAACAGAATGTTAACAGGAAATACGATCTGATTCTCTAAATACAGTATGCCTTTTCCTACAATATTTGCCTTCAAATATTTGCTCTTGAATTTGGGTGGGGCTTCTAAGAGAAAGAGTTTGGGACGATGGAGTGGAACAGAAATGAATTACCAATTTCAAATGCCTGGTGCCAGCGCTCGATACACTATAGTACAGTGTAAAAGATGCAAAATATCATGCTGACCTAGAGTGCCCACCTGAAACAAAGAAAGAACGTTGCCCTATACTAGATAATCCAGAACTAAATCGTATGGTCCACACAATAAGCACGTACAGGCAGCAGTAGAGACGTTTTTGAACTTTTCAGAAAAAACAGAACTGTGTTATTAATGGAATTTTCCCTTTACAGTGCTTAAGCACTCTAAAAGGTGATACCTAAATCTGGCACCTACTGAGAAATTGTGACATGGTTGTTGTAATTTTAAGATATTTTTAACTTGAAGAGAGCACTTTCAATGCACTTTGACTCAACTATTACCACAGAATTTTTTAATAAACTCTTCTTAGATCAGTTTTAGGTTTACAGAAAAATTGGACAGAAATTAGAGCTCCCAGACACCACCCCCACCGATCCCCCTACAAGTTTCCCCTATTAACAGCTCACATTAGTGTTATATTTGATGAATCAATATTGATACATTAGTAGTAACCGAAGTCCACAGTTTACTTTAGAATTATTACCATATAACATTCTCCCCCTTCAAAATCATCCTAACTGGTTTCCGGACCCAACTGCATCACAGCAAAAGAAAAGCTGCCAGCAAATTATGGAAGCTGGAGTTAAGGACATTGTGTAACTGTAACCCACTTGGATGAAACATTTTGACAAGAGCTGTACTTGTACTGGTACAGAGTCAGCATAAAGACCTAAGAGGTTCCAGGAGAGCAGAGACAGTGGCCAGCCCCCTCCACTGGTGGCTGGGGTCAGGTTTCAGGAAGGCTGCCTTGAAGGAGGACCCCACCCGTCCTAGCCTGCCAGCTGTGCTTACTCAACCCTGGGGCACGGGATAGCTTCCCTGAGGAACTCTCTACCTTTCATAATCTCAAAAGGTTAAGATCAGCTATGCAACTGAAAAAAAATAACAACTACAATCCGCACACTGACATCATAACAATTTTACAGTCTCCACTTTGGCTGACCAAAACTTACAATACCAGGAATTATTTCCCCTACATATAAAATGTTAGTTTTTACCTTTATCCAGCAACTTACATAGGTTAATTTATTTCTTCCCTGTATACCCTGCCTTTATTCCAAGGACTTATAGGGAATATATACAATCAAAAGTTAAGAAATGTTTTAAACCTCATCTAGTTTGAAACATTTTTAAGAATACCACTGTTGTCAGTATGTCTACAATAAAGAATTGGTTGAGACAGGGTGAATTTTTTTTTTTAATTCAAGGGCAATAGGTAAGGAAAAAAAGCATTAATTTGGGAGTACAAAATACTGAATGATGCCACTCCAATCTTTAGAAATTTTAGTTTCTAAATATTCTCTCTAACGTAAATTTATGTGATTTTTATTGCTTCTGATTGACTTCCATTTTGATTTGGAATGATTTTGCCTCAGGGTATATTTTAATTATTTAAGAAAATAAGTCCTCCAACAGCTTTAAAATAAAAGCAAGAGATTATAGTTTTAGTTTATCGCAAAAATACAACCAACCACATTGTAAAAACCTTAGAAAGAAAAACAAGGGGGGAACTGCCCATAATCCCACCATTCCCACAAGCATTATTATTGTCTATGTTTCCAAATCATTTCCCGTATTTAAATATTTAGAAGGAAACCATACATAAAATCTGCCTCTTATAAATGGTTTTTGAAACTATTATACTCTTTGAAACTATCACTACAAGATTTAACGTTAGTATTCTAGTACAGTAGTAGTATTCTAAATCATACAATATAAAGAGCAAAATATTTTTAAAAAATAATAATTAGAATAAAGTAATCTCTAGTCCTCTGTGAGATGATGGCAGGAAAAGGAGCCAGGAAGGCTTTCATTTTATCCAATAAAGACTGGATGTGAACAAAAGGGGTGGGCTAAGTGGAGATAAACTTCGTCCCCAGTATTTTCAAAAACTCTTCTAAAAATGTCCTTCCCTTTTTCCTGTCCCTTCATTTCTATCTAACCTTGTGAACTTTGGAAAAGTACCACAAACTTTCCCATTTAATTAAGTGGGAACGTAACTGTTAATTAGTATGAAAATCCTCTTCAAACACATGACAAGAGAAATTCTTCTAGCACTCATATCTCCCAATTTTCATTTTTTATGGTCGTATTTGAAAAGTTAATGCCAGAAATCTAATCACCAGCTAAGTTTCCTCCTTGCCTTAGAACTGCTGGAAATGGTTATGGTGGATATTGGAATTTATTTGAATTAAGTTAAAGGCACAAATATTAAACTGTTTACCTAATCCAAGGGCTGCAGAGAAAGTCTGTATCTTGAATGCTAGATGGAGAGATCTATGGACTCTCCTCAAGGGGGGGAACAAGTGTCAGGTCTTCATCTAGGAATGTCATCAATCTTCCAGTCCACATATTTCTAAGCTATTTGGGATGTTAGGTTACATTTTATATGAACACACAAATGAGGAATGACTTTGTCCTTTTAAAGAGTAATGGTTTATAAAATCTCAAATGACCTCAATCTCCAAAAACCAGCACAAGTATCACAGAGTGATGCTTTAAAAGCCCCAGAAACCCAAAATCATCATTTTAATAATCTCCCCATTCCCTTAATTTTGTACTTTGAAATCCATATTCTTGTAAAGGCTGAGGATAACCCAAATGAAAGCTTCCCATGCATCATACATTTAAAAAAGAAATAGCATTTTTCTATCCTCTCTCCCCACCCTGAACATGCTCCTTCCTTCTCCTTACCAACAATTGTGGAATGCTATTAACGACCAAAATAATTTTTAAAGATAGAGATAAATACAGAAATCAAAACAAATATAAAATACTGAACTCTGACGATTTACCTTTCTCCCATGCAAATACACAGTCAATGAAAGTTCAGTCAACTGATCTCACCAAGCTCTACCCAGACCTCTGTGAAAGCTCCAATTTGCAAATGTTCTCAGCTGATGAGCCCTGAGCTTCTGCACTATCCCAAGGGGCAGGATCCACAGCCATTACTCTAAAGATGACTCTGTCAACTAATTTGTGTTCTGCCCAAAGCCTTGACCCATGACCACTGACAACAGGACAAGTGATGATGTTGGACTTGCCCAAATAAACAAAAAAAGGGTATCCCATTGGATGTTAAAGTGCAGGTTTTACCAAGGTGTGGGCCTTGTAAGGGAAATGGCAAGCAGGCTATTAGAGGGTAGTAGGAGATCTCCAATATTTTGAATGGCATTATGGCATTTGAAATACCACTGCAATCTGGGAAGAATGACCAACAATTTTATGAATGGCAACTGGAAGTAACTATAGTCAGAGGCATCTCATTGCATCTGGGGATTAGAAAGGAATGAAGCACGAGGGCCAACATTTGACAGGGAACAGAGCTCCCTAAGATCCATGCACCGATCCAATTAATGTTTCTATTTAAATAACAAGCTCCAAAGATCCACTTAAAATTTCTCCATTCCTGACACTTACAGTTCATTTTATAAGCCTTTTTAAAACTTAAAAATGAATGTTAGGATTTGAGATATATTTCTTTCCAATATTACATATAGATTTTTTTTTACAGTTAAAAATAAAATAACGGTATTCACAGTTGCAAAGCTTTTAAAAAGTTCTCAATGGAGTTGCAACACCTACTCTCCAGTTCATTAGTCTCACCCAGGACAACTAACATGGAGATGACGATGGACAACTACCATACCAAGGAACCAAGAGAGTCAACAACTGCAAGCAAGCAAGAGAGTCCCATCCATCAGGCCTATGGTATCACAGCCCCCTCTCAATTAGAGGTGGAGTGGACATCACAATCCCAGAATCCTCAAGATTGGGGAAAGAACTATGGACTAAAGTAGACTTACTGGTATTCTACTATAGACTTACTGTGATTCTAGCAATGGAAGAAATTATATCATTGATGTGGAGGCAGAACCTTTAAAAAGGAAAAAAAAAAAAAGCTTTTTATCAGATAACCAGATTTAAGTTTTCTCTACCTGGATAAGAGGGTGAATAGCCAAGTAAGACTTGTCAAGGAAACTGCAAAAGTATAATGTACTTTAAAACAGGTCTAAATAAAATATGAGAGTGTTTAAGCACTGGATTAACAATGCTGCAGTGATAACTTTTTTTTATACATCTCATTAAAGATGGTAGAAATCCTTGAAGGCCAAAGAAGCAAGTAAAATACATGTCTAAAATTGAAGAAAAGGTAACCTTCATAGCCATAAACCAGACAGACTCAGAAAAGTTGTGAAAAATGCCATCCAGCATCAAGAGCACAGAACAAAAGGGCAGCAACATGCATTTTCAGGCTCATTTAAGGGCCTTAGAAGAGACAGGCAGGCCATGCAGATAGATGGAAAATTATCTAGACATCAGACAACCTCTCAATTCCATTCGACATAACATTCTCAGAAAAAACTTAAAAAAAAAAAAAATGAATAGTAAGCACTGGTTTTCAACTGTTTTACACAGAACCCCAGTTCAGAGCATTGGTTTTCAAACTGAAAGTGTAGTACAAACTGATGTAATTATGGTCTGCTCCCAATCCATCACTCTACTCCATTAACCCGGAAGATTCTAAACAATGGATATAAAACCAATCACCAAGGCAGCATCTACCATGTACCCACTGCCTACCTTGGGCCAAGCTCTCTGGCAAGCCCTTTACATATATGACCTCTCATTTAACCTTCAGAGAGAGGAAGCAGGTATGATGGCCCCACCCACAGATGATGAAATGAGGATGAAGGAGTAAGGGCCCCAAGGCCTCCCAGCTGCAAAGCAGGAGCAGTGCTTTTGTGGTTCCTGTGGATCTTGCTGGCAAGGCGGGAACCATCCCTCACTGCTGGTTAGGACGTATGCTGGCACAACCTTTCTGGAAATTAAGTTAGCAAAAAGCCTAAGCTTAGAGTCTTAAAAATATTCATGACTGCAGACCCAATAGTGATGTTTCAGGAAACGTAATTTAAGTAAATAATCCCAACTGTGGACCAGATTTTATGCACCATGATTATTATTAAAATACTTTCAGATGATGAAGTGGGGAAACAAACCAAACTTCCCATAAGAGGTAAATATTTACATATCCATACAAATTATGACAATTTTTAAAAGACATTGGAAATTGCTAGCATATTAAGTAAAATAAGGAGGAGTAATTGTACATGCATCGTAATTTTAACTCTTTAAAACAGAATTTGCATTTCTATGGACACCAATAGGAAAAGAAAAAAAAAAAAAAGACTGAAAAGAAATACTCTTAAATTTTAGAGTTTTCTGGATGGCAAGATCATGGGTGACACTATCTTCTTTAAAATCTTCTGTACTTTCCAAATTCCCTACAATAAGTACGTATTTATCCTGTTAGAAACAATGCCTAAATTGTTTTCAAGAAAACTTCCATTATGCGCCCTCAAACCAGCGACTCTGTAGAAGAATCCTGCGCTCTGTGATACCAAACCGGGAACGATAAAGAGACTGCATCTGCGAGAGCAGATTATCTGAAACGGTGCGGCTTTGGGCTTGGATAAAACTTGTCATATTCCTAGTTAATAATTGATGAGCCTGGAAATTGCCTCATTTATTAAGGACTTCTGTGCCTCAAAGACAACAGCTATGTTCTGGGAGGCGGGCAGTCTGATATGAACAAGAGTTTCAAGACTGCAGTGGGATTACTGGCGGTGTTCTCATTTAAGAGACAAATCCAATAAAATAAATTGCAGTGTGTTTATTCAAACAAAACGCACTCAAACATTGTTCTCCGCTTCCTCTGCTGGCACTAATTTACCAATCAGCCAGACCCCCAGGAGGCAGGCACGGCAATGAGGCTGATGCACAAACAAGGGGGAGATGCTAAAGTTACTTCCCTGGCTGGAGCACAGCACACCCACAGCAGAGCAACGGAGAGGGGCAGAGAATGGAAACTTGGAAGCCTTGTGTCCCCGTCCCCTTCCGCCCCACCCCCCCGTGAGGCTAGCACCACCCCCTTTGTACATTCACTCTGTCTTGGCCAAGGCTGGGGAACCACTGCGGTGCAGTGGTTGTAACTGAGAAGTCAGGTTACAAGGAAAGGGAAAATAACAGTGCATATCCTCTGAAAATGAAGCCAGAGAAGTCAAGTTACGGCCAAATTCATCAGAGAGAAGTTTTATTTGTACATTTTTTCCTATGTATTCCAGCAATGTACCCCAATATAATTTTTCTTAGGGTTTACTGAGCGATTAAAAAAACTCAGTCCCTTTTGTTAATTCATGGAGTTATCTAAGAGAATCATTTATTACTAGAGAGACACCAAAAGACTAGAAAATAAACCCCAAGACTTCCACTGGAATAGTCAAACAGTTCAGTAATAATGGTCCCTTCCTTCCCAGCCTCCCACACGCATGCACACACACACGGAGGGATAAATACACACAGATGTGTGCATGCATACAAATACACATGGGCCCCCACACACACATGGGTGTGTGCACACACAAGGATGCACACATACATGGCCACATGGGCATGTACACAGATGGCTATACATACAGCATTGCATGCACACATGAATATGCACATAGACACAGATGGACATACACATGGACACATACACACAAACGCATGCATACATGGATGAAAGTATACACAGATATTTGCAGAGGTCCATGCACACCCTCACATGTACACACAAGGATGCACCTACTAGCTCTTAGTTATTATTAACCAATAATTTGAGACCATGACAAAATATAAAATAATGTCATCTGGGGGAAAAAAAGACACAACCTAACTCTTCCAAAATGTTTATTCCTCTATTCAGTTTGGCAATGCAAAATACAGGTTTTTTTCTTATCAGAACATTCCCAGGTCTGGCCAGGCAGATGTTACCATTTGAGAATATGCCATGCCACCCCTTTGAGAGGCACAGAAATCCAGACTTGTCCCTAGGGAGCAGCCTTCACACGGGTTC
This sequence comes from Tolypeutes matacus, assembly GCA_026826555.1. Taxonomy (NCBI): domain Eukaryota; kingdom Metazoa; phylum Chordata; class Mammalia; order Cingulata; family Chlamyphoridae; genus Tolypeutes; species Tolypeutes matacus. The sequence goes on from JAKSZT010000049.1 coordinate 16,250,119, forward strand.
ATCAGCCAATTCCCTCCCACTGCTGGGGCTGGCCGAGCCCCACAGCCACAGCAGGAGCAGCTGCCTGAGCCCCCCATGCTCCACTGTGTGCTGCTGGCAACTGCCAGCCCAGGCTGACAGGGCCCCCCACACCCCTGCCACTGCCAGCACCAAAGCCCCAGAGGTGCCCCAGAGCCACAGGACGTCAAGCTCGCTCGCTTCAGGGGCTGCACCACCCAGCACTCTGCTCTCCTCTGGAAGCTGTGGTCTAAGCCAACGCCATACTCTGATGGGAAGGCAAGTTCATCAAAAGAATTGCTGCAGCCTTCTTGCAAAGAGATAAGAAGGGGTGGGAAGCGGCTGTGGCTCAATCAGTGGGGCTCCCGTTTACCATATGGGAGGCCCTGGGTTCGGTTCCCTGGGCCTCCTGGTGAAGGCAAGCCTGCCCACACGGCATGGTTAGCTGACCCAGCGAGCACAAGCAGCAAGGGGGTGATAAATGAATAAATAAATAAAATCTTTAAAAAAAAAAAAAAAAAAAAAAGAAGGGGTGACCCAGGCTCCAGTGGGAACGCAAGAGGCCTGGCTCAGCCTACCTCCCGCCAGCCAGGCAGCGACCTCCAGGCCTTGCTGGGGAACAAAAATAGGGGATATCATCGAGTCTAACTCAAGGGCCTGCAGACTCCAGAATGCCCTCCTCTGGGCTAAATATTGACTTCTTTTTATGCTTCCTGCCTTTACAAGTAGACTAAACTTCCCTGAACTTCTCTTCAGATGCTTCCTACGGACAGATGTGTCCATCTCTGCATGAAGCTGCACCTGGTCACCAAGACTCTTTCTTTCCATCTATCTATATCTTGCTTTGCCCAACACTGGAAGAGAGAAACCAGGGCTGACAGGACGCAGTCCAAGGGAGCTTTCCAGTTCAAGATCAGTATGCCCAACACCCTGTTCAAGCTACCAGCTTTCACTTTCCTCACTCAGTTAAAAAACTGTGCTGCTCCCGACATTCCACAGACTGCACTCATCAGAGTACAGCTAATGCTAAAAACACCTTAATATTCATTTGGATTTAATTATAAAAGATGAAAAAACACTTTTGGCTACCCAGGGACATTAACTAAAGCATTAGTCACAGTGCCCTGCAGTTTGAAACTACCCTGTTTGTTCACAAAGGATACATTTCACCCTCTTTTATCTATTTTATGAACAAGTCATCTGCCACTTGGAACTTGCACATCCACCCATAATCTTTATAGCATCATCTGAGCGTAGTAAATCCAAGGAGTCAAGTCACAACTGTCAGCCGACTGAGCCAGAGAACACTGTGGATTGTTCATGGAGACAGGCTCCTAGAACGAGCACTCACACTAAAGAAGGCTTAAGAAATCCTTCTTGATGGGATCAGCTTATTCTCTTAAAAGTTCACTTGCTTTTAATTCTTTACAAGTAACAAAACATGGAATAACACCAAAATTATCGGGGGAACTTCCTTTCAAAAAGTATGCATTTTCCTCCTGACTCCTTAGATGCCTTTAATTTGACCTATCTGGTTCTTTAAGATTTATTTTATTTATTTCTCTCCACCACCCTGTTGTTTGTGCTCACTGTCGGCTCTCTGTGTCTGTTCATTGTGCTTGTCTTTTTTTTTTTTTTTTTAGGAGGCACCCAGGACCTCCCATGTGGGAGGGAGGCGCCCAATGGCTCAAGCCACCTCCGCTCCCCGCTTGTTGTGTCTCTCTCATTGTGTTTCCTTGTTTTCTCTCTTCATTGCGTCATCTCATTGCATCAGCTTGCCATACCAGGCCATCATGTCAGCTTGCTGCCTTGCTTGTCTTCTTTAGGAGGCATCAGAAACCGAACCCAGGCAGGCAGGAGCTCAACTGCTTGAGCCACATCTGCTTCCCGATCTATCTGTTTTGAATCTTTCCACCAGGCACCGTTTGCTTTCAGGGTCTAGGTGCCGGGCTGTGGGTGGCAGCCTGAGTGGTGCCTGGAAAGTTGCCCAAGGCATGGAGACCTGTGGACATCATCAGAGAGGAGCCTGGAGAGGCAGAGAAGAGTCTGGAGAAGAGAGCCTTGAACACCACCTGGAGGCGGGGAACTTACCTGGAAGCTACAAGGAGCCCCTCAAGCTTTCTGAGGGAAAAAAAAAAAGATCCCTATGAAAGAAGAGAAGAGCAAAGGTGAAAGGCATCCAGGTCAAGGGAGCCACGTGTACAAAGGCAAGGCACGGGAAAGTGTGGGTCCATTTGGGGGAACAGCAGGAAGGTACGTTTCATCATGAAGGGGTAAAGTGAAAAGGGACAGAGGAAGAAAAGGGGGAAAGGTATGCTAGGGTCAGTTTTTAGGCAGGTAAATTTGCATTTTACTTGGAGAGCCATGGATTTCTCTGTGCCAGAGAGCGATTTAATGAAAGCTGTCCTTAGGAAGTTTACTCTGGTGGAAATATGTAGGGTGGATCCTTCCTTCGTGGTGTAGACATCCATGAACCAGGAGACAGCAGTTAAAAAAAAAAAAAAAAAAGGAAAAAAAATTGTGGGAGTTGAGTATTTCTAAAGCCTGGTACACATCAACTATATGTGAAATATCTCATTTTAAGCAAAACCCAATAGCAAGACCAAAGATAAGTATTAGAACGCAGATGTATCTTACTCAAAGATTAGACCAAATGGCAGGGGTAAAGCAAATTTAACCTATGGTTAAGTTAGCCCTCAAAACTCCATTTAATCACCCATAAGCACAAGGAGCTGCTCTCACAATGGCCGAACTTCGGACCCGACTCCACACAGTGGACAGGGCAGGGGCTTCCCGCCTGCAGTGTCAGTCGGCCCAGTCACCCACTCGCTAAGTGGAACGGCGACGTAATTGCCTTTGCTCTTTCCCCTATCTCTGTCTCTTGGCTGAGATTAGGGTTTATCTCTTGCGCCACCTGGGCTCCCTTAGATTAGGGGTTAATCCACTACATTTACCTTCTCTGTGATGTAAGAACAGTGAACTTCTACAAAAAAATTCAGATTAGAAAAATAGCAGACTTTTCTTTAAACACTTTTTTGGTAAATGGTATGTAATTTTTAAATATTACCAGATGTACAAAAGGCAATTTCCACCATTTTCTAGAACCATATCTAAGACTGGTAGATTAATATTTCAGTTCTAATATAATGGACCATTAGAGGAGCTTGCCTTCTGAATGAATACTGATCATTAGTGGACTAATGAAATGGCTTCATTCACTCATCTGGACATGAACCTGAGAGCTACTGACTTCCAATCACAGGGCATTCCAATAAAGGATCGTGAGTGCGGCAAGCACTTTGAAACTCCCAGAAGCAGATGCTACATAAAGCTGAGGTGTTATTATCATCATCTCTTTCTACCACATAGCTTGGGAAAGTGTCAGATCTCTGGACTAGTAAAATAAGAATGCAAACTATTTCTTAGGCTTGTCAGTTTCAAAAGTTCACAATGTACATTTTATTAGCCCTTGCCCAGATCAAGAAAATAACCATTTTAAAACATGACCAAAAAAATAAAAATGAAAAGGATGAAAATATGATGTTATGTGCAGAACACACACACAAGCTTGCATGCACCCCTATGGCAGATTACAGAACTTGGCCACAAGCTTTCTGACACGCTTCATATTGAGAAGTGGAGTCTATGTCCCCTCCCCTTGAATCTGGGCAGACTCTTCTGATGAATAGAATACAGGGGAAATGATTCTGTACTGGTTTCCAAGCCTATGTCTTAGGAGGCTGGCAACTTCTTCCTCCTGACTTCTGGAATCTTCTCTCTGGGAGCCACAAGCCACAGTGTATAAAGTCCAACTACCCTGAAACTTCCATACTGGAGAGAACAGGCCTAGGTGCTCCAATCAACCATCCCAGCTGAGCCCAAACTCCCAGCCCTCCCTGCCCAGCACCAGACATAAGAGTGAAGTCATCTGAGATCCTCCAGACCAGGCCATTTGTCAGCTGAATACCAACCCCAGGTGACGTCAAGCAGAGCAGAAGAATCACCTAGTGGAGCCATGCCCAAATATCTGACCCACAAAATCAGGAGATGTCATTAAATAATTGTTGATTTAAGCCACTAAGTTTTAGAGTGGTTTGTGTGCCACAATAGATAACCAGAATAATAACCTAAATATATAATGATTTTCAAACAACACTTTTACTAATTAACTGCTAAATAAGATTTTTGTAAAAAATCTTATAGGGCAATGCTATCAGACAGATGCCTTTAACTAAAGTATTTCTATCAATTCTATAAAATTCAGGACTAGTAAGTTCTTATAATTGCAATCTATTTGAAGACAATTTTTTAAATTATTATTTCAAAAAAATACTTTTTACAGCTCTGTAAGTACCCTCGAGGAAGTTCTCTCCTGTTTTAATCACTTCTCACCAGTCCTACCACAAACTCTTTGAGCACCTAATATGGCACCATGCTGGATTCCCAGCCCACTAAGTCCACACAGCCCCTCTGTGGTGCACGGGAAGGGACCTAGCAGGAGGAAAACTGGAATTGCCTCCCAAAGGAGGAGCCATGTGAGGCCGGCCTTAAAGGGCATGCTGCCAGAAGAAGGCTGACAAATTCTGGTTCAAAAATGACACCTTGGGTACCTGTCCTCTTTTCCCTACTTTTAGCAGATCCTGACAGTGCCACATACAAAAACATAGGACAAAAGGAGTGATGTTTATTGGAAAGACAAAAAATAATAATGCTATGTTGAAGAGAATGAGCACTGATTGTAGGGAAGGCAAATCCTTTGAACCAATTTCAGGTTCATGATGCCTCTCGGTCAGAAGCACATATTTGTCAGCAATTGCCAGGCCCTTGGCACTTTGGTGCTGGGGTGGGACTGGTTCAGTGGTAATATTCGAAGAAGTAAGAGAGAGTGTAAAAGTGTAAAAGGGAATCCCCTGCTGGCCTGAGAAAGGATGCCGACAGTCTTCTCTCAATATTTTGTTCCCCAGCAGCTGGATACACATCCACAAAGGAGCTTGGAAAGAAACTCTAGTAAAAGAGGTATTTGGTCCATTGCTCTCTAGTCCTCTACTCCTGATTTACCCAAAACCAAACATCCTGGTTGTCCTGTATCTATATTTCATGATGTACCCAGAAGGCATAATCTGATCCACCACATGACGCAAGTGTTTTACTGAACCTGACTTTTCCTTTCCCCCACTTATCACTATCTCCCTCGATGTCTTTTCTACTGCCCCTTCTGGTCTCTTTAACCTATTTCTGTTTAGAATAGTGATTTTTAAACTCAGACTAGACATCATTAAGAATTAACAGCCAAAACTGAAGGAACATCTAACACACGTGTTGTCAACTATTTCCACACATAAAAGTAAACAAAATTAAGAGGCAGAAGAATCGGTGACTTCAGAAATCAGAGATGAAACGTAGAGACTGACACCTTGTCACACAAGTGGCCATCCCTTGGGTAACCTGCCTGATCCTCTCAACTCGTGCTCTGGAAATTTCAGTGCATGGTCAGAGGGCAAAGCAGGGTCCCACATCACGTAACACAGCAACCCAAAGCGACCAAGCCTGGCTGCACAGACTGCCTGAGGAGCTGGGTATGGGCACCAACATCCAACTCTGACCCCAAAGATTTTGATTCCCTTAGTCTGTGTTGAAAGCTGGACATCCTTTTAAAAAAAAAAAAAAACTTTCAGGTGTTTTTTTACCTTGCAGCCATGGCTGAAAACAACTGCTCCAGTACCACGTGGGGAACTTGTTCAAATGCAGATTTGTAAACAGTGGGTGTAGAATGGGGTCGGAGAATGTACATTTGCAACAAGGGTCTCTGGCAGCTAGTCAAGTCTCCTTGACCCTCACCAACTTTAAGGTCATCTCCAAGGTGCACTTCTTCCCTAAACCCATATGAGCCACTCAAGCAAGCCAAAAGTTAGAAAAGAACCTGTTCTTCTCCTTTGGGCACTGTTTAGTCATTCTGGTAAAATTGCAACATCCTAAATTGCACAGGCCACATCGGTTTTTCATGTGCTTATTCAAAGTGCAGGCTCCACTATCAGAGGGGAATGCCTAACAAGGCCAAGCCACGGAACAGATGTGCGACTGTGGGCAACTTCTTATTCTCTTTAGCCCAAGCTCCTTTACCTATAAACTAGGGGCCGCATCAATACCTCCACCCCATGGGATTATTGTACAAGAACTTCCCGACCTAAAAAGCTGCAGGACACCAAAGCAAAGACTGAACTGGAAACATCACTCTCCTGAATCCAAAAAGGAAGCAGCTTTCCTTCTCACAGATGAAAACAATTAAGCCAGGACCAAAATGTCCTCTGTTCAGACAAAAATCCCACTCCATCCACCTATCAAAAGAGACTAAGATCTGTCTACAGTTGTCACAAGATGTTTAGGTATTCTGGACAGTTTTTGAAAGCACCAATTCATCGCTTTCATAAGGAAAGCACAAAAACAACGAGCAAGATGTGTAGAGAAAAGAAATACATGAATTCCAATCTCCACGCTTTTATACTTCTTTTTTCATATCCTTTATGAAAGGAAACCTTTGGAATTCAAATGCACTCTTGTGAAACAATGTTTACAAACAAACACTGGAAGGGATCAAAGTCAAAATATGAAAGTTGCACAACTAAATAAGCTCTTTGGCTTTAATTACTACTTAGCAACTTCCCTAACCACATCTGGGGAGAGGGAGAAACCATTATTTTAATTAATAAGGTGTTTAAGGTTCTCAAAGAGAGGAAAAACAACTTTCAATACTGTGCTAGGGAAAAGATGGATTAGAAGAGATGTTCTTCTTCAAAATGAAGCTAATCTGCTGATAATTTTGCAAATCTGATGCAACAGTATTGCCATGCCCAGATCTGAGCAAGCCTAAAGCACCACTCCCTATTTAGTATGATAAATAGGTCAACTCCTCGGTGAAGTCTTCAGGAGCTTGGCATTAGGTGCCTTCAGCTGAACTAAGGTATTAAAGTTGCATCAATCTATCAACTACCTACCTAAGCAAAAGATGTTGTATACTTTTATTGCTGATTTAGCTGCCCAAAAACACCATCTTAAGATCCAGAGAAGAGCAAAGAAGTATTATGGCACATGGATTATAGAGACCTATATAAAAAAGGATTAGAAAATTCACAAAAATGTCGACTTTCCTGTTTTATTTTACAACTGAGATTACCTCTTCAAGCTTCAGGGTATTCCCGGAACTAGTACTAGTTAATAAATGCTAAAGGTCTTAAAACTTCAGGGCATTTTATACAGATCAATAATATTTAGTTTCCAGGTTTATCTTTTTCAAGTTTCAAAAGATTTAAAAGGAAAATGGAAAAACGCATAACCAGTGCCTTTTAAAACACTGTAAATACAGCATGGAAATTTTACATAATTTCCTTTGATCTAGCAGTGGGGCAGCTACAATTATTTTAGATAGTAACAAGGCTACAGCAGAAAAAACTACCAGCTAAGATAGTTAGCTGTAAATGAATCAGCTTTGGGGGATCTGAACTTTCTTGAACTTGAAATTATTTCCTCTACTTCCAGTTGAATTAGCAAATACTAACACCTGAAATTTTGATGGCACTTTCAGAAGAAAACAGATACCCTTTCAGAGATCTATGATACTGTTGGTATCATAAATCAAATAAAAATCAGGTTGACTTTGTAGAATAACTATTAAACTGTGCCTAATCTATGCTTAAAACTTGAAGGAAAAGAAAAAGAATATTGCCTGAGAGACTACTATATGACAGGAGCATTATCTATATTAAATCATTTATCTTCGTGACAGTTACCAAAAGAAAGCATCCCCAATTTACAGATGGAAAAAATTGAGGCTTGCAGAGCTTGTAGGGTTTGCCAAAGTGCAAAACCACAGGGGGGCAAAACTAAAAACCAGAAAAGCTCTTCTACCACGGACATCTTTGGGGCATCCAAATCAATGTCACTGGGATTTTATTTCTTAAATCGTAGAAGAATGTTTCCTTCAACAATTTGTAAAGAAGACCAGTTTTGCCACACATTGTTTCCCAAACCTAATGCAGTTCTACTGAGATGAGAAGAAACAATTTAGAAAACTGTACACAAGTGGCTTTAGTCACTGCCAACCATTCTTACTGAGAGAGGAAACAGCAGCAACAGCTAACGTCCACTCCATTTTACTTTCCACAGTGCCCTTTCATATCTCTCTCCTAAGCCTGATAACAAGCCCATGGAGGAGATGGTATTAGAAGGAAAGGATTCAGGGTTCACAAAGGTTACGGTTCTACTTCTCAGACGCGCAAATAATGAAACTGACTCTTCTGAATTCTGGTCCAGAGTTGCCACTCTGATGTATCTGCCTCCTGGGAGAAAATACAGTCACCCCCAAACTCCCCACTCTCAGCCAAGTGTGTTTGTCTCACACAGTGGGCTGCAAATTACAAATTACCCCACCTTAGAAAATCCAGGGGATTATTTGCCTTCCAGTCTCCTTATAAAAGCATACTCCTCTAGCATATGCCTGCATAATTTAAAATACACTCATTTCATATTCCTTAGAACAGGACAAGTGCTGAAATGTCACCATCTTCCAGATGGAGTTGTTTAAATAGTTTTTAATCCTAGATGATGCACTTTCACTTATAGATGCACTTAATTTGTCTGAAAGTTTTTTTCCAGCTCTCTAACAAAGTGGTAGAGGTACCAAATCCTATATTCAACTTTAATGGATTTAATGATTGGTCATATCCTGCGTGGTAGTACATCAGGAATCAATATCCTACATAATTTACCTCCCCATTCTGCAGGTGCTGCCGGCTGTAACAATAGAACTCTCAGTTTAGAGTACAACCTTGCTGGGCAGGAACCCAGGTAACTATTATTCACATATGACTTTACACATTGGGCTCCAGAATTATAAATTATACCTCTTAAATGCCTTTATGGGATAAGAAAAAGTGTTCCCTGGGAAAGAATTTACTTTTAATTTTGGATTTAACACTGGATTTCTAAAAGAAAAGGCACAGGTATAAAAAAGAGTTTCCAATTTTTATTGCATACTTAAAAGAAATAGCACAAAAGATCCATTTTCACATCAACCACCTACACAAAAAGGCACACTCTTCTCTACGCTTTTAATCTGTTAATAAAACGTATTTTGATCACTTAGCAATTTTAAGTTTTTGAGCTATATAGCAAGTTGTTTTCTGAAGTGTTAGAGAAGGAAACATTGATTTTTATTTTAGATGATCTGAAAGAGCCCTTTTCAGGAATACAAACTCAGTTTTATCCACCACCATGAATTTAATTCATCCACTATGATTTAATGTCATTCATTCTTCCCTAACTCCCCCAGCCTCTCCAGCCACCCTATTTTTCAGCTGGATGTTGATGCCACTTTCCTTCTAGAAGACTGATAAAGCTGCTGGAAAAAAGGGCGAGCAGCCTAAGTAGTCAGGCATCGACCACTGCCACTACACAAGGCCTTGCAAACTGCTCTGCTGCCAACATGCAGAGCATATAGCAGAGCACGGGAATCAGTCCATCACTGCCCAGGGCATCACATTCTTTAGTAAGGTGTGCCCTGCTATAAAAATAGGGGAAAGAATGGCCACCTGCACTGTTTTGACACCAGTTGTTTTTTTTTAAGAGTTATTTTATTTATTTATCCCTCCCCCAGGCCCCGTTGCTTGTGGTCGCTGTCTGCTCTCTGTGTCCATTTGCCGTGTACTCTCTCTGTTTGCTCGTCTTCTCTTTAGGAGGCACCAGGAACTAAACCCGGGACCTCTCATGTGGGAGAGAGGCACTCAATCACCTGAGCCACCTCAGCTCCCTGGTTTGTTATGTCTCTCACTGTCTTTCCTCTCTGTGTCTCTTTTGTTGCATCAGCTCGCCGCACCTGCCCACTGTGCCAGCTCGCCTTCTCCAGGAGGCACCAAGAACCGAACCCGGGACTTCCCATGTGGTAGGCCGAAGCCCAAACACTTCAGCCACATCTGCTTCCCGACACCAGGTTTTTTTTATTCAAAGTGATGCAGTACAAATTTCAAGGGTGGAAAAACTGCACAGCAGGGAAAAATTACATCTGAGTTCCCAAAACTTCAGTCTATGGTGTCTCAATACTACAGACATCAAGAGTGGGAGAAAGAATACGGACCTGATTATCATCTCTAAGCCACTTAAATTCATACCATGATAAAAATATGAACGTCATGAACATACAAGTATGTATAGTGCATATGTATAAACACAGCATCATGCACGCATTTCATTATAATTTGCAAAGAAAATGGCCTTAATAAGTCACTTCTGAGCCTGTGATTTATCTCAAAAAAAAAAAAGAAAATTTCTCATGAGATAATAAGGAATTCTGAAGAACACCCTAGGCAGAACTTACCCTAGACGCTGTGTTTGACCTGGGATACAAGCCCCATCATTTTCAAAGTAAGGGAAGCAAAATATCTTTATAGGGTGATGAGTGGAATAAGAGATTCTGTGCCGTTTGCTGCTCTGAAATGCCTTCCCAATGAGCACCGAGGCTGACCAAGCAGACCAGAAGTGCCTGCATAGCTCAGGAGATGATGGCAAGAACCTGGCACTTCTGCATAATGCCAGAGTGGGTCAGAAACAATAGGTGGGAAACTGAGGCTCATAGAGCTTATTGGATTTGCCAAAGATCAAAACTAGGGGAATGAAGCAGGTGTAGCTCAGTGGTTGAGCACACATTTCACATGCACTAGGTCTGGGGTTCAATCCCTGGTACTTCCCAAAAAAAAAAAAAGAAAGAAAGAAATGAAACTAATGGGAATGGAGCAGGTGTAGCTCAGTGGTTGAGCATCTGCTTCACATGTATGAAGTCCCAGGTTCAATTCCTGGTACGTCCTCAAAAAAAAAAAACCACTACTAGTGGAGCACAAAACCAAAAACTGGAAAAGCTCTTCCATAATGGGCATCTTTGGAGCATCCAAGTCAACTTCATTCAGCAAAGACCGCTAGAGGGAAGGAGGTCCTGCTGAGGAAGAAGAGATGACCAGTTCATGAAGCCTTTCAAGTGGGAGGAAGGTGGGTGACAAGGAGAAACCAGGGGACCTGAAGGCTTAGCAGTCAAGAGCTTACCAAACATCAACAAGATGGTGCAAACAGGCCCCAGAGAGCAAGGTTTCCACATGGTATGGAAACTAAAACCACCAGTTTTCATGTGAGGTTTTTGAGCACCCCTGACACATGTTGTTTTATGGGACTCTCAAAACTATAAAATAGCTAAAAGTGGAGCTGTGATCATAGGGGCTTTGAGCAGCCTATCTTTTAATCATCTTCACTGAGAAATAATCACATACCATAAAATTCACCCATTGAAAGTGTACAATTCAGTGACTTTTAGTATATTCAGAGTTGTGCAACCATCACCACTACCTAAGTTCGGAACATTTTCTTCACCCCAAAAGAACACCCAGGACCCATCAGCAGTCATTGCCCATGCCCCCCAATTCCCAAAGCAATCATGAATCTACTCTCTGTCTCTATGGATTTGCCTATTCTGGACACTGCCTACAAATGGAATCATACAATACTGTAGGATTTTTTGTGAATGGCTTTGTTCACTTAGCGTGTTTTCAAATTAAGCCAGGTTGCAGAATATATAAGTATTTCATTTTTTTTTTTTAAAGATTTATTTATCCCTCCCCGCTCCCCTCATTTTTGTGCTGTCTACCCTCTGTGTATTCTTCTGTGTCTGCTTGTCTTCTCTTTAGGCAGCACCAGGAACCGATCCGGGGACCTTTCAGAGTAGACAGAGGCACTCGATCTCTTGTGCCACCTCAGCTCCCTGGTTTGCTGTGTCTCTTCTTGTCTCTCTTCTGCGTCTCTTCTTGTTGCATCATCTTGCTGCACCAGCTCTCTGCGTGCGCCAGCTCGCTGTGTGGGCCAGCTTGCTTTTCACCAGGAGGCCCCAGGAATCGAAACCTGGACCTCCTATATGGTAGACGAGAGCCCAATCACTTGAGCCACATCTGCTACCCTCAATCCTTTTAATTGCTAAAAAAAATATTCCATCATATGGAAACCCACATAGTTTATCCATTTATCAGCTGATGGACATTTAGGTTTTTCCATTTTTTCTGGCTGTGAATGATGCTGTTATAATAAGCATTTATGTACAAGTTTTTGAGTAGAAATAGGTCTTCATTTCTCTTAAAGTTTCAAGTCATTTGAATGGGGAGCTTGAAATCCTATCTGTAAGTCCCTATATTATTTGATGGAGGGAAAAATAGGCAAAAGTAAAACTTAATGGCATAAACCGCCTAAAAGATGGCAGAGCAAACACAAGAAGACACAGCTATGAAGGAAAGATATTTTCACATTACCCTTTCAAATGCAAAACTATCTTAAATAAAATGGGATAGAATACAAAAAGACCAAAAAAAAGTGTTTTTACTTTGATCACTGAAGTATACGTTTCTTTTCATAAATTCATTTTCCTATTTCCCGTACAAAAGCAGAAAACATACCAAAAATAAGTAAATTTTTATAAATTTACTAAACCCCTGCTCTACTGCTACTGACCTTGGTCCCAATGAGGAATGCTGCGTGAGAACCGAGCTAGAGATAAAACATCCCATTTAGCATGGATGGGGACAACCATGGACAACAACCTAGGAAAAGCACCTTCCTAGCCCAGCGTTAAGTATTTCTTTCCATCCTTGAAAAAACAGAGGGCTTTGACAATCACATTGAGTGCTCACCATCACCACCCTACATCCTACTCTAAAGCAGGATCCTTCTATACGTTCATGGTTTTCTTAAGTCTCCTAGGACTGCTGTAACAAAGGACCGCAAGTGACTGTCTCACAGCTCTGGAGGCCACAATCTGAAATCAAGGTGTCACCCTTTCTCAGACCTCCGGGGAACACCCTGCTCCATGCCTCTCCCCCGCTCCTGATGGTTTGCCAGCAGTCCTCAGGCCTCCGTCTCTGCTGCGGTTGTCTCACAGCCATCTTCTCTGTGTGTCCATATCTCCTCTTCTTATAAGGACACCAGTCATATTGGATTAAGGGCCCATGCTAAGCTATTTGGCCTCCTCAATAACACCTTCAAAAACTCTTTCCAAATAAGGTGACAGACACAGGAGCAGGGGTTGGGGCTTGAACATGCTTTTTGGGTGGTCCAATTGGAATTTTAAATATTACCTCCACAACCAATTCGTCCATGTTTACCACTCTCCAAGAATCCCTTCACATTGGCTAGCTTCTCTCTGTGAATCACAGATCCTAAACATTTCTGTTTAGTCCTGGCACATACCCAAGGCTCACAACTGACAGAATTAGAGGCGCCAGACCAAGCATAGGTGTGCTTCGGGGCCAGATTCCCACACTGCCCTGGCCACCTGCCTTGAGCGTGGCCCAGTGCAAACCCCAGGACTGTCTTCTGCCTGATCTGAAAAAGACTGAGCTCCCTGGCTCCTTCAAAATAACTAACACGAAAGAATAACTTTCAGGTACTCCAAATCACACTAAATCTTAGTTTCCATTACAAGCTGTTTATGCCAATATGTCAAACACACCAAGCCTTAAAGTCCTTAAAACTAATGAGTGCTGGTTATAGTCTTCTAAGTAAAGGGCAATATTTGTGTGTGAATGTACTCTCAACTTTTTACTTATTCAACCTTTATGTGACACTCTGTGACAGACATTGGCTGTACAAACAGGACTGGGGTAGGGCCATCGCCTTTGAGCATTTTGCCTACAGGGAGAAGAGGGCACAGTTCTGTTCAGTAGACAAATATGCTTAAATACTACACCATAAAGCACATTTAGCATCTAGGTCAGCTTCCCCAGAAGCAGCATCAAGGAGGGAGACCCTCAAACAGACTCGGGGTGCAGGGACAGTCTCCCAGGGATGGCCGTTTGAGCTGAGGTTCAATGGATGAGGAGACATTCTTTCAGTGTGAAGAGGGAGCAAGCATTCCAAGCAGAAGAAAATGCCAAAGCTGGAGGCAAGGAAGAGCAGCAAGTCCAAGTGGGGTATGAGGCACATGGCACCTGGAGAGGGTTAGACTGGGAGGCAGGAAGGAGTAGGCTGTGCTGAAGGCACAGGACTCGAACTCTGGGGAAGAGAGGTGGTCAGAGAGACAAAGAGAAGAGTACAATTAGATTTGAATTTTAGAAAGACCAGCCTTTCAAAGATTTGGTTTCTTTTTCCTTTTTGAGAGGAAAGACAGAAAACATTAATAAAAATAATAAATTGCCTTTATTTCACTATTTTTATGTTTGTCTCTATTTCCACTCAATAGTACAACCAACTCCCTATAAATTTCAATAAGCTTATAAATGTATAACAACACTCAGAGAAAAATCTCATATCAAGCACAAGATTTTTCATGAAAACTATAACTTACATTTCAGTAATCAGCAGTCCCTTCAAAAGAAAGAACACTTTCAAGAGTACAATTATAGTTGCCTTCCATAAATTCCAGTTGTTATTTTGAAAACAATAAATTGACACTAAATAACACTAAAGTTTCCATGCTTGAGAGAAAGAAATAGTGGCAAAAAAAAAAAAAAAAAAAAAAAAAAAAAAAAACACAGACCCAGATTATCACATCTATAATAAAACAAACATTGTTGGCTTTTACATCCCCTGCCCTGCCCCCCACACACACACACACTTTTTAACTGTGGCGACGGTGAGGCAGATATTAACACTTTCCCCTTCTTCTTTAACCAAATTACACACTGCCTTGAAGCAAAGAGAAAAACCCCATGCTGGAATAGTGGGATACTTGGGAAAGTTTCCCGGGGAGTAAAACCGTTTGGCGGATAAAACGCATTAGGGATTCAACTAATATTAACCCAGCGGCTCCGACACATGGGACCCGGTGCTGAGGAGCTTCACATGCCACATCCTGTCTGATACAATAACCCTGCAAGGAATTATCCCATTTTAAGATGAAGAAAATGAGGCTCAGAGGGATGGATTAGCCCAAGGTTAAGTGGATAAAAGAACTCAGGTCTCCAAACCTAGTCCAGAGCTCCCAGCCCCTGAGGAAAGGGCTATCAGGAAAAATAAAGTGAGCTAAGAGGTTCCAGGAACTGCCCTCACCCACTTTGGCCCTTCAGTCCTGTCTCCTTTCAGTCACTCAGCAGGCAGTTCGCAGCATTTCTTTGGACTAAAGGAAGATCCCATCTAAGCAGCTGCCCTGCCCAAACACGCCCGAGGCTGCCTGCACCTCAGTCTGCAGTCCCCGGGTCCTGCCACAGTCACCGCCACAGTCCTCCTCAGCTTGACCCGGTCCCACCAGTCCAACCGGCAGTCTCAGCAGGAGCCACAGTGGCCTTGGCCACGGCAAAACCTGCGAGCCCACGCTGCCCTTTCCTAGAAGGCCCTTGCGCCCCCTTCTCAGAACCACAGGGCAGCCTGTCCAGCTCCACACGTCTGCACCCCACCGTGGGCCTTGGGAGCCAGAGTCCCCCGGGGCCCGTCACTCCACCCCCCAGGCAAGAAGCGCTGCCCTAAATCAAGGCCCAGCGCAACCCCAGCATCTGATGGGAATCTTCCCCACCCTACGCCAAAACCCAGACACAATCACTGTCACTACCTTCCCGCTGCCAATTAGATGCTACCACCTATTGTTATTGATCGTTTTCTATATTGGCGCTGCCTCCTAGACTAGACTATAGTCTTCTTGAGTGCAAGAACTGAGTCTGATAGCTCTTCCTATAGGCTGACACTTTATATGCACAGGAGCCTTTCAACAAATACTGTCCCCGCAGTCGGCAGCCTGCACCCTGCGTCCACCAGGCATGCCCCAGGCAAGCCAAGAACAGACACATGTACAGTCAGTCCGTCCTCCCGATTCTAAGCATCATGAGAGAGGCCCATAAATGTGGCTGTCTCCATCTAACACAGCACCTCCTTCAGAGAGGGTCTGGATGAGGACGGGCAGATGGGGACAACAGTCAAAGCATTTTCACCTACAGGTGATCAGAACCACAAAACCCTCTTCTACAGAAGCAAATAAAAACCACGTATGACTAAGTGCATGCCTTCTGATATCTGCTTACTGAGGACATTTCTGATATTAAGTGACCCCACTCCACTGTCCAGAAAAATTCATGTGTTTAACGTGAAGAGAGCACAGCTCAAAGACAATGCCAAAAAACTAGCCCCATCTTACCACAAAATGCCTATGGCAAAGAAAGCCTTGGTGAGTTTTGATTTTTTTTCTATGTGTGGGTGCCTGTCGCTGTTATTAGGATTTTTGTTTTGGGGGATTTTTTTATTTTTTTTGGCTTGGTTGTCTTCTATATGAAGTCATAAACATGATCTACCCACATTTTCCCCTACCAGATGGGAGCTCATCACCACATGTCACCTAGCAACCCAAACACCACTCTGCAGCTACCCAGCTACTCAACCTTTTACACAGAATTTATCTTGTTCTATTAAACAATAAGGGGAAAGGAAGAGATAAGAGAATAAAAGCTGAAACAAGTGTTAATATGTGTTTGCTTCATAATCGTCTTAAATGGGATATGGGATGTGGAAAGAAAAACTAAAGATTCAGCTAACAATTTAAGAGTGAAAAATACGAATGGTCCTAGGAGATGCTCACTCAGGTCCTTGCAACACTTGAGTCAAAACAGTGTTGCAACCCAACGATGATATTCATGTACTGCAAAGCCCAGCTTAAAATTCCCCTTCTGAACTCTGAGGGGCACTGGAAGGGCATTTAAATAATTCGGAAAGCCCCTGAATCATCTCTAACCTTCTCATTTGCACCCAAGACTGCCACCCTCATCCCCCTGGAGGGACCACCCTTCCTTTCTCCTCCACCTGGCTATCTCATCACCCTTCAAACCTCAGCTCCCTTAAGAAAACTGCTTCTAGGCTCCCAGGTGATGTGAAGCAGCCATCACTATTCTTAAGAACAAGGTCCAGGTTTACTATCAAGGCCTCTGACTCCACGTACCTAATATCGCAGATGCAACCTTTTCTCACTGCACCACCGCACCCTGTTCCAAGCGCCAGAGCCCTCTGATTCTAGATTCTCACAATCCATTTTCCACAAAGCTGCCAGTGGGTCCCTGGATGTCCAGCCCCCAGAGAGGTACCTCGGACCTAGTAAATGCTTACAAATTCTGGTGGAATGTATGACTCAATCCATCAAACCCTGCATTTGTATCTCCAGAATGAGCCATTCAGTCAAGGTCCATTGTGTGCATGAGATAAAATAAGTTTAAACACAGTAGAATTAGTAAGGCTGAACTAAAATGCCCATCGCCTTCTCCCTCTTCAATAACCTATGCACACTGCAGAGTAGATATTATTGTATTTCTCTTTCTTTTCCTGACTTATTTTGATGCTTTCTAGAGTACATGGGCAACCTGTTTATTAATTTAGAACATCTAGATCATAAACTGTCATTCATATGCAAACCTTTGACATACTAAATATAGAGGTTTTTTTCTTGTCAGCTTTGCAAGAAAAACAGATGCCAAATTTCCACTCATTTGTTCTTCAATAAAAGGGTTCAACCAACTGCAAGGAACCTTTTAGATCTGTTAAATATATGGAAGTCAACCCCTTCCATCAATGTGGCAGGTTCCTAACTGTCCCCCAAGATTATCTTTAAAACACCAAATTTATGCTATTACATTGTTTTCTTTTTCAAAACACAAATAAAATGGTCTAAGAAGCTTTTCCTCTAAATCTTAGAATTGGAGGATGTCACACTAGACTCTACTCAATTAGGTTAAAAATCCACCTTCAAGCTCACCTGCTGCCCGAAAGCGGGCAGGAGCCAGGCCACGCCATCAGGAGTAAGTCCAAGAAGCTAAAGTGTATCTGCTTTTCACCAAACGGTACTACACGCTAAAGGAAATATCCTCAGGTGCTTGAGAGAAACTTCAGTGTGGGCTGTTGTCAAACACAGGCACAACCGATAAAACAATTTAACAAAATGCCTTTTCACTTCTGACACATTGTAGAGGAATGCGGCTAAGTGGAAACAACGTTAGCACCGCACCAAGAGAAGGGAAAGCCTCTCCACTCCGAAATCGGGCCCTGGCTCTGCAGACCCGGCACCGTATGGAACCAGCTGCAGATGGGTAGACCCTGAGGTCCTCGCGGGAAAACTTTTCAGCCAGTGAATCACTCCAGGGTTGTTTTGATTTAAGGAGCCCGAGAGTCTCTGCTCAACAAATGCTCGCGGGCGACCGGGGCCGGGTGTCCCTCTCTGGGGCCGCCTTCGCGACGCGGAGGCGGCTACTCTCCCCCACCCAGCACGACCCCAATGCGCAGCGCCGCCCCTGCGCGCCGTCGGGCAGGAGGCAAGAGCTCCTGGGCCTCTCCCCCACCTCTCAACTCCGAACCTGGAGAAAAGGAGTGGGGAGGGAAGGCATGCAACCACTCTCCGTCCTACTGGGAGTAATTAAATTCGTCTCCCAATTTAAAAAAAAAAAAAAAAAAAAAAAAAGTTGCCTTTTCTCTAGGCTTTGCCTTGAGGGGCCTGGAATCGGGGAAAGGCCCGGGGCTGGATTTCAACTGTCCGCAGCCACAGCCCGGGAAAGAGGCGTCCGCCGAGGCTCCCCCGGCGCCCTGGCTTGGGGGCTTCTGCTCCTTTGCCCGAGCTCCCAGGGAGGCCGCCGGGGCGGGGAGCGGGCGCCGGCTGCCCTCCTCTGCCCAGCGACCCCGGGGCGAGCGCAGGGGCGAGCCCGGAGCCCGAGGGGGCGGCCCCGGGTGGGGGCAGGAGAGGCGCGGGGGCCGCCCGCGTCCTCGCCGCCCCCCGCCCACCGGGCGGGGTCCCAGCCGCAGCCATGATGCGGTGGCCAGGGCTGCCCGGCCCCGCGGCTGAAAACTTTCCAGCCCGCCCGGAAACTCCGCGGGAGAGAGCGCCGGGGGGCCCCGGGGGCAGCGCCCGCCCCGGCCCCGCGGCCCGGCCGCCGCACTTTCCCTTTCCCCGCCTCTGCCCCTCCGCGTCGCCTCCTCCCCGGTTCCAGGAAGCGCCATATTGCTCCCGGGCGCCTTCCCTCCTCCTCCTCCTCCTCCTCCTCCTCCTCCTCCTCCTGCCCTCCCCTCCCCGCCCCGCCGACCCCCTCCCGCGCCTCCGCGCCGGCCCCGGCCCCTCACCTTGGCGATGGCCTTCCTGTAGCGGGTCACCGCTTGCTGGACGAGGTGGCAAACTTTCATGTTGCCGTCTCCGCACGGCACGACCACCCGGGTCCTCCCGAAACACACCGTCACTTTCATGCTGCCGCCGCCGTCCCGCTCGCGCTCCCTCGCTGGCCCCTCGGCTGGAGCGGCCCCGGGCCGGGGCGCCGTGGAGCCCCCGCACTCGGGCCACGGGCCCGGGGACGGCACAACAGGCGCCCGGGCGCAGCCGGCGGCGGCTAGGGGCGCGCGGCGGCGGCGGGGC
>JAKSZT010000049.1:16269896-16309697 GCA_026826555.1 Tolypeutes matacus
GCTCGCATGCTCGGCGCCCGCAGGCCCGCGCGGCCCGGCCTCTCGCTGCCCGCCGGCCGCCCTCGGCCCTCCGCCCTCCGCCCTCCGCCCGGGCCTCGGCGCCCGCTGCCTCCGGCCACCTGTTCGGCGTCTCGGGCGCGCTCGGCGGCGGCGGCGGCGCGGGGCTCTCTGGCGCTGGCGCTCGGTCCCGGCCGCTGGGGGAGGGGCGCGCGCGGGGAGGAGGAGGAGGAGGAGGAGGAGGAGGAGGAGCAGGGCCGAGGCACAAAACACAGCTCACATGCGGCAGGGGGGCGGCGCGGCGCCGGCCGCGGACTCGCAGCCCGGGAGGCGGAGCGCTGCCGCGGCCCCGCGCTCACCTCGCCCCCCCACCTCCCGAGGGGCGCGGGCGGCGGGAGGACGGCGGGGTGGGGGCCGGCGGGAGCCGAGGCTGGCCCTTGCGCCCCGCGCCCCCCGCCTGCAGCTGCCCTTCTGCCCTTTCAAGTCCGTTCCCTCCGCGGCGCCGCTGGAGATGGAGGCTGGGGCGCGGGGCTGCCCCGCGTCCCCCCACCCCCAGCCCCCGCCCCGCGCCCTCGTCCCGGACCTCCATCACCCACCCCGAGACCCTTCGGGTCTGCGCTCGCCCACCCGAGTCCTTCCTCGGGGGACGGCGGCTCCACGCCCCCGGAGGTCTCTCCAACGCGCCCCCTCTTTCATTGTCACTTTAAATCCCCGTCCTGGAATGGCAGTGCTTGGGGTGGAATCGCTTCTAGGGAGAGCGGCTTACGCTGGGCGCAGCAGCCTCGGCGCGCCAGCCCCCGGGAGGATGGGGACCGGGCTGTGCCGGGCTGTTCCCGCTGAGATTTCCCCTCCCGCGGCGGGTCCCCGCACCCCGACCGCCTCTCCCCCGCCCGCCGCAGCTGGGCAGGGTTTTCCCTGGGCTGCAGAGCCAGGCAGAGGTTGTTATGCGTTAAAAAGCAAATATTAATCCGTCTGCTCTGGGGAGGGTTGGGTGAAGCTTTAAGGCGGTCCAGCTTTACTCCTGAGGCCACTATTTACTTTGAAGTTTCCTGTGACCCCGTGGTGACCCACCCACTTAAATATAGATTATACATCAGCAATTCAGATACTTTTATTTTTTTAAAAAATCTGCAACATAAGCAATCCTGACGCACATCTATGAACAATACACTCAGAGCGCCCTGGGGAAGAGCTGTGCAAAGTGATCGCAACGTAAGCTAAGCGCTTACGTTTAACGCAGGCATTTAAACTCGAGCAAATCCGCAGCGAGTTACTTGGGGGAAATGAGGCGCTTTAAAAGGACGTGGACCAAGTCAAGAAAAGTAATTGAAGCTCATCTCTGTCTTAGTTTTGAGCTGTGATTTCTTATAAGTGTTTGTTGTTGTGTTTAAAGAATGGCAAATGTCAGCAAAGATTCTTTGTTGACCCTAATCTGTCCCAAACCATAGTAAATTTATTTTTGCCAGTCGTTTCTAGGATATGTGAAAGCAGTAATAGCTCCAGTGAGCTGGAGTAGAGAACGTCAGCATTTAGGGCAGGCAGAGCTGGTTATCCTCCAATCCATCCCTCTCAACGTCCCATTTTTTTAAAGAAGGGAGCAAGACAAAGAGGTTGACATAGCTTTCAGAATCCCTGCGATTTCCACTACCCACACTGCCCTAGGCATAGTGCAGTTTGACGAACATACTCATTACCTTTTCTTGCAAAACAGTGCAATAAGTAGGTGCCCTGTGTTGGCATGACCATATTACCCGGGGATATTGACAGTGCAGTGAAGTCCTTTGCCCAAGGTCACAGAGAAAGCTTTGACATAGACCCAGAAAGAGAGTCCGGGTTTCCTTCCACACAGTCATGGGGAAGCTGGTCGCACTCTTCTGTTTGGCTGCAAGTCCAGTATTTCTACCCAATAATTTAGTCTGTGATAGCCCTCACTTAATCCCTGCTGAGGTCTTCTTGCTTCTTGCATTAATACTTGGATCCACAACAGCAATTACTGATGATTATAGGTGTGTCTGTTTTAATGCACGGGGAGGGGGTTATATACTAGTTTAAAGTGGAGTCTTCTCAAAAAAATCCTCCTCGAAAGGTAAATTCAGGAATGACCAGAGTACACCAGACATCCCACAGATCTAGGTTCAGATGCTGATTCAACCACTTACTAGTGCCTTAGACATGGCACTCAGTCTCTCTCCAGTTTCAGGTTTATCAGCTGAAAAAGAAAAAAAAACGAAGCTGATGATACCCATCTCATAAATTATGAGGATTAAATAAAATAATGTATGTAAAACAGTGTATCCTGCCACATAGTAGTGTGTAGTTACCATAATGTAGGTAACAAAATACAGCACAGGGTAGCAAATGATCATGGTGGGCATAGGGAGGGGGTACAATAACAAGGAGGAGGCAGAGCCCCAGACTCAGAGAAATGACTGGACTGGTGATGACACAATGAATGAGTCAGTGACTGAGCCAGGACTAGAACCAGGAAATGAGTAGGACTCGCGACTCTCAGGCCTGTGCTAAATTCACTTTAATTCATTTCTGCTAGCAGTTACTAAAGACCTTTCACGTGGAAAGCACTGGCTAAGTATTACAGAATTATAAAGGTGAGGAAGAGAAAAGCAATCTCATGTTTAGAATGAGATAGGTATTCCAATAGCTGCAATTCAAGACATTAAATATTAAATGCCAGCAAAGTTTGTTTACGGCAGTACTGGGTAGAGGCATGCCTTCAGAAAAGACATCAGAATAGGTGCATTCCACTTTTCATCAATCCCTTCTTTCTGCAACAGTTAATCATAGTTTAGACAGTTTGTCAAAGACATGATCCATAGATTGACTATACAAAAATCTATTCAATGAATCTATTCAAATAAAGTCTTGAAACTCTATTTAAATCTATCTGATTGAGCTAGGTGCAGTGATTCTGTTATGTTAATGGTTGTTGAAAACCAAAGGATGTAAAATTTCAGATACCAGACTCTGGTGATTTGAATCAAATGCATAAAATTTCATGACGAATAATCAGTCTACTTTCTATTACACCCTCACCTAACCTCTAGCCATAGAGTCAGGTGAGGGCCAGTCCACCTTTGTGTCTATAACATGTTCAGCTTGACCAAATTGCTTCTGGCCTGAGCTGAGCAGAAATGTAAACCCATTCTCAATAAGAAGCAGGTTCTTAACTCAGTCTGTCATCAAAGTCAAGGGTTAAATGTTACATAAATACTTTCTAGGGTGTTTGCTTTTTAAAATTCTACTTGTTGTAGGTCACAATATGCCTGCTATGACTGTTATCTTACTTGAACTTCTCTTTTACAGTGACTGATTCAATTGATTTCAAATACCCCAGACAATTCTGAGAATTAACCAGGGTCTCTCTGGGCTTTCTGGCCTCTCTGCAAATGGGCAAGTAGGACCACAAGGGCTATAGTTTCAACACTACCGAGCTGCACTCACACACACCGTGAAATAGGGATGGTCTCACCCTTAGAAAACTAATCATTAGGAATGAACAAGACATTTCCAGGAGTTTGTAACGTTGAGTCCTATTTTGAGGTGACTTAGAGTTATCTCTGTGGTACACATACTGAGTACCTACTCCTAGATCTTATGCGTAGGATAATCTTAACGATATCATATGCCTCGTATCGCTCCAGTTCAGTCTAGTGGGGAAGTTTGCTCATTCATTCCCCAAGTGGTGAATGTCCACTGATTGCATATTAAACCCTGCAGCCTGGGTGTGTAAGTCCTGCAGGAGGTGGGCAGTCTGGTAAAGGTTTCAGGGATCAGACAGACGGGTAAGAGTCCGATGGGCCCTACATAAAATGGAGAATGGGGGGACAAGAGGAAGCACTCCTTTCCTGGGAGGGAGGGAGGAAGGGAGGGGAGAGAGGACGGACCCCACCACCCAGTGGAGTGCTGTCCAGGAGGAATAGAATGTCTCAGCCACATTTGTCATCTTACATTTTCCAGTAGCCACAGATGAAGTTAATTTTAATATATTTTCTTTAACCCCAAATCGCCTACCTATTATCATTTCAACATGTAATCAACTGTAAAGAGTTAGTGATGAACATTTTACATTCTCGTTTGTCCCATCACGTCGTCCAAGCCCGTCCGCTTCATTCTCGCAGCATACCTCGGGAAGGAGTTACTGCATTTCGAGAGCTCAGTAGCCCCGTGTGGCCAGTGGCTACTGCAGTGCACAGTACAGCCCTGGAGAGCTGGAATTTCTGGCATGATGTCAAGGAACTGACTCACGAAGGGTTCAAGCCCCTCAAGGGCAGAGACTCTACTCTTCACAGCATTTCCCCAAAAGCTGCCACCATGTCTGACACACACCAGTTACTCAGGAAGCTCTTGGTGAGGGGATGTGAGGCAGGTTGGGATAAGGACAGGGAAGTCTTGGGTCACAGCTGGAGGCTGGCAGACAACGTGGCTGACAGACCGCCTGGGAAACTCCTGAGGGATCCCATGAGACCCTTTGACCTCAGGGCCAAAGGAAAGCCCTGGATACCCTCAAAACACCTCACCATTGGCCCCTGAGAACTGACAGGTGGGGCAACCAGTCAGAACAGCAAGCAGCTGGGGCCCTGCCCCAACATTATGAAGGGGGAGGAGGAAGGGCTTTAAATAGCCGGGGGCCCCTGCCTCAGACAGTGTACCTTTCTCATTTTCTTGTTTCTTAACAAACTCTTTACTCTCTTGCCTACCCTATGGCATGTCCTTAAATTCTTTTACACAACATAAGCCAAGAACCTAGAAGCCCAGAACCCAGAGCCACCTGGTAACAGGTGAAGGAGTGAATGAATGATGTATATGGAGGAGTGGAGGAAAAGATGGCTTCTTGGCACAGATAAATCGCTTAATACTATAAATGGCTGAAATAGCCAGGACGAGTTTTAGGGCAACATGAAAAGAGTGAGGGAAATAAGGACTGCCCTTAGGCTGAGTAGAATTTCCCTTGTTGTTGTGCAACATTAAACACAAGTGAAGAAAGAGCAGTTTTTCTAAGAAAGTGTGAGCTTGTAAGAATTGTAAGGGTGAGAGTAACTGCCAGCCAAGAAAAAGGAATGAAACGAAAGAGGAAAAGAATAAGAGCAAGGAGGAGTTTAATGATCCCCAAATGTGCTGGAAGCAGTC
This sequence comes from Tolypeutes matacus, assembly GCA_026826555.1. NCBI lineage: Eukaryota > Metazoa > Chordata > Mammalia > Cingulata > Chlamyphoridae > Tolypeutes > Tolypeutes matacus. The sequence goes on from JAKSZT010000049.1 coordinate 16,275,039, forward strand.
ATCAGACATGAACAGTATGGGGACTGACCTGTTCCAAAGCAGAAGTAAGCTGAATGGCACAGAGCAGCGCCTGCTCTTCCTCAAGCCTTCTCCTTCCCCTTGCATCAGTGCTCTTGTCTTGATGTTGGAGACTAAGGCAATCCCAATGGCACCTGGCTCAGCAGCCTGCCTGTGTTTATTTTATGCCCCAACTATACGTATCCAACTTCCCACTCCCTTGACATAGCCCCATTCAAAATATCCCAGGGTTGTTTCTTACAGTGCCCTCAACCAGTCCCTCAGCCACAATCACCAAATCCTTGCCCTCTTCCCATTCCCAGAAACTGCTTGAAGATTGGTCACCATCTGCCCTGCTAAGAGTATACCTCTTGAAAGAGCCAGGGCCCAGGCTGCTTGCCACCACTTTTGGATGCTCCCCGGGCCTCCCAGCCTCGCAGTTCCAGAAGCTGGGTTCCTTCCAGAGAACAACGGCCTGCCACACTTTGGACCATACTCTGGTCCCCCACTCAAAGACAAGGCTCCAATCAAATTCTCCCTCCTGACTCCAAAGCCAAGGAAGCTTGATGATCAGGTCCAGAAAGAGAGGGGGGTGGAGCTCTCATGGAGCTGGAGAGGCTGGCACAGCTGGTGATATTAAAATTCAAGTCTATTGAAGACAAATCTGCTAGAGGACTGAGATAAAATGGCCTAAGCCCCTTACATTCTGATGGTTCAGCTTGCCCAGAGGTAGAATTCAGAGACTCTAGTAGGGTGGAGAGGGTGTTTCCACATGCTTTGTAAACTCCAGTTCTTTCAGCTGAACTTTTGAGAGCAACATTCAATGTCAATTTCTCTGAGGAGGCCTAGAGTGCTTGGCATTCCAAGTTGATGGGGGAAACCAGAGATGCTGGTGGTAAGATTATCATTATCTATGGAATTTCTGAATCTGAACCAAGGTTCTCTGCTGGGTAGGAGTCCATTCTGCTTTCCCCCTGAGGTGGGTGTAATTCTAATATGAACATAAAGTACTGAATGTCCTTTTTCTTTTCTTTTTTGTTTTTTGTTTTTCCTTCTCTTTTTAACTCTAAAAATCTTTGAGAAAATGAGGTGGGAGTGGGGGCAGATCAAAGAAGTAATTTTAAGAATTGTGTAGGAAGAAGTTCTCATACAGAGGACACAACATTTGTTGATGATGACTGATAAAGAAAAAGGATCAGATGAAATCACCTAAAGCCTTAAAGACTCGTTTAATGAATATGAATAAGCAGTTTCATTCACTGAAGAGAAAAAGGAAAAAAATGCATCGAGGTTGATAACTGGAACAATATACATTTTTGCTTGACATTATCAAGATTAAATGACTGAACTCCTCAACTCCTGAAACCAGTAGGACAAGTCAAGGGAAAGCTTTAGCCACAGCTGGAGTGGTGGAATTAAACAAGCCATCTGGGATCTTCTCAGACCACCTCAGTGTCCCGTGGACCTCTCGAGTTACCGGCTGGAGAGCCTCACCAGTGCCACCCCAGCTCACTGGAAGCAGAGGGGTCTCCTCCATAAGACAGATTTCACCAGAGCCAGAGCCTGCTCAAGTCAGAAGGAAGTGGGTGGCTGTGGAGCTACTTTCCAAGGAAGCCCAGAGCAAGCTCCCTGGCCTTCTAAGAAAAGATTCCGAGCACATGCAACCCTACTGATTTTCTCTTTACCTGGTGTTAAATGGCTGACTCCTCCTTCCTTCCTTAGTCAAGTTACTCTGGTCATCTGAGAGTTCAATTTCAAAAGCTCTCTCTGGTGCATTGGAATTTCCTCTGCTTAGAGGCTACACGCTAGTTTCAGCTGAGGATGCTTAGTGGGTGGAGCATGATTCACTGAGTCCACAGTCTCCGATCCAGAGCCCAAACAAGCAAGAAATCTTCCTGCCACAGACTACACTGCCCTGGTCTGGCCCTTATCTCAGATGTGTTATCTTGGGAGCCAGATTCTGTCACTTGTCTGCTTGAAACCCTGAAATGCTCTCCAGCTCATTCAGAGACAAAGTCAAAGTTTTTACAATAATATTCAAGGGCCTGCCTGATACTTCCCCACTTTTTCTCTGCTGAGCAGACTCCCTCTTCAGGACCTTTGCACTCACTGTGCTCTCAGCCTGGAATACTCTTGCCCCAATACCTGTGTGGCTTCCTCCCTCACTTCCTTCAAAGTCTCTGTTCAAATGTCACTTGCATTTTCTGGCCACCTAACAGAAAATCAATAACGTTCCCCTGTCTTTCTCTATCCCCCTTGCTCTATTTTTCTCCAAAACATTTATCACCACCTGACATGGTCTTAGTCTGCCAAGGCTGCTATGACAAATACCACACAGCTGGCTTAAACCAGTTCTTGGCTTTAGAGGCCAAAAGTCTCAAATCACGGCATTAGCAAGGCCATACTTTCTCCCTGAAGCCTAGAGCGTTCTAGTGCTGACTCACCACAATCCTCGAGCTTCCTTGGTTTCCATCTCTGCCCCCATCACATGTTTGGAGCTTTGTACCCCCAGAAAAACATGTTCTTAAACGTAATCCGCTCTTGTGGGTATGAACTCATTGTAAGTAAGATCTCTTCAAGGTGTTACTTCAGTTAAGGTGTGACCCAAATGAGTCAGGTTGGGCGTTAATCCAGATTACTGGAGTCCTTTATAAGCAGAGGGAAATCAGACACAAAGCCAGAGGAAGCAGCCAGAGGCTGAAAGTCAATGGAACCCACAGGAGAAGGGAGAGGCTAGGAGAGGCCGCCATGAGCATTGCCGTGTGACAGAGGAGCCTGGACCAAGGATTGCAGCCAACCAGCCCCGGAATACTAGTCTTTGGGAAGAAAGCACCGCCTTGATGATGCCTTGATTTTGGACTTCTCCTGGCCCCAAAACTGTGAGCCAGTAAATTCTCATTGGTTAAACCAAGCCATTGCTTGGTATTTGCTTTAGTAGCAAGGAAACTAAAACACATTTGACATCTTTAGTCTCCTTCTGTGGCTTTCTCAGACTGACTCCATCTGAATTTCTTCTGTTTAGAAAGGATTAAGATTAAGAACATGTTTCCTGGGGCGGGGTGGGGGTTATATAACTCAGTCTACCACAGACACATTTTATAGTTACCTGTTTATTAATTAGTTGCCTGTCTCTCCCACGAGAATGGAAATTCCATGGGAGCAGAGACCATGTCTACTTTGCTTACTGCTATGTCCCCATTATCTAATGCAGTGCTTAGTACATAACACGTGTCACATGTACTTGTCAAATAAATCTCACTCCCTTATGGACCAACAAGACACTTGTCACTTGGAAAAAAATTTCTCTTCATAGATCTATGGCACTATCTCTCTTCAGAGAGCAGCCTTGTGAGGTAGGTTTTGTTATGATTCCTAAATTATTCTTTTTAACATAGTTAGCCAATGCCAGCTGTATACTTGGCTTTGTGCTGAGTTCTCCTCAGGCAGATGCACTTACAGTGCATGGTTCCAGCCCTCCCCGGAGCTAGAGAGAAGGTGTGTACCCATGAAAGTACAGCTCTTGTTTAGAACAGGGGTTCGCCAAGTATGGTTTGCCCAAATCTGTCCCACCACCTGTTTTTATACAGCCCATGAGCTAACAATGGTTTTGACATTTTAAATGGTTGGGGAAAAATCAAAACAAGAATAATATTCTGTGACATGTGAGAATTACATGAAATTCACATTTCAGTGTCCATGAGTAAAGGTTTCCTGGGACACAGGCATACGCATTCATTTACATAATGTCTGTGGCTGCTTTTTTCTTTTTTCTGTATTAGAGAAGTTGCGGGTTTACAGAATGATCATACATAAAATACAGAATTCCCAGATATTACCTTAATATTGACACCTTGCATTGGTGTGGAACATTTGTTACAATTGATAATAGCACATTTTTATAATTGTACTATTACCTGTAGTCCGTGGTTTGACTTAGGATTCACTGTTTGTATATTGTAGTTCCATGGATTTTTAAAAAGTTTATTCTATTACCATATATACCATCTAACATTTCCCCTTTTAACTACATTCAGATACGTAGTTCAGGGCTGTTAACTGTGTTCACACTGTTGTGCTGCCGTCACCACCATCCATTACCAGAACATTTCCACCATTTTAAACCTTAGCTAGTCCCACCTCATCCCCAGGTAAACTATAGTCTAAATTCTGACTTTTTGAGTTTGCTTATTCTAATTAATTCCAAATCAGTGAGATCACTATGGCTGCTTTTGTGCTCCATAAGCAAAGTTGAGAGGTTACAATAGAGACAATCTGGCCAAGAAAATCTAAAATATTTACTATTTGGCCTTTCAAAGAAAAAGTTTGCTGATCCTTGGTTTAGAGCAATTTAAAAGCACTAGATGATGAGAGGCAATGCAGAGTAGAAGGAACATTTGGCTGGAAGCAATAACTACATCTTCTCTTTCTAGTTGCCCCTTGTCCATGGGACCTTGACAAGCTAACCGCTTAGAGCTTCTGTTTCCTTTTCTATTGTGGTACATACACCTTAAAGCAATCCACAATGAACCACCTCCCTTGAGAGTGGGCAAAATCTGTGACTTGCTTCTAATCAGTAGAATCTGGTAAGTGGGATGGGATGTCATTCCTGTGATCATGTTCTGTTATATAAGACTCCATTTTAGCAGCCTGGAGGAAGCCTCTCCCGCTGGCCTTGAAGAAGCAAGTTGCCATGTGAATGGGCTATGGGGGTAGGACAAGTGGCAGAGGACTGTGGGTGGCCCTTAGAACCCAAGGGCAGCCTCCAGCTGACAGCAAGAAAGGAGCCAGGACCCAGCCATGCAGCCACAAGGAAAGGAATTCTGCCATCGACCTGAATGAGCCTGGAAGTGGCTTCTTCCCTAGCTGAGCCTCCAGAGGAGATGGCAGCCTGGCCAACACTTTCACTGCAGCCTGTGAGACCCTGAGCAGAGGACTCAGCTGGCTGTGTCTAGTCTCCTGACCTATAGAAACTGTGAAATGACAAATGGGTATTGTTTTAAGCTGCTAAGGTTGTGGAAGTTTGTTACAAAGCAATAGGAAACCAATACAAATATACAATAAAGTCTTTGAATTATATTTTTAAGTACCTTAACATTCTGAGGTTCCTTTTTTTTTTTAACAAGTCAAATTTATTGGTACATATTAATAAAGCATTTAGTTCATCCAAAGTGTACCATCAGTGTTACTTGGTTAAATCACATAGTTGTGAATTCATCACTTCAATCATTATTAGAGCATTTCCATTATTTCAATAATAATAATAATGAACAAAAAACAAACAAATAAGTAAACAATGTAATCCTTCAGCTCTCAGTCTCTCTATATTTCCCCTGCTGTGCACAGCTGCTATTTCTGGCTATTCTTGCTCAGTTATTTATTTATTCAGCAGTTTTATTGAGATATAGTCACATAACATCTATCCAAAGTGTATAATCAATGGCTTTTATTTAGTATAATGACAATATTATGCACTCATCACCACAAAAAATCTTAGGACCATTTCATTACTCCAAAAATAAAAACTCCACATCCCTTAGCATGCCTTCCCCAGCCCTATATAACCACTAATCTAATTTCATCTTTATAAATTGATTTATATTTACATTTTATTTAAATGGAATCATACAATATGTTACATAATATATTTAGATCATAGTAGCACAATCATCCAGTATTTGTGCCTTTGTGTCTGGCTTGCTTGACTCAACATAATGTCCTCCAGGTTCATCCATGTTGTCATATGCTTTACGACTTCATTTCTTCTTACAGCTGCATAATATTCCATCGTGTGACTAATACACCACAGTTTGTTTGTCCATTCATCTGTTGATGGACACCTGGGTTGTTTCCAACTTTTGGCAATGGTGAATAATGTTGCTATGGGGGGGCGGATGTGGCTCAAATGGTTGGGCGTCGTCTGCCATATGGAGGGACCTGGGTTCGATCCTGCGGACCTCCCGGTAAAATGAAATAAAAAAAAAAAAAATATATATATATATAGAAGGCGCATGGGCTGCCAGGCTCTGTGTGCCCGTGAGCCACCAGGCCCCGGGAGCCATGCAGCAAGATGATGACGTAACAGGAGAGAGAGTCTGCCAGGGGAGAGACAAGATGAGATGCTCCAAAAACCAGGAACCAAGGTGGCGCAGGTGGCAGAACACCTCTCTCCTACATTGGAGGTCTCCAGGATCGAATCCTGGTGAAGACTGGAGGAGGAGGATGAGAAGAGATGGCAGGAAGCAGACACAGAGAATTGCCCAGCGAATGGACACAAAACAGCAAATGGGGAAGGGGGGGGGGGTTTAAAATGGATAAAGTAAATAAATCTTTAAAAAATAATAATAATAATAATAATGTTGCTATGAACATCGGTGTGCAGATGTCTGTTTGTGTCACTGCTCTCAGTTCTTCTGGGTATATACCCAGCAGTGGTATTGCAGGGTCACATGGCAGGTCTATATTCAACTTCTTTAGGAACTGCCAAACAGTCCTCCATAGTGGCTGTACCATTCTGCATTCCCACCAACAGTGAACAAGTGTTCCTATTTCTCCACATCCTTTCCAACACTTGTAGTTATCTGTCTTTTTAATACCGGCCATTCTGATAGGTGCGAAAGAAATGATATCTCATTGTATAGCTTTGATTTGCATTTCCCATCATTAGTGATGCTGAACATTTTTTTCATGTGTTTTTCTGCCAGTTGTATTTCTTCTTTGGGCAAATGTCTATTCAAGTCTTTTGCCCATTTTTTAATCTGGTTGTTTGTCTTTTTATTGTTGAGTTGTAACATCTCTTTATATATCATGGATATTAAACCCTTATCAGACATGTGATTTCCAAATATTTTCTCCTATTGAGTCGGCTGCCTTTTCATCCTTTTGTCAAAATCCTGTGAGGTGCAAAAGTGTTTAATTATGAGGAGGTCCCATTTATCTATTTTTTTCTTTTATTGCATGTGCTTTGGGTGTAAGGTCCAAGAAACCACCACCTACCACTAGGTCTTTAAGATGTTCCCTATATTTTCTTCCAGTAGTTTAATGGTCCTGGCTTTTATATTTAGGTCTTTGATTCATTTTGATTTGATTCTTGTATAGGGAGTGAGAAAGGGGTCCTCTTTCATTCTTTTGGTTATAGATATGCAGTTCTCCTAGCACCATTTATTGAAGAAACGGTTTTGTCCTGTTAACGTGGACTTGGTAGGTTTGTCAAAAACCAGTTGGCCTTAGAGGTAAGTGTTTATGTCTGGACTCTCAATTCTATTCCACTGATGGATGTGTTCATCTTTATACTAATACCATGCTGTTTTGACCACTGTAGTTTTGTAATATGTTTCAAGGTCAGGCAGTGAAAATCCTCCCACATCACTCTTCTTTTTAAGAATGCTTTTGGCTATTCGGGGGCACTTTCCCTTCCAAATGAATTTGGTAATTGCCTTTTCTATTTCTGTAAAGTAGGCTGTTGGAATTTTGATTGGTATTGCATTGAATCTGTAAATTAGTCTGGGTAGGATTGACATCTTCACGATATTTTTTTTTTTTTACCGGGAGGTCCCGGGGATCGAACCCGGGTCCCTCCATATGGGAGACGGACACCCAACCAGTTGAGCCACATCCGACCCCATCTTCACGATATTTAATCTCCCAGTCCGTGAACACGGAATGTCTTTCCATTTGTTTAGGTCTTCATTTATTTTTGTTAACATTGTTTTGTAGTTTTATGCATATAGGTCCTGTACTTCTTTGGTTAAATTGATTCCTAGGTATTTGAGTCTTTTTGTTGCTATTGTAAATGGAATTTTTCTCCTCAGATTGTTCAATATTACCATACAAAATATTACTGATTTTCATGTTGATCTTGTATCCTTTGCTGAACTCGTTTATTAGCTCAAAGAGCTTTATAGTAGACATTTCAGAATTTCCTAAATATAGGATCATGTCATCTGCAAATAGTAAGAGTTTTACTTCCTGCTTACCTATTTGAATGCTTTTAATTTTTTTTTCTCATCTAATTGCTCTAGCTAGAACTTCCTAGTACAATGTTGAGTAACAATGGTGACAGTGGGCATCCTTGTCTTGTTCCTGATCTTAGAAAGCTTTCAACTTTTCCCCATTGTCTTTTTTTTTTTTTTAAGATCTATTTTTTCTTATATATTTCCCCCCACCCCGTTGTTTTGTGCTTACTGTCTGCTCTCTGTGTATTCTTCTGTGTCTACTTGTCTTCTCTTTTAGGCGGCACTGGGAACCGATCCTGGGACCTTCTGGAGTGGAGAGAGGCTGCTCGATCTCTTGTGCCACCTCAGCTCCCTGGTCTGCTGCGTCTCTTATTATCTCTCTTCTGTGTCTCTTTTTGTTGCGTCATCTTGCTGTGCCAGCTCTCCACGCGGGCCAATACTCCACGCGGGCCAGCACTCTGTGTGGTCCAGCTCGCTGCGCGGGCCAGCTTGCTTTTCACCAGGAGGCCCCAGGAATCAAACCCTGGACCTCCCATATGGTAGACGAGAGCCCAATCACTTGAGCCACATCCACTTCATTCCCCTTGTCTTCTTGATGTCGTTTATCTCTTTAGCCACATTGTCTTTCAACTCATTAATTTGATTTTGGGAAATTTGTGTACATCTCACTAATGAGCTATTTCAAATCCTGCATCTCTTCTGGGGCTTTGCTAAATTCCTTTTCTTGGGCCATGTCTTCTATTCTCTTAGTATGGCTTGTAATTTTTTGCTGATGTCTGATTAGGATGGTAAGTTTACTCAGATGCTCAATTTCTCTCTCTTTCATAGGGATTTATTGGCGGGAGGCTGTGTGTTACTGCTCCTCTTTGATTCTTGTTTCAACCTGGGTCTTTAGGATTGTCCCAGTTAGTTGCTCAAAACTCACTTTGGACCCAGTAATGGGTTGCAGACCCACTTCCTAGATCCTTGGGGAGGAAGGCTATAAAGGCAGGAAAAAGCCTCTTTCATTTACTTACTTTTAATTTCCTCGCATGTGCTTCCTTGGTCTGCCAGCAGATAGTGCCCTTTGGTAGCCTTCTCTGTTCAATGCCTGGTCAGAGTGTGTTTACTGCAACATGGACTGGATCAAGTGGAGTGGATGTGGCTCAAGCAGTTGGGTGCCTGCCTTCCACATGGGAGGTCCCAGGTTAGGTTCCCGGTGCCTCCTAAAGGAAAAAAAATTTTTTTCAAAGCAAGCAGACAATGAGCAAAAACAACAAGCAAACAGTTGAAGGAGCCATCTCAGGGGGTGAAAAAAACAAACAAACAAACAAAAAAGAAACGGACTGGATCAATGTGATATAGGTTCCTGTCTGGAGGCTTAAAAGCCTGGTAATTCAAATTTTCTCAGAGACAGTTCTCCATCCTTTGCTGGCAGCCTCCTCCCTTCCTGGGTAGGAAATAATTCCACTGCTCTCTGCATCCTGAACAATCAGTCCCAGTTAGTAGAGAGGGAGATTGAGAGGGTTGGATCTCTTTAGTCCTGTGCTGGCTCCCAAGGCAAACAATTGTGTGGCCCCATGTGGGACACAGCAGACCAAATTTGTGGGTCAAAAACTGAGTAAGCCCTAGGCTGTGTCCCTCTCTCTTCCCTTTCCTAGGAAGGTGGGTCCCTGGAGCCTCCTTTGCCTGTAGCCACTGGCCCAGAGGCCTGAGCATCAAAAGCGCCTTTAGTGTGGCGGGTGCCGGAAGTAGCAGCAGCGGCTCTTAACTCACAGTTTTGAACTTGTGATTCTTTTCCTTTGTCCCTCTCTCTTCTGGGTGGTGTACAGCCTTCCCTTTTATTCTATTTTTTTTTTTTTTTTTTTTAACCGGGAGGTCCCGGGGATCGAACCCGGGTCCCTCCATACGGGAGACAGACGCCCAACCGTTTGAGCCACATCCGTCCCCCTACCCCTTGTGTTCTAAACCCTAGAAGATTTTTTTCCCAGGCCATTTCTGCCTGTCCTCTGGCTATTTTTCTGGGAAAGAAGAAAGTCCTGTGTCTTTCTAGTCTACCATATTCCCAGAAGTCTCTAAGGTTCCTCTGAAAAGAGTGGTGCCTGGTGCCAAGAATCACTTAGGATGCTTATTAGAAATACAGATGCCCATGACCCTCCTTGAGATTCTGATTCAGTAGGTATAGCATGGGGCCCTGTAATCTGAATTTTTAACAGCATCTTGGGTTATTCTTATTACCAGGCACCTTAGAGAACACCAGATTATTTATCATAAAAAATGAAAGAAGGGGGAGGCAGATGTGGCTCAAATGGTTGGGCGTCCGTCTGCCATATGGAGGGACCTGGGTTCGATCCCCGGGACCTCCTGGTAAAAAAAAAAAAAAAAAAAAAAGAAAGGAGGGGTAAGTCACCATGTGCTTCAGTGGACAGGAGTGAAGTGACCAGGGCCTTGAAGAATGGACAATAAGAGGAGATATGTATGTTGAACATATCGTGTTCTTACACCTCCAATCCAGGCAACGTGCAGTGTTCTCCAATGGAAAATTCCCGTTCGCCCTCCACCATTACTTACTCTGTGAAGCTGTCACCAATATCCCTTGGCAGGGAGGCTTTTCCCATATCTGGGCTCCCATTACGGTTTGCATGCAATTCCATCGCTCATTCAACTAACATTTATTGTGCATCTACTCTATGCCAGGCACTGTTATAGGCACTGGGAATACAGGGAGTACAAATCCCAGCCCTAGTTCAGCTTATGCTCTAGACTCTAGACCTATGCTCTTATGCTGAGTGTTGGTTTACGGCAGTGGTTCTCAAACAGTGATGCCCGGACCAGCAACCCCCCATCACCTGGGAAATTGTTAGAAAGGCAAACCCTCAGGCTCCACCCCAGACCTACTAAATCAAAACTGTGGCAATGGGGCCTGGCAATCTGTATTTTCACAGGCCCTTCTGGTGTTTCTGGTGCTAAAGTTTGAGAACCTCCGGTTAATAGGTCTGCCTCCCAATCAGACCCAGTACTTCCAAGGGATTCTATCCTACTCACCACTGGACCCTAGAAATCAGTGTAGTAATAGTTTATGGCACATAAAATGTTCTCAATTCATGTGTTGAATAAATTATGTCATGAATGGTGGTTGTTATCTTAGTTTCCTGGCTGCTATGAAAAACACCACTCAATAGGTTGGCTTAAACAACGAGAATTTATTGTTTCATAGTTTCAGAGGCTAGAAGGCTTGTTTCCTCCCCACTTCGGCAGCATTCTGGCTGGCTGGCGATCCCTGGGTCCCTCGGCTTTTCCATCACGTGGCAATGTTCTCTCTTTTCTCTTCTGGATTCTGTTAAGTTCCAGCTTCTGGCTCATCCCTATGGCTTTTTCCAATTATTTCTGAATTTCTTCTACTTATAAAGGACTTTGCTAATCTGGATTAAGACTCAACCTCATTCAGTTGAGCCACACCTTTAAAAATCTCATTTCAGGAGATCTTAGTTACAATGGACACACACCCACAAGAATTCAGATTAGACAAAGAATATGTATAAATTTGTGGTACAGTAAATAATGGTAAGACATAACCCCTGCCCTCCAGCACGTCTGCTTCCAGGGAGGGGGCGGTAAAGGTTGATGTAAATAGGCCATTATAAGACAGTGTACAGTTTACCTCTGTGGTCAGAGGTGGTCAAAGAAAGCTTCCAAAAAAGAGTAATTTTTAAATGGGCAATTGGCAGCAAGTCACTCAGAAAATTATATGCCTGAACCAAGACAGGGAGGCACAGATATGACTTATGGACAGATCCTTGGGTTCCTTCAGGACAGAATCAAAAAGACTTTAAAAACGATCAGGTATGGAATAAAATAAGAAGGCAAAATCAAAGATAACTGAAGTTTGAGACTGCGATATTAGAGAAATGATGGTATGATAATAACATTGACAGATATGGAAATCGACAGGAATATCAGGTGTGAAAAGGTGAGGCATTAAAGAGAGAAATATTCCAGTGTGTAGAGGGGGAAAGTGGAATATAAGTTCAGAAAAGTGTTGTTAATACTACATATAATTATATTAATATTATTAATATATTAATATTATATTAATGTGGCTTTCTTCTGTCCACTAAGACACCTTGTGCAGTCCATTGGGAGTGGGCCAGGAAAATATTTCCTGGCAACTAAATATCTTTGCAGTACAGCATTTGGCATTGTGAAATGGAAAGAATATGGAAATTAATGCCAGAAAACCCGAATTTGAGCCTTCAATTCACTGGCAGTGTTGTTGGCCAAGTTAAGTAAACAACAATTATGACACTGTGTTTGAACATCCACAAAATGTGAACAATTAAAATCGAAACCTCTAGGGTTGCTGTTAACGATCAAATGAGATAATTAAAATGAAAATGTTTTGTGAAATGTAATATATCTTCCAAATGTTAGCTATGATTATTGCTATTTCATTTTTCAGCTTGCTCTCATTCTCACTAATAATATTTTACTTATGTAAAATACAACCACCATCAAAAGAGCATGATTTTTTCCCCCTAATATTTTAGATGGGCACATTTATCATCATGTTTTTTCTGACTCCAAAAGTAATCATGCTCTGTTTACCTAATTCAAACATAATGGAAATAGATAAGAGAAAAAGCCAACAACTTCCCACATTCCTATGCCCCCCAGAGTTAACCAGAGGTTGGTGTATCTTCTCTCCGGATGTCTTGCCTTGTTCATGAAACCAGTCTTTCCCTCAGGCACAACAAAGGAATGTGATAGAAACTCAATTTTATTTTTGTTTCCCTCTGCCACTGGCTACAAACTTGGCAGACCCCACAATTTTCTTGCTTGATTTTTCGGTACTACAATGTCCTACAATCACAAAATATAGTCTCAAATCTGAAATTAGGTATCCAGTCCAAGATTGTCTTCATCAATTATTCAGTCAAAGGAAAGACTTTTCCTTTCTAAAGATGGTGGGGTCTGGTTTTATTTCTTTTACTCTCCTCCCTACTTGCTCACTTAGCAAAGTCAAGTGGGATGGAGGAGAGCGGTGAGGGGATGGGCAGGGCCTTCTTACTTGGCTGACTGATGTCTAGAGCCCCGCTTTCTCTCCAAGGTGTCCCTGAAGGCGTTTTGGAGGTCCTCCTCCAGGCCTGGGTGGTGGCTCCTCTTCAGCCGCCTGTGGGCTGCTCCAGCCATTGGGTCTCTGAGGATGCACTTCTCATTCAGACTCACTGATTGGAGGCCCCTGGTCCCCTCAGCAGTCCTTTTGGACTTCAGATGGCCTTAGAGCGGCTCTAGGCTTGTTCTCTCTCCCACTCGTCCCAGCATCTAAAAGAAAGTCATGCCTTCCTTACCCATCAACATTGCCAGGGATGGGACATAGTTACTTCTCAGACACAGCCCCCCACCAGCTCTCGGTACTGACCAAGACGTAATCAGGCACCAACCCATGGGGTCCCCCAACTCCAAAGAGCACATACTGCGTACTGCAAGTATCTGTCAAAGCCCATCCTCTCCAGGGTTCAGATCAAGGACACAGCAATTCTCCATTCCTCAGCCTTGAGAGCGGAACCCTTCAAATAAACTTCCTCCCAATGCCCTCTTTCTCCACTCTCTTATATTCTCAAAGTGGGTAAGAGGACTCAAGGATTCATGAATCAGTTTCCAATCTTATTTTGAGGATTCATACCAGGCAGCCTGTCTAACACTCCATTTGGTATCTTGTGTCTATTATATTTTTGATGATTAATTTAAAAACTTAAAATTTAACATCTAGTTCCGTGTATTAATATATATGTAACTATAAAATGTTTAACAAAATGTAATCATATTATGGACACAGTTTTGCAATTTGCTTTTTTCACCTGATATACTTGGAACATCTTTTTAGGTCCGGACAAATAATCTACCTTATTAACACAGACTGTTATAATTAGTCCAAATAGCACATAATCTATAGATGTAAAAGAACCTCCTTGTGGTTTAAGATAATGCTCCTGGAACAGAATGGTAACTAACCTATATTTTAGCCTTCAACCATAGCAAAGGAGATGGCAGCTAGGGAACTGGGCTGGGCAGCAGCAAAAGGCATGGATGGTGGGTGGTAGGTGGTGGAAAAAGATCGGAAGTAGCATGACAACATTCCCTGCAGGACTGTGATTAGAGTAGCTGCTCCACAGAGGTACACCCTGGTCTCTGGGGTGCTCTGAGAATTTAAATTATGGGATGATAAATAAAGATGCCATGCTCCTATCTTTTCTCATGTCCTAAATACATCTCATCATTGTTTAATTGTCCAAATGCATCTTGGAAAATTACTTTTATCCTTCAGGCTCTACCAGTCTTCCTTTGTTTTCCCCTCCATGCTTGGGGGATGGGTGTGGGGAGGCGAGGGAAGAGGTGGGAGGTCAGGAATATTGGTAATTAAGATTAATGCTGAAGCAGGAGGGAGGGTGGTATTCAAGAGAAAGAGAAAAATGGACCATCAAGAAGCCTGAATGGGGGGGAAGTTGCAAAAGAAGCAAAGGCGAATACTTTGCCTAAATCATTCTAATACCTTCCTCTCTTTCTTCCACTCATGCCATCCCACTACTTCAAACAGAGCGAAAGTTATTATCTGAGCTCCAAAATTACATAGCTTAGGGAAGCAAAAATAAGAAATGAGGCCCCAATGAAGTGCCATTTATAGCCATTAAAATATCTCTTCCTACGTATTATTCATGTCTCTATCATCAATGTCATTATTCGTCATTAATATCTGATTGTTAGAAGTTGTAAACATCCAGTGCCAACTGTGCACAAAGTGAGACTGCAATCTTATGAACTAGGTGGCTTTCATGGAAACGATGTTGGAAAACTGCTTAATCCCAGGCAAAGCCGCTGACCAGTGAGGATCTGTTGAAAAGTGAAGAGGAAACCTGCAAGGGTGATATGAGATAGGTGCTTCCCAAAGAATGATTTGACCATCAAAGGATCAAGAAAGGCATTTGAGGAAACTGATGTAACTATGGAATATTTTTGTAAAAACAGTTCTATTTATGATCAGATTACAAAATCAACCTACAAAGCAAAGGATGCTGTATTAAACAGTTTTGTCAGGAAAATTCTCCCTTTACATAAATAATTCATGCTGTTGTGGTTTATTCTGAGACTTAGCACATATTTATCATACGATATAACCAAAACATTCTCCGATATAAATTTTGAACATAAACTTCTAAAAGTTTTTCATGTTTTTTAGTTTCATTTTTTCCAGGTAAATCCCAGGTAAACATGAACAAAAATTAGTTAACATGACATTTTGTTCCCCATTGGAAGTGGATTCCATTTGAGAAGGCTATTTATCATCAGATAATGAGAATCTCTTGAATGGCATACATGCACAAAGAATAGCATATTTGTCTCGAGGTCCTCGCCGGGTACTTCTGGAAAGCTTACGGCCGCGAAAACATGAGTGACTCTCCGGGGGGACGCGCTCGCCTGCGGCGCTACCCCGAGCTCCCGGTGTGGGTGGTGGAGGATCATCAGGAGAGAATTAAGTATTGAGAATTGGATTATACCTGCAGTTTATGCTGGTCATTTTTCTCATGTCATATGGTTTCATCCCATGTGGGCTCAGCAGATCAGAGAGGGCAAACATCACTTCTTAGTAGGCAAAGACACTTCTACCACAACAATCAGGAGGAGTACAAAATCTTGCAAGAGCTATACCGATTTAAAAAGCCTGATGCCAACCTAACAGAGGAAGATTTGGTAGACTGTGTTGATACTCGAATTCATCAACTAGAAGATTTAGAAGCTACCTTTGCTGATTTGTGTGATGGTGATGATGAAGACACTGTACGGAGATGGGCTTCAAACCCTGGAATGGAGTTACTAGTTCCACTTGTACAGAGTTTGAAGAAACGGATGGAAGAGCCAGACTATGAAATGGTTCACCAGGCTGGTTTAACCTGTGATTACTCAGAACTTCCTCACCATATCAGCACAGAACAAGAAATTGAGTATCTGATTCAGTCTGCATATTATTTACTGAAAAGTTTACCAAAACCTACACTTGTAACAATTGCAAGGTCAAGTCTGGATGATTACTGTCCTTCTGAACAAGTTGACACCATACAAGAAAAAGTCCTCAACATGCTGCACTCCCTCTACGGGAGTCTAGACATTCACTTGGCATATTCAGCGGATTCCTCTCCATCCTGAAACAAAACCAAACACTAGGCTTCTATTACATCTTCGTATAGTAACAGGGTTTTCATTAAATTATTTGTAAATGAAAAAAAAAAAAAAAGAATAGCATATTTTTTAAGGTTAGTAATTGAGTGTCCCCAGGTTGACATTAAAAATGGAAGGAGGGGAGCAGATGTAGCTCAAGTGGTTAAGCACCTGCTTTCCACATATGAGGTCCCGGGTTCAGTCTTTGGTACTTCCTAAAAACAAAAACAAAACAAACAAGCAAACAAATGAAAAAATCAACTCAGGGGAGCTGATGTGGCTTGGTGGTTGAGTGCCTGCTTGAATCCTTGACCTCGGTACCTAAAAAAAAAAAAAAAGGAAGGAAGGAAGGAAGGCTTTTTCAATCAAGGGTCTAACCCAGGAAAGTTCTCGTGCCCTGGAGCGCTTCATGACCCAGATGGGAGGGAAGGCAATGGGAGTCTTAGTTTTCCACAAATACTTTCCTTCAACCAAGAAATAGCTTCTCTGTTGAGCATCTTTTCTGCATACTGAGCACTGAAAGAATGAGAAAGGAAATAGAAAGCAGTAAAACACACAACTCTTGTTCTCAAGCAGATTGCAATACAAACACATGCACGCATTTATTTACGAACTCCACAGAAAGAGCCTTTAGAAAATATAAATAACTTTAAACACAGCTTGCTAGAACTTGCCCTGGACAGATTATATTTATTCCCACAGGACTTTCTGTTTTCAGGCAATGGCTGGTATGTTAAAAGAGCACTTGGGCTTAGCAATGATAACCGTTTTAGTCATGGGAGAGAATTTTTAATTATTTCAAATAGGAAAAAATGAAGCAACCTCTAAATTTAACCACATGGACAGAAGACCGTGACGGGCTGCCAGTATCTCGGCAACAACCAGACGTGACTAAGCCAAGGTGTGCTGCGGTAGAAGCACAAGGGATATAGGGACATGGGGAAGCACAGGGTGGAGAGGCTCTGGAAGGGGGCTTGCCAAACCTGAGTCTGCTCATCATTGGGTAATCAAAGCCCTTCACTGTCAACCGGCCTAGATTTGGATCCTGGATTTGTCACCTACCAACCTTGGGCAACTCCAACTCTCTGAGCGTTATTTTCCTCAATTGTAAAAATGAAACAATAAAATTTTCATCAGGGTGTTGTCTGAGTGAGACTAAAACAGCGCAGTGCCTGACTTATAGAAAGTGCTTACTAAGAATTTGTGATCTCACCACCATTTTCTCATATTATTATTTATTCTATAGACCAGAGTTCTGCGATGACCTTGATTTTTTTCAAAATAAACTTAGTTACACTCTTGTTGACAAAAACTCAAATTCTATGTTTCTCATCTCTTCTTTTTTTTTTAAAAAAAAAGATTTACTTTATTTATTTCTCCCCGCCCCTCGTTGTTTGTTCTTGCTGTCTGCTTGTCGGCTCTCTCTGCCTGTTCGTTGTGTACTCTCTGCTTGTCTTCGTCTTTTTTTTAGGAGGCACAGGGAACCGAACCCAGGGCCTCCCAAGTGGTAGGAGGGAGCCACATCTGCTTCCCTCTTATCTCTTCTTGTCTCAAGACCTTTGGTCCCAAAATTTTTCATCAATATTTCCCTCTCTATTGAATTATTCCCATTGTTATATAAAGAAGTTCTAGAATCTCCTATTGTGAAATAAAAACAAAAGACCAATCACCTTCCCTTGTCCCTCATCTCCCTCTAGAAGTGCTACCAGTTCTCAGCTACTCTTCAGAGCAAGGCACCTTGAAAGCCTTCTTTGGTGTTGTTATCCTCACTCTCACCTCCCATTTCCTCACAAATCTTCTCAAATCATGTTTCTGTTTCCTCATTTCCACTGACATTGCTCTTGCTATGGCCACACCTAACTTTCTTGTTTCCAAAGCCAGTGCTTCTGTCTCTGTTCTTTTCTTACTCAGCCTTTCAGTAACACTTTACACTATTTCTTCTCTTGGCTTCCTTTTCCTTGAAAAGTTGCACTCCAACTTTTCTGGCTACTCCTTCTCCATCTCCTTGGAGATGTCTGTAATCTGCAGAATCACTAAATTTGGAGTACCACGAGGATCTGCCCATTATCTCCACCATCTCTCCTGACTGCCTGTATTATCCCATCCAGCCGCATGGGTTAAAATAACCTTGTGCCTTTGACTTTGATAGACAGATGGATAGAGGGATGGATATAGTTAACCCAGCCACAGATTTTTCCTCTGAATTCCAGACTTCTGTTTCTATCTGCATACAAGACATCTCCTCCAGGTTGCAGAAAAGGCGCCTCAAATCCAAGGTGGCTAAAAAGAACCTTTGATATTTAATGTCACACTCACCCAAACTCCGTTTCTCTCCCAGGCTTCTGAATCTCAGCAAAAGGCACCACCATCCACTCAGCTGCTCAATCCACAAATCTGTAAACCACGCTGCATCCCCCCTTCCCCTCACCCTCTGATTTATAGACTCCACTGCCAAAACTGACCTGAAGCTGCCCATTTCCCTCCAGATTCTTAGTTGGCACCCAGTCAGGCCACTTCCATCTTGTGCCTGGATCACTGGGCAGTCTCCCAGTTGGTATCCCGGGTTGCACTTTTGCCCCTCCCCCGCCCCGTTCACATAGGAGCGAGAAAGATATATATATACATTTTTAAAGATTTATTTATTTATTTACTTTTATCCATTTTTAACCTCCACCACACCGTTTTTGCTGTTTTTGTGTCCATCCTTTGGGCAATTCTGTGTCTGTTTCCTGTCCTCTCTTCTCATCCTTCTCCTGTCTTCACTGGGTTCGATTCTGGGAAACTCCAATGTGGGAGAGAGGTGTTCTGCCACCTGTGCCACCTTAGTTCCTGGTTTTTCCGTGCGTCTCGTCTTGGCTCTCCCTTGTGTCACTCTCCCGTTATATCATCATCTTGCTGCGTGGCTCAGCAGAGCCTAGGGGCTTGCCCATGCCGACCCTGGCGGCCTGCGCGCCTTCTATATTTTCTCTTTTATTTCACTGGGAGGTCCCAGGGATCGAACCCAGGTCCCTCCATATGGGAAACAGATGCCCCACCATTTCAGTCACATCCGTCCCGTCAGAAAGATCTTTTTAAAAATATGAATCAGACTGTGCCACTCCTCTTTTTGGAACCCTTAAATGCCTCTCCATCACAGTTGGCGTGAGGGAAGACCCTCTGTGATCTAGATCTGGTCCCTCTCCAGCTTCTTTCCCACGCTCTTCTCCCCCCACCCACCCACTCGCTCCAGGCACATCGTGACTTTTCTGCTCCTCAAAGGCGCAGAGGTCAGCTCAGTTCTCCCACGCGGCCCCTGCACTTCACTCCCTCCATCTGGAACCCTCTTCCCGACGATTCTCACGCAGCCCCTCAGTCAGGGCTTCCAGGACCGCCAACCTCAAGTAACCCCCCATTACTCTCCATCCCCTGACAGCTTTTAACAATTGGCTTCGTGCACACTACTATCTGATATTTTCTTGTTCCTTGTCTCTTTTCACAAGAATGAGAGCCCCACAGGAAATATTCTGTTCACTATTGTAACCCCAGCACAGAGCAGGCATTCAGTAAACAGTCAACTCACAAAAATCTGTGTAAGGATGCCCTCTTTATGGACTATCATTTGTAGAATTTTAATCCCGTACTTTCTTTGGGGATGTAAAATGGCAGATGTTGGTGGTGATATTTATCTTTCATTTTAAGGAAGAATACACTAGAAGTGCAAACCAATTTTAGTATTAGGTGTTCCTCTCCCTCCCCAGAACTTATACAATATTTCAAGGCAAAATAAAGCAAATATAGATACAATGAATAGCACAGGAATTCATGGCTTGGATGACTGTTTCCTGAGCTGCTGGTTCTGGGCGTCATCTGTACTGTTCTACATTAAGCACCTACTGTGTGCCAGGCACTTCCCTACTGGTTTCAAAGAGCTCACAATCTAGGAAAGAGAGCCACACAAGCAGATCACTGCAGGCTACAGTGGTCCCTGTGATGCTAGAGACAGGCACAGGATGACAGCCTGTGCTGCTGGTAGAGAAGGGCTTCCTGGAGGTGGAAGAATCCAGCCAACTCCACATGAATGAGCTGGGGGAGGCGGGAGGGAGAGACAGGCCAGGCAGAGGGACAACAGGAGTAGGGCAATTCGTGAGAATGAGCTTAAAGCCACAGCAGATGAACTAACAGAACTTTGAAAATAACAGAAAACAACCCAAATTAGTAAACAAAGAAGGACACTTTATTATAAAGGTCCCAGGATCTCACACAACAAAAATGCAGCTGATCATGTGAAAAATCTCTCTTTCTCCATGTCTCTGTCCCTGTCTCTCCGCCTCCCATTCTCATTCTTCCATCTCTGCTTCTCTCTCCTGTACATGTGCAATTTAAAGAATAATAATAACCATCCACATAAGTCATCCCTTAAGAAAAGATCCTTCCATTTACTCAGAAGCCCCCTGTGAAGTTGGAGAGTATGTAGTGGATGATGTTCCTTTTTCATTCAGCATTATGTTGTTGACATTCAAGTATGTTGGTGCCTGGTGCTGTGGTTTGTTTTCACTGCTGTGTAATAGTCCTACTTTTTATGAACATTGGGGTTGTTTGCAGTGTTTTGCTCTTATGAACAAGTCTACCATGAACTTCTTGTGCAACTTCTTGTGCAACTTCTAGTTGAGAGGAATTTCTTGGCCATAGGCTCTGCACATGTTAGCTTCACTAGACACTGCTAAAACATTTTCCAAACTCGTTGTACCATTCTACACTTGCACCACAAATGTCTGAAAATTTCCACTTCTCCACATTCTCTCCAACACTATTGTCAGACTTTTACATTTTTCGGTGGGTGTGATATAGTATCTCATTGTGGTTTTAATTTGCCTTGCCTGACCTTTGTGTCTTATTTTTAAAATCTGTACCTATCCTGATGTCATAAATATATTCTCCTAATTGTCTTCTAAATCTTTTCATAGTTTTGCCTTTCAATTGTAAGTTTTTAAATTATCTAAAATAAATTTTCAATGTGTGAGGAAGCAACCCAATTTTTTTCCTATATGGATAGCCAATTGATTCAATAGCATTTATTGAATCATCCACCCTTTTTTCACTGACTTGCAATGCTTATCTGGTCATAAGTCAAGTTTCCAGATTTGCATTAATCTGTTCCTGGGTTTTCTATTCTTTTCCATTGGCCCATTTATCCTTGTGCCAATATCAACAGCCTTTATCACCATAGCTTTATAAAACATCTTGATAAAATAAACCAAGACATTTCTTCAGGAGTGTTGCAACTATTCTTGACCCTTTACTCTTCCTTCTACATTTTAGGATCAGTTTGTCAAGTTCCAGGAGACTGTAGAGGGTCCTTTTTAGGATCTTGATTTCAAATGCATTCATCTGTTGGTGGACAATTATTGAGTCTTCCCAATTATGAACATGCTACATCATTTTGTTTATTTAGGCCTTCATTAATGTGAATCCACAGAGTTTTAAAAATGTTTCATGAAGAGCTTGCTCATTCTTGAAGATTTCCCTCTGGTTACTTTATACTTTTCCCTACTACTGTTAATAGTATCTTTTTCAAAATTATATTTTCTTACTTCTTTTTGCTGATGTATAAAAATGCAGTTGATATTTGTGTGTTGATTTTGTATCTGGCAACCTAGCCAAACTCTCTTATTGATTTCCATAATTTTTCTATTGGTCTTTTTGAGTTTTTTATGTAGACAATCATAAATAAATCATTTATTTATTAATAAATAAAAAGAAGTTTATTTCTTCCTCTCTAATCTTCAGACTTTTTATTTCTTGTACTCATTGGCTAGGACCTTCAGTAGAATGTTGAATAGAAGGTGTGATAATGTACATGTTTGTTTAGATCCTGATCTTAGAGGAAACATTTTAAATCTTTCACCATTAGGAATTAATTTTGCTCCAGAATGAAGTTTCTTTATATTCCTGGTTTGCTTCAAATTTTTATCATGAATGGATGTTAAATTTTATCAAGTACATTTATCAAGTGCAGGTGACCATATGCTTTTTGTCCTTTAATCTGTTAATGTGGCCAATACATTAATCAACTTCCTATTGCTAAACTAGCCTTGGAGTAAAATCAATTTGCTCATATTTTGTTTAGGACTTTTGCAACCATATTTATGGGTAAGTTTGGTTGGCAATTTCCTCTCTCGTACCACCCTTGTCTGGTTTTTTTTTTTTTAATAAAGATTTTATTTATTTATTCATTTATCCCCCCCTTGCTGCCTGTGCTCGCTGGGTCAGCTAACCACGCCGTGCGGGCAGGCTTGCCTTCACCAGGAGGCCCCGGGAACCGAACCCGGGCCTCCCATATGGTAAACGGGAGCCCTACTGATTGAGCCACAGCCGCTTCCCCCTTGTCTGGTTTTGATATCAGGATTATGCTAACCTCAATAAATGAGTTAGAGATTCCAGCATTTTCTTTCATCCAGAAGAGTTTATGATTGGAGTTATCTGTTTCTTAAGTGCATAAAGGAAGAAGCCTGATGTTTTCCCGCTCTCTTCATTCTTCCTTCTTTGCAGCCAGCTCTCACTGTAGTACGTAGCCTCCCCACATCTCTAAGATTATCTAGTAGTAGCCACCAACAGAGATAGACTCACTCTCTTGATCTAATAGTAAACAGGTGGGCTGAGGTGCACAGCACAAATGAGCACACACCCAGAAAATGCCTTCTTCTGTAGGTGGGT
Organism: Tolypeutes matacus; assembly: GCA_026826555.1. Classification (NCBI taxonomy): domain Eukaryota; kingdom Metazoa; phylum Chordata; class Mammalia; order Cingulata; family Chlamyphoridae; genus Tolypeutes; species Tolypeutes matacus. Next base: position 16,297,871 of record JAKSZT010000049.1, read on the forward strand.
TGAAAGATGAGACGGAAAAGACAGTGAATGTACCCCAAAGGGTTGACAGTGCCGTGGGAAGGAGCTTGGACATGCTCTCACATGGGAAGGAGCTTGGACATGCTCTCATATAGAGCAAGAGAAAGCCTTTAATAAGCAGTGGCACACTATGGTCAGATTTGGATTTTAAGTAGGCTGGTTACTCAAGACAGGACTGGAGAAATGACTACTTCTTAAAATGCTAGTGCATATTCCAGGTAAGACTTCATGAAAGTCTAATAACCTAAGATTTACAGGGAAGACAAGTGAAGGGCATGAATGAAAACTATTTTAGAGTTAGAATCAGAAGGCCTTCAGATTCATTGGGTTAAAAGGGTGAGAGGGAAAAATCAAGGGTATTTTCCCACCCAGATTCCATATGTGGTGAAAGCTGCTGTGCCCAGCTGAAAGAATACAAAAGGGAAAACACCTTAAGTTAAATAAAAACAAATACTGCACACATTCAGGCATTCATCCGTTCATTCGTTCATCCAAAAAATATTTAATGTGCATCTAGGGTTGGGACTGACACTATTTTAGGGACAGTGAATACAGGAAAAGAATAGACAAATGAACAGAACAGGCAAAAAATCCCTGCCCTTGTGGAGCTTACATTCAAGTGGGATGAGACACACAATCAACCAATTAAATGCATTTTATTAACCTGTTTAGGACAGACTCATGACCTTAAATTTTATCATCATCAGCTTTTTTGAGTAATATTGATGGCATCGAGACTCTGTATTACATGCTTGCTAAGTGCAATCTCTATAAAATGTTACCATGTAGATTCATTGTCCCAGTAGCTACAGAAAATAAATGAGCAGAATTATAATCACTGTCTTACCCACGGGTCTTCTTTTAGAAGTCCACTAAAACTCTTCAGTCAGCTTAAAAGTTGTAAATTGTTGTGTTGTAAAGGTGTCCACTATTGAGGTTATAAGTGTTTGGAGGTATTTAATTTTCAAAATTAATTTTGAGGTCAAAATGTACACACACACACACACACAAAAGAAACGCAAGGAGGTGCGCAGGGGGAGTGGACTACTGAGCCAACCTTGGATGAGTGAAGATTGCTGATGGGGTGGAGGGCTGTCCGTGAAAGGACATGAAGACCCCTACACCCCAGAGAACAGATCTTGGCAGATGTTTGGAAATGTTCCTTAAAGCAGGGGGGGGTGATTTGGTGAGCTAATTGAGAAAATGCAGAAGAGGAACATGGTCTTCCTCCTGAAAATAAAAGATGTAGAGATTTGGATTAGAAAATTTGAGGTCTGCATACACTTAAATATCCTCAGAGCCAACCAAAGGAACATTAAATAAATCAGAGATAAAAATCTAATGCTTTTAATCAGAAAGCGTGACAGAACTAAATTTCTTGAAAATTGTCTGGTAGGCAAATACCTATTTGTTTTTGGGTTTTTTTCCCCAAAAGTATCTACATTTACAAAGAGAGAACATTCTATAATTGCCAAAAGAAAACTGCCCAAGAGCCTCCTTTGCAAAGTTAGACATAATATTCCATCAGGGTTCATGATCATTGTTTGAAGAATGAAAGTAGGAGAACTGATTTCTCCTGGGAGAGATCCTTCTAAATTAGTGCAGTGAATGGGCTTTGGGATATTTCATGGTGTGTTTCTTCAAAGATTCAAATCAGATTCCTACTCCACATTTGCATTGTCAAATGGAGGGTTTGTCCAAAAGAGGCTTCTCATAATTCTGCAAGAATTGTTTCCACTAACTCAGCTAAATTTGAGATGGACACAAATTATATAGCCATATTTTTCCATGTTGATCATATAATTTTTTTCCAATAGAAAAAATAATGTGTTGAAAAGAATTTAAGAATACAATTGCAACTTCGGTTTTCTACTGATATAATTCAGTAATGAGCTAGCATATAAACAATTTCTGAGTTAGTCGGGAGCCTGTCGGACATGATTATGAAGGTCTCTTCTAAAAGTCTCTGGCTCTATAGTCACTAGCTTTTTGTGAGGAGATGGTTTAATGTTACACAAATGCCTACTAAGAAAGAGTTCCACTTAATGCTATCTCCTCTCTCACTTCTAAGAACTGCTAGAGTGTAGTCAGAAGGCCCAAGAAATATCAAGAAGATGGTCACAAACTCACTTTTGCAGCCTCCTGTTACCATCCTCTTCCTAAAAACAAAATGAATGATCACTTTGTGAAATGGTGATAGACGGAAATGTGATTTTCCTTAAGTGGGACTGGCTCAGTGTTCGGAGATGCCACGGGGAACTTTATCACATAGGAAGTTTAATGTTTAAATTAATCATATGTTTGACCTTTGCAAAATATCCTTAAGCAAACTCAACAGAATACAGGGAAATGCAGAAGTTATCCTTGATTTTCCTTTGCCTGGGCAAGTAAACTTAGACACACCCAATTTATGAGGAGTGCCTTGAAAAAACGATAACTCAGCACAAACTGCAATTTGTAGTAAAATGCTACGTTTTTATCTATCTCTTTACTATTAAGCCTGTATCATTTATACATATCTGATTGTTTTAAAGAGATAAAATTGCCTTGAAGACAAATTAAAAATTAATGACAAAAATCTAGATTCATAATTTTATGGCCTGGGCAATTTTGCCTTTCATTACCTACTTATAAGAAATGATTGTTTTTATACTGTGGCATGGAGAAAACTTGAATATAAATACATTTTTTATTAAAATGCATCCTAATAGTTTATATTCTCTTCTAAAAGAAAATGTCAAATTAAGGTTTTTCCTTCAGGCAATATTTCCTTCTCCGGTCTTAATTTTTTTTTCCTCTATCTAAATTAATTCAAGGCCCTTTGGCACAAGCAATCTGAGTATCGAATAATGAATGCTTAAAAAGAGCATAATAAAGGTTTTCTTTTACATGTATAAAAGGCTTCAATATAAAATAGCTTGCCCTGTTAAGAAAGCATTAAAGGAAATTAAATGTAGGAAGATCGAGTAAAATCTAAAAGTGAATAAATAAAGCCTAAAACTAATTGCATCATCATCAAAAGAGGCAGTATAGAAAAGTGGGTCCTTGGGCTAGACTGCCAGGATTTGATTCTGGCTTTGCCACTTACAACTATGTGACCTTGGACAAGCTTGTTAACATTTATGGAACTCGGTTTGTTCATCTGTAAAATGGGAATAATAATTGATGCCTCCCTCATAGGACAGTAATGAAGCTTAGAGTCAGTAGTTAAGAAACGCTTAGAATAAGCCTGGTAGAGTACAAAAACGTATTCGTTTGTTCATTCATTCATCCATCCATTCATTCAACAAATATTTCATGAGCACCTAGTGTGGGTTGGGTTTTATTTTAGGTACTGAAAATACACCAATGAACAGAAAAAACAAAAATCCCTACCTTCCTGGTGCATTCAAGTGGGAGGAGGCACACAATCAACCCAATAAAGAAGTACAGTAAACCAATTTGGTCAGGGTGATAAAGGCTTTGGGGGAAAAATAGAGTAAGGGGGAACAGCCATATATGGGGAGTGGTGATTTTTAAAAAGGTCAGACTTGGGAAGCGGCTGTGGCTCAATCAGTAGGGCTCCTGTTTACCATATGGGAGGCCCCTGGTTCGGTTCCTGGGGCCTCCTGGTGAAGGCAAGCCCGCCCGCACGGCGTGGTTAGCTGACCCAGCGAGCACGAGCAGCAAGGGGGGGATAAATGAATAAATAAATAAATAAATAAAAAATGTCACTTATTTAAAAAAAAATAAAAATAAAAAAAATAAAAATAAAAAGGTCAGACTAGGTGTCTTGGAGAGTTGGTGCTTGGAGAGTGGGCAGACTAGGGGCAATGCAGATATCTCTGAGGGAAGCTCCGTGCTAAGTCCCTAAAGAAAGGGCGTGTCTGTCATACTTACTGAGCAGTGACAAGGCTAGTGTGGCCAGGGCTGGGGCAGAGTGGGCGAGGGGAGCAGAGCCAGAGAGGAGGCCGGAGAGGGGACAAAGTCAGCTCGTGTGGGGCCCTGTTGGCCACCACAGGGATGTGTCTTCAGCTCCAGGTGAAACGGAAACCTTTGCAGGGTTTTGAGCAGAAAAGTTGCAAGATCTGACAAAGGTTTTGTAAGGACGGCTCTGGCTGCAGGGGTGACAATAGACTGCAGGGCAGTAAGGGTAGAAGCAGAAGAGCAGTTGGGGACTCTGGGGAAACCCTGGTAATTGAGGATGGAGGCATGGCCCAAGGTGGCCGTAGAGGTAGTGAGAAGCAGAGAGACTCTGGACAGATAGAGAGCTCAATGCATGTTAACTATTATTAATTATTATTATCAATGATGACGAGGAAAGGACCATGAAATACATTAATGTAATAAAGAGTTGTGACTGAGATAACAAAATAATAAAGCATATGAATCTAATTTAAGAAACATTCAGTTTCCTCTTTCCGTAGTAAACTGAATACACATTCGGAGCAGGTAAGGATGGCTCCCACGCCAAATGCGGGAGCACCACTCTCAGCCCCCAGAATATTCTTAAGGCACAGTTTAGCCACAGCCTCTGGCTTTTCAAACTAAGAACGCCTCTGAAAATCTCTGCTCCCTCCTACCAGCCAGGCTCCGTCTGGGACTCATTCCACCGCATTACTTCAGGTTATACCAAGGCACTTGACTGCGTTTTTTTGTTTGGTTGTTTTTCTGCTGCTTCCTGGATTTCTGTCAGCAATCCAGTTTTACAAATTGCTTGGCTGAGATTTGTATTTGTCGTCTTCCTTTGAAACTGTGATTCACAGTGTACACCCTTTAAACAGAATCCTCTCCGCCTGCGAGACTGAAAAGCTTGTTTTAAAAACAAATTGCAGAACAGGCTGTCTATCCAGAGTTTTCACTCAGCACGCTCAAGTGGTCAAATATAATTAAGAAAGCACATTCACAATTTCTATTTTTTAAAAAAATTAGCCACAATGTTTTTAGATGCTGCTCAAATGATGATGTCACTTCACACTTCCAGGGAGCCCAAGAAAAATCCAATCAGCTGAGAAAACAAATTTCACATTTAGAATTTAATGAAGAAGAACAAGGGGAAAATCTGACTACCTTCAGAGCAGCCTTCGCTTTGCATAAGAGGGATTCAAACTTGGAATTTACAGTTCAATAGGAAAAGGATGACAATTACAATAAGGTTTGAGGATCTTTGGTTCATATAAATTTCTAACTCTAAACAGAGCTTAGAGACACCTCTTTGCTGCATGGTATTATTTTTGGGCTGAAAAAAGATAATGTTGTAATCATTTAGTGCCAGGGCTGGGACAGAGAGAATGGTCAAAAAATGTTGGCTATTATTATGATTTATTGCATAACCTGTGCTGCATGCACTGGCCTAAGGGGGAAATAGGGTTACAGTAGTAAAATAATGTGCTTATGACTGTGCCACCCACAGAACTGTAAGCAGCCCAGCTTCTTGTAGCTAGTCCCCAATAAAGGGAATTCTTGCTAGAGAAACCCCATGGAGTGGCCTCCATCGGTTTGAGAATTGAACCCTCTTGGCTCCACAGACCCTAAGTCCCCAAATCCTCTGATAAGAGCTATACAACTCCACTTATCCATTCCGGATGCCAGCTGTCCAGCCTGCTCCTCAGGCCTCTGTGTCCCCCTGAGGCTGCCGCCATATTCTACCCTCCACCCGCCTGTTCTGCACTGCCTGGAACTGCACAAGAAGCAGGACTTTCATTTTTACCAGATGCTCTGTTCATTGGTCCAGCACAAGATTCTGGGGCAAGGATATGGATTGGACCCCTGAGCTATGCCCATACCCCACCCTGCCAGGGCCCCTTTCTCTGATCTAGGGCCTTCCCCCAGTGAGCTCTTTGCCTGGGTTCGCCAGTCATTCATGCAAATATGCCCTAGTGGGTCTGCTCCACCTGGCTTCTACAATCCTGGAACAGGACAGACTTTCAAACTGGAATTACAACTCAATATTCTGGAAAGGCAGATTGTAAATATACACAGTGGTTTAGAGCAAGATGGACATGGATTCCAGATCCAGCTTGGCCAATTATGGGTTGTATCAACCTGGGCAGCTCATTTCATCTTTCTGTGCCTCAGTTTCCCCCTGTCTGAAGTGGGGATATAATACCCCTTCACAGGGTTGCAATAAGGATTCAATTAAATAACCCATGTAAAGAGGTTAGCACTGTGCCAGGTGCAAGTAAGCTTTCACTGTTTCTTTTTAGTTAGTCCAAGTTCCATACCCATATTCCTACTACCAACAGGACAACTCCAACTGGATAGTCATCAAACACCATCCTCCACAAAACGCTTCCTTATTCTTCTCCTTCATCCAATACTGTAAGATCCTGCCATTCTATCCCAGAAACACCTGTGGGTTCTATCTGCATTTCTACAGCCATTTTCTGCCTTCAACCTCTACAGCGTCCCTGGAAGCACTGCAATAGCATCCTCACTGAACATGAATTACATCTTGACCCCTTTCCTTCCTTCCTAAACATTCTCCTCACTGCCCAAGGAGAGTCGACCAGCTCACCCTTGTCTGCAGGAAAATGTGAAACCTAGTACCTTAGAAGGCACTTCCACAATCCACTAACCTATCTCTCTGGACGTGTCTTGCACCTTTCCAGCCCCAGGTTTCCAGTTCTACAGCTCTCTACACTGCCCTAGGCCCTTTAAATGAATCTCCTCTGTGAACACTTCCCCTCTGGCCCATCAACCCCACTGGCTATGCAGAGTTTACAGCATGGACTTCTAGGTCCCTTAATCAGGTGAGTCATTTCATTAGCTTCTCAGGCCCGACTCTTGGAGGTCACTGTTGGAAATGAGGTTAGTGGTCCCCTTATGGGTATGGGCACCAGAGCTGAGGGTGATCAGTGCTCTCCCCTTCCAAAAAGGACTAAGGGATGTGGCTTGTGGGAGGCAATCCTACCCAACAGAGAGGAAGAGGGTACCATGCCCCAGTGTCCCCAAACTTCTCAGAATAAGCCAGGGCCTTCCCTGGCTGTTGCCCTTTGCGCGTGCTACGCTATTTTGCTAGAATATCTTCCACACCAGTTTTCATCTTGGCACGCTCCTATTCATTTTTCAAGAAATAACATTACCTGCTCAGTGAAACCTCTGCAGGCTTACAGCTTAAATACGAACAATATCAATAGTTAGGTCTTCTGGTTTATCTTAAACAATATATATTTATCATTACTTGAATTATATGTTTTTAGAGCTCCAGAAAATCCAATTTTCCCATTGGATAAAAACCAATAGTGTTGGGAAGCGGCTGTGGCTCAATCAGTAGGGCTCCCGTTTACCATATGGGAGGCCCCAGGTTCGGTTCCCGGGGCCTCCTGGTGAAGGCAAGCCCGCCCGCACGGCGTGGTTAGCTGACCCAGCGAGCACAAGCAGCAAGAGGGGGATAAATGAATAAATAAATAAAATCTTTAAAAAACAAAACAAAACAAAACAAAAAAAACAATAGTGTTGGGAAGCGGCTGTGGCTCAATTGGTTGGGCTCCCGTGTACCATATGGGAGGCCCTGGGTTCAATTCCCGGGGCCTCCTGGTGAAGGCAAGCTGGCCCGTGCGGCTCAGTGAGCTGACGCAGCAAGATGACACAACAAAGGGAGACAAGCAGACACAGAAAAACACAAAGCAAATGGACACAGTGAGCACAAGCAGCAAAAGGAGAATAAATAAATAAATAAATCTTAAACAAACAAACAAACAAACAAACAAACAAACAAAAAAACCAGTAGTGCTTCCGGTTGACCAAGATGGTGGCATAAGATGCTCCAGGATGCCATTCCCTCACAAAATCTTTGAACAACTAGCAAAAACTGGCAGAGACTTCCAGGAATATGGTGGACTAGTAAGACACGGGAATCTCTTCTCCAGAAAAATAGCTAGAGGACAAGCTGAAACAGCCCCGAAAAAGATCTTCTAGGGTTTAGAAGAGCAGGTGAAGGCTGCACACCACCCAGAGGAGAGAGGGACAGAAGAGGAAAATCGTGACTACAGAACTGGACTGATTGTTGAGGATTCAGAAGGGAGTGGAAATATTTCCAAGCTGGGAAAAAGGGGGCGCTACGAGAGAAGTCTGGAGAATTGTCTCAGAAAGTGTGAATCATAGGGCTCTTAGCACCCAGACAGGAAGCTCTATCACATTGATCTGGTCTGTGTCACAACAAATACGCTCTGTCCAGGAATTGAATTGAGAGCTGCCAACAAGCACCATCTCCTGGCAGACCAAGGAAGTGCACATAAGAAAATTAATAAGTAAGAGAGGCTTTTCCTGGCCTCTATAGCCTCCCTGCCCAAGGCCCTGGGAAACGACTCTACAACCAATTACTGGGCCCAGTGCCCAGTTTTGAGCAACCAGCAGAACAATCCTAACAATCAAGGTTGAGCCAAAAATCAAAGAGCGGTGGTAACTCACAGCCTCCTGCCACTAAAACCCCATAAAAGAGAAAGAGATAGAGCATCTAAGTAAAATACAAACTAACCAGATGCCTAAGCACCAACAAAAAATTACAGGCCATACTAAGAAAATAGAAGACATGGCCTAAGAAAAGGAATACAACAAAGTCCTAGAAGAGATGCAGAATTTGAGAGAACTAATCAGTGAGATGAGCACACATTTCCAAAATCAAATTAATGAGATGAAAGAGAATATAGTTAAAGAGATCAATGACATCAAGAAGTCATTGCGCGAACGTAAAGAAGAATTTGAAATCATGAACAGAAAAGTAATGGAGTTCATGGGAATGAAAGACACAATAGGTGAAATAAAAAATACATTTGAAGCATACAACAGCAGACTCGAAATGATAGAAGAAAGAATAAGTGATACTGAAGACAGAGCAGCTAAAATTGAAGAGAGAAAAGAATGGAAAAAATTGAGCAGGGGCTCAGAGAGTTGACTGACAACACAAAATGCAAGAACATACATGTCATGGGAGTTCCAGAAGGAGAAGAGAAAGGAAAAGGGGCAGAAAGAGTATTTGAGGAAATAATAGCTGAAAATTTCCCAACTCTGGGGTCGGATGTGGCTCAACTGGTTGGGCGCCCGTCTCTCACGAAAGAAATGAACTTACATGTCCAAGAAGCACACCGTACCCCAATAAGAATAAATCCAAATAGACCTATGCCAAGACACATATTATTCAGAATGTCAAATGTAAAAGATAAAGAGAAAATTCTCAGAGCAGCAAGAGAGAAGCAAACGATCACGTACAAAGGATGTCCAGTAAGACTTTGTGCAGATTTCTCTTCAGAAACCATGGAGGCGAGAAGACAGTGGTATGATACAATTAGGAAACTGAAAGAGAAAAATTGCCAGCCGAGAATTCTTTTTTTTTTTTTTTTTTTTTTACCGGGAGGTCCCGGGGATCAAACCCGGGTCCCTCCATAAGGGAGACGGACGCCCAACCAGTTGAGTCAAATCCGACCCCAACCGAGAATTCTTTATCCAGCAAAACTGTCCTTCAAATATGAAGGTGAATATAAAGTATTCACAAACAAACAGAAACTAAGAGAGTTTGCAAAAAAGAATCCACCTTTGCAGGAAATATTAAAGGAAGCCTTAGAACCTGAAAGAAAAAGACAGGAGAGAGAGGCTTGGAAGAGAGGATAGAAGAAAGAAAAGCAGAAAGGATAACCAAAAGAGAGACAAAAACAAGATGACATATGAAAACCAAAGAATAAAATGGAGGAAATAAATAGTGCATTTTCAGTAATATCATTGAATGTGAATGGATTAAATTTCCCAATCAAAAGATACAGGCTGACAGAATGGATAAAAAAACATGAGCCATCCATATGCTGCTTACAAGAAACTCACCTCAGACCCAGGAATACAAACCGGCTGAAAGTAAAAGGTTGGAAAAAGATACTCCACACAAATAGTAAACAGAAAAGAGCAGCGGTAGCTATACTAATATCAGACAAAACAGACTTTAAATGCAAATAAGTGATGAGATGCAGAAGGTCATTCTATATTAATAAAAGGGACGATCCTCCAGGAAGATACAACAGTCATAAATATCTATGCACCTAACCAGGGTGCCCCAAAATATATGAGACAAACTCTGGCAAAACTGAAGGGAGAAACAGACATTTCTACAATAATCGTCGGAGACTTCAACACCCCTCTCTCATCTTTAGATAGAACAACTAGACAGAAGAGCAACAAGGAAACAGAGAACTTGAACAATGTGATAAACAAGTTAGACCTAACAGACATATACAGAACATTGCATCCAAACTCAGCGGGTTATACATTCTTCTCAAGTGCCCATGGATCTTTCTCCAGGATAGACCACATGTTAGGTCACAATACAGCTCTCAATAAATATAAAAAGATTGAAATTATACAAAGCACCTTCTCAGATCATAATGGAATGAAACTAGAAATCAATAACAGACAGGAAAAAAGGAAATTTGCAAATGTGTGGAGACTGAACAACACACTCCTAAATATTCAGTGGGTCAAAGAAGAAATTGCAAGTGAAATCAGTAAATATATTGAGACAAATGAAAATGAGAACACAACATATCAAAACTTATGGGATACAGCAAAGGCAGTCTTGAGAGGGAAATTTATAGCCATAAATGCCTATATTAAGAAACAAGAAAAAGCTAAACTCAAAGATTTAACTGAACAACTTGAGAAACTAGAAAAAGAACAGCGAACCAATCCCAAAGCAAAAAGAAGGAAAGAAATAATAAAGATTAGAGCGGAAATAAATGAAAATGAGAACAGAAAAGCAATAGAGAAAATCAACAAAACCAAAAGCTGGTTCTTTGAGAAGATCAATAAAATTGACAAACCTCTCGCTAGACTAACAAAGAAAAAAAAGAGAGAAGATGCAAATAAATACAATCAGAAATGAAAGGGCGGAAATTACAAATGACCTCACAGAAATAAAAAGAATCATAAGAGGATATTATGAGAAACTATATGCCAACAAACTAGACAACCTGGATGAAATGGACAAATTTCTAGAAACTCATAACCAACCTACACTGACACAACAAGAAATGCAAGAACTTAACATACCAATCACAATTAAGGAGATTGAATCCGTCATCAAAAATCTCCCAGCAAAGAAAAGTCCAGGACCAGATGGCTTCACAGGTGAGTTCTACCAAGCATTTCTAAAAGAATTAACACCAATCCTGTTTAAACTCTTCCAAAAAATTGAAGAGGACGGAAAATTACCCAACACATTTTATGAAGCCAACATCACCCTAATACCAAAGCCAGATAAAGATTCCACAAGAAAAGGAAATTACAGACCAATTTCTCTCATGAACATAAATGCAAAAATTCTCAACAAAATACTTGCAAATCGAATCCAACAGCATATCGAAAGACTTATACATCACGACCAAGTGGGATTTATTCCTGGTATGCAAGGCTGGTTCAACATAAGAAAATCAATCAATGTAATACCACCACATTAACAAATTGAAGGAAAAAAACCACATGATCATCTCAGTAGATGCAGAAAAGGCATTCGACAAAATCCAACATCCTTTTTTGATAAAACTACTTCAAAAGATAGGAATAAAAGGAAAATTCCTCAATGTGATAAAAGACATATTTGAAAAACCCACAGCCAACATCATACTCAATGGGGAAAGGTTGAAAGCTTTCCCCCTAAGATCAGGAACAAGACAAGGATGCCCACTGTCACCATTGTTATTCAACACTGTACTAGAAGTTCTAGCAAGGGCAATTAGACAAGACAAAAAATTAAAGGCGTCCAAATAGGAAAAGAGGAAGCAAAACTCTCACTGTTTGCGGATATGATCCTGTATTAAGAAAATCCTGAAGTATCCACAACAAAGCT
>JAKSZT010000049.1:16309797-16356897 GCA_026826555.1 Tolypeutes matacus
AAATTACAGACCAATCTCTCTCATGAACATAGATGCAAAAATTCTCAACAAAATACTTGCAAATCGAATCCAACAGCATATCAAAAGACTTATACATCACGACCAAGTGGGATTTATTCCTGGTATGCAAGGCTGGTTCAACATAAGAAAATCAATCAATGTAATACACCACATTAACAAATTGAAGGGAAAAAACCACATGATCATCTCAATAGATGCAGAAAAGGCATTCGACAAAATCCAACATCCTTTTTTGATAAAACTACTTCAAACGATAGGAATAAAAGGAAAATTCCTCAATGTGATAAAAGACATATATGAAAAACCCACAGCCAACATCATACTCAATGGGGAAAGGTTGAAAGCTTTCCCCCTAAGATCAGGAACAAGACAAGGATGCCCACTGTCACCATTGTTATTCAACATTGTACTAGAAGTTCTAGCAAGGGCAATTAGACAAGACAAAAAATTAAAGGCGTCCAAATAGGAAAAGAGGAAGTAAAACTCTCACTGTTTGCGGATGATATGATCCTGTATTAAGAAAATCCTGAAGTATCCACAACAAAGCTACTTGAACTAATAAATGAGTTCAGCAAAGTGGCAGGATATAAGATCAACACGCAAAAATCAGTAATGTTTTTGTACACTAGTACTGAACAATCTGAGGAGGAAATCAGGAGGAAAATTCCATTTTCAATAGCAACAAAAAGATTCAAATACCTAGGAGTTAATTTAAACAAGGAAGTACAGGACCTGTATGCAGAAAACTACAAAACAATGCTAAAAGAAATTTAAAAAGACCTAAACAAATGGAAAGACATTCCGTGTTCATGGATTGGAAGAATAAATATCGTGAAGATGTCAATCTTGCCCAAACTGATTTATAGATTCAATGCAATACCAATCAGAATCCCAACAGCTTACTTCACAGAATTAGAGAAGGCAATTACCAAATTCATCTGGAAGGGTAAGTGCACCCGAATAGCCAAAAGTATTCTAAAAAAGAAGAGCAATGTGGGAGGAATTTCACTGCCTGACCTTGAAACATATTACAAAGCTACAGTGGTCAAAACAGCATGGTACTGGCATAAAGATAGATATATCGATCAGTGGAATAGAATTGAGAATCCAGAAATAAACCCTCACCTATACAGTCAACTGGTTTTTGACCAACCTACCAAGCCCACACTGATGGGAAAAAACAGTCTCTTCAACAAAAAAGGGTGTTATATACAGGGAAATTCCAATAAAATTGAGTATTGATTTCTTATCAGAAATCATAGAGGAAATAAGGCAGTGGTATGAAATATTTAAAGTGATGAGAGAAAACAATTGTCAACCAAGAATTTTATATCCAATGAAACTATCTTTCTAAAATGAGGGAGAGATTAAGACATTCCCACATAAACAAAAGCTGAAGGAGTTCATCACCACTAGGCCTGCCCTACAAGCAACACAAAAGGGAGTTCTTCAGACTGAAAGGAAAGGACACCAGACAGTGAAGTGAAGTGGCATGAAAAAATAAAGACCACTAGAAAAGGTACCAGTGGCAGTTTGAGATTATTTTATGAATCCCCAAAAGAGAACTATTATGCTTGTAAACTAATCTATGCCTTTGGGTGTGATACCCTTTGATTGCATTAAATTCAACTGAAGGGTCCTTGATTAACTTACCTGTTAAAATTGCTGTAGGGCTTTTTATTGGACTACATCAGTGAGGTCAAACTCAAGTTGAGTCCCCACCCCTTTGCTGTGTCTCATATAAATGGACACTCAGACAGACACAGGAAAACAGAGCTCTGTCATTTTTTATCCTGCCATGTGACAGAAAAGAGAAAGCTCAAACAGCTGAGGCCCTGGGGGAAAGAGGAGCCATTTGTCTGATAACTTACAGCTGAACTGGGGAAGAGAGCTGAACAGCCAAAACTGATATAGGAAGCCCTAAGAGATGAGCCCTGTGCCAGCTTGCAGCTGAAATGGGGAAGAAAGCAGAGCAGCTGAGCATGAGAGAGGAAGCCCAGAGGGGAAGGAGAAACTTGGGCAGAGATCAGCATCCATCTTGCTTCACCATGTGGCAACATGCCAGGATCAGCAGTAGCTGACTTTGGTGAGAAAGCATCTCTGATGGTGCCTCAGTTTGGACTTTTCATGGCCTTGGAACTGTAAGCTTTTTACCCCAAATAAATGCCCTGTATAAAAGTTCACAAATTTCTGGTACTTTGCATTGGCACCTCTTTGGCAAATTAAGACAGTAACCACATAGGTAATTACAAATCCCAGTATTACTGTATTGTATTTTTTTGGTATGTGTGATGGTTAGGCTAATGTGTCAACTCGGCCAGGTAATTGTTCCCAGTTGTTTGGTCAAGCAAGCAGTGTAATACAAGGACATTTCATAGACTTTAATCATCATTGAATTGATTGCATAGATGGCTGATTACATCTACATTCAATCAAGGAGATTGCTGTCAGCAGTGAGTGACATCTTATCCAATCAGTTAAAGGCCTTAAAAGAGGAAGTGATTTCAGCATTCAGAGAGAATTTCCAGCTCTACTTTGGACAGCCAATGTCTCCTGGGAACTCATAAAGGGCCTTCATCAGAGCCCCTGGTTTGTTGGACTTGTGCATCCCCAGGGTCACGTGAGAGAATTTTATAAAATCTCATACTATTTACAGATATCTCCAGTGGGTTCTATTCTCCTAGAGAATCCTAACTAATACAGTATATAACTCCACTTTTAACTTCTTACAGGTTTTAAAATGCAATTCATAAAAAGTAATGATTAATCTATGGCTTTGGATATATAACATATAAAGATATAATTTGTAACAAGAGCAACAAAAAGGTGGGAGATGGAGGGGTTTAGGAACAATGTAGCTACTGAATTTAAGTTGGTATCAAATCAAATGTGATTCTTATAGGCTTAGGATATTAGATTTAAACCTCACGGTAACCACAAAGAAAAATATGTGAAAAATATAAACAGAAAAAAATGAGAAGGGTCTCAAAATGGTACAATACCAAAACAAACAAACAAACAATAAACACAAAATAAATATGAAAGTAGGCATTAATGGAAGAATTCAGAGACAAAAAAAGAATAAGAATTATAAAGATGAAATAGGAAAATGGCAGAAGAAAGTCTTGTATTATCAGTAGTTACTTCAAATATAAATGGATTAAATTCTCTTACCAAAAGGCAGATATTGGAGAATGGATAAGGAAGCACGACTCAACTATATGTTGTTTACAAGAGATTCACCTTAAATTCAAAGACACAAATATGTTGAAAGTGAAAGGTGGGGAAAATATACCGAGCAAATAATAACCAAAAAAAGAGCTGGGATAGCTATATCAATATCAGATAAAAGAGACCTTAAGTCAAAAATTGTTTCAAGGGACAAAGAAGGTCACTATATATTCATAAAATGGTTAATTGAACAAGAAGACATAACATTTATAAATATATATGCACCTAACAGCAGAGCCTTCTTCCTTCTTTCTTTAGGAAGCCCCGGGAATAGAACCCGGGACCTCCAATGTGGGAGTGAGGCACCTAATCACTTGAACCACCTACGTTTCCTGCTTTGTTGTATCTCTCATTATGTTTTTCTTCTTGTGTCTCTTCTTGAATCAGCTTGCCATGCCTACCCGTCACACCAGCTTGCTGTTTTCTTTAGGAGGCACCAGGAACTGAACCAGGGAACTCCCATGTGGTAGGTGGGAGCTCAATCGCTTGAGCCACATCCACTTCCCAGTCTATGTCTTTTGATTGGAGAGTTCAATCCATTAACATTGGTGTTATTACTGTAAAGGCATTACTTACTTCATCCATTTTGTCCTTTGGTTCTCTGTTGTCATACCATTCTATTGTCTGTCTTCTTATCTTTTAGTTTACCTTCCTAATAATCTTCATTTCTAAACTCCTCTCCAAATCTCTTGCCCTTGTTTTTTCCTTTCATGCTGTAGCACCCCCTTTAGTATCTCTTGTAAATCTGGTCTTTTGGTAACTTATTCTGTTTTTGTTTGTCTGTGAAGACTTTGAACTCACCCTTATTTTTGAAGGACAGCTTTGCCTAATACAGAATTCTTGGCTGGCAGTTTTTCCTCTTTCAGTACCTTAAATACATCATACCACTTTCTTCTCTCCTCCATGGTTTCTGATGAGAGGTCTGCACTTAATCTTATCGAGTTTCCCTTGTATGTGATGCTTTGCTTTTCTCTTGCAGCTTTCAGAATCCTCTCTCTCTCTCTCTTTTTTTTTTTTTTTTATAACACACACATAGGAGTTTAATTATTTTGGAGCATTCTAAAACCCAGACCTAGGGAGAAAAACTAGGTCTGGGGACACATGCATGGTTTCTAATATAGTGAATGTTTAGCCTACCCTGATTACCACAAAATCAGGACAGTGAGAATATTCGCACTCAGAATCCTCTCTTTATCTCTGATATTTTGTCATTTTGAATAGTAGGTGTCTTGGGGTAGATCTATTTGGATTTATTCTTTTGGGTGCATTGTCCTTCTTGGACGTTGATATTTCTGTCCTTCATATGGGTTGGGAAGTTTTCAGTGAGGACATAAATGCATGAAAGAGTTCAGAAGCAGATCCCCTATCTTATTTTCAAAATAAAAAGGACCATACTTGACTTGATTTGGAGGGCAAATATGGTTCCTGGAGCTGTCTCTGGAATCTCACAGCTGGAATCTTGGAGCTGTGTGCTGGGGCTTCCTTCTCAGGGGTGTGGCGGGCCCCGCCTTGTGTCCTTACATGTTCCAAGAGGCTTCGGCTGCTCACTGAAACCCAAAGCCACACAATGTCAACACAGAACTCCTGTGTAAATATTTGTTCCAGAGGAAATTTCTTAAATGCTTGTACCATCAATTTTCTAGCAAGCAGTAAGATGAAAAGAATTAAAGCCTGTATTAAAAGAATTTCTTATAAGAGCTCTAATGATTACTGTGCTACCTTCCTCCTAATACATACTTAATGGTCTTTTCCTATCTCCTTTTCTCTTCAGTCTTCTTCCCCACCCCCAATTCCTCTAATACAAACATATTCTAAGACTTTAGCTCTTTGGGCAAAGAGAATTAATTTGCTATTTGCTACACCTGGTGGTGTTTTACTTATTTCCAAATTATCCTTAAAACTTCCCTTGTAGTTCTGAGAATAAATACTAGAAAGAAGGAAAGGGAATAAAAAGAGCAAAACAGAAAAGTGAGCAAATTTGCATAATTTCTTTTAGCTTTCTTTTTAACAGGCTCAAGTCTTTTTCTCTTTATTCCTTTATTTTCTGTCCATCATATTCATCTCCTCTTCACATTCATCTTGGGTTTTTTTTTCTTTTCATTCTCCAGAAATTTATTCAAAGAAGAAAACATTTCTTCTCTGTGACAAAAAAATCATAGTCATGCTCAAAATGGGATGGTCTGAATGTTTTTTAAAGGATTTTTATCCTGGAAACTCTGAGATCATGCAGATAGTAACCCTGGTTTCAAGATTTTAGGGTTCCTTTTCTCCTTTTCATTTATTTATTCAACAAACATCTGTTGAGAACTTATTCTTGCCTGGCATAGTGCTCTTTTCTTTTTCCACTGTTTTTTTTTTTTAAGATTTATTTTATTTATTTCTCCCTACCCCCCTTGTTGTTTGCATTTGCTGTGTCTGTCTTCCTTGTTTCTTTAGGAGGAACCGGGTGCCGAATCCAGGACCTTTGATTTGGGAAAGAGGTGCCTACTCGCTTGAGCCACCTTTGCTCCCTGCTTTGTTGTGTCTCTTATTATGTTTTCCTTCCCTGCGTCTCTTGTTGTGTCATCTTGCTGCGTCAGCTCTCCGCATCTGCCCGTTGCGTCAGCTCACTGTCTTCTTTAGGAGGCACTGGGAACCTCTGCTTCCTGCTTTGTTGTGTGTCTCTCATTATGTTTTTTCTTCTTGTGTCTCTTGACACAAGCGCCAGCTCGCTGTCTTCTATAGGAGGCACCGGGGTCCAAACCAGCGACCTCCCATGTGGTAGGCAGGAGCTCAGTCACTTGAGCCACATCCGCTTCCCCTGTTTTCTGATTTATTTTCTTTTTAGCTAAATTATCAACTACCAAGAAGGAGTGAAATAATAAAACTGAAGAACAAAAGCCCATTTTTTCCCCCCAAATATAAGGCATTCTTTCCTCTGCAGCTTTCAGAACCCAAATGAGGAACTGTAATTAGCAAAAAGTTCTATAAGACTTACCAAATTACAAATATCCAATTTCTACTAATATGAGTTATTTTTAAGGGGTCTGACTGAGCTTTCCCCAACAATCTATCAAAGTGATGTTTTTATTCTAAATGGGGACTTTTGCTTGCTCTCAGAGTCCCTTTGAAATTTGTACTTCAGTCATTTAAATAGCAACTTCATAAAGCCTTAAATAAGAAACAAAGGAAAAAAGAATCTCATGACAAACTAGTAATAATTGCAGAGTCAATTTAAGGACCCCTCAGGGAACTTTAGTAAAATTAGTGGGAAAAAAAAAAGATAATCATACCCACAAATGAAAATCACCTATAATCAAGCACTAGGAGACTTTGTTGATGGGTTGCCTGGTGATGGAGATGAAGCCAGTCACGGGCACTGTGGAGGTAAACCTGAGTACCTAGGGAGAACTGGACCCACTGTGGTGTGGGGAGGAACCTCTCTGGCACGTTTAAACCTCCTGAAAAGGAGATGTCCAAGATGTTTAGAATTCAGATTATTTTATTTAACTCAAAGGGAAAAGGTCTATCTTTGTTGGGAATCAAGTGCAGGCAGATGAAATGTCATTTCTGTAGTTCTCCTGGCAGGCACATCAGTGTCCCTTTCAAAAAAGACTGTTGGGAAAGAGGAGTCCAGAGTTTTGCTCCTGTGAAAAGCTAGAGAAAGGCTTGGGTGATGAGAAATTAAGAGCTGCTTGGGGGCATTTGAGGCTCAGAGCAAGGAGCAGGGAAATGTTAAAAAAAACATAATTAACATCTGTATTCTAAATAGCAGCAAAGTGCAGGTTAGAACAGATGGTTTCAGAAACCATAAAAATAACCTGGGACAGTCTGTCAGTGGAAGAAAAAGCGTACTACTCCAGTGACAAGGTACTGGAGTAAATAGTTGATTAGTGTTTTCTTTTATCTTAGATCTTTTTAAAACTGGATAGTTTGGGCATTAATAAGAAGATGACCGGCATATTGTTACCTAAATGAATAATTTCTTTGGAGAAAAAAGTACTTGTAAATGTAATCAGTAGTATGTTTGCATCTGTGTTCTCTGTCTACATCTGGAAGGAAATCTAATCTCTGGCACTTCTGTCAGGAACTATCAATAAATGGAGAGGCAGCTACTTGGCACAGAGCTATATATTATATATAGTATCTGTTAGGCATGCATCTAAGGCTATGTGAAACCCTTGCTAGTGGAAACCTCACCTCACATAAATGGTGCAGGGTAAAATTTAGAGAACACGGAAAAGCTCATATAGAAAAGTCCATTCAAAACACATCAGTGAAATTACAACAGAAAGTCTCCTGCTGTTAAAGCTACGGTACGTAAAGCCCAGGAGAAGCACTTCATTTCTAAAGGAGAAATTTTGAACTGCAAAGATTTTGCCGATGTTGTGGGCACTGTTAATCACTAAATGTCCTACGCTTCAGGAGTACCTCGAGTTTTGAAGAGATCAGAACAGAGAAAGGGTAGGGCGCTGAGAGGAGAACATTTATTCAGGTCAAGTCTTGTTTGTCTGCTTAATAAAAATACTCCACAGAAAGACTTGGAGTCGTTTGTAGTAAGGTAGCATGACATTACAAAAAGTCTTTATTTCCATTTAAGACAATTATCTAAATGTGCTTAACCTTCAAGTTAAAAGCTTAAAGTTGGCTTTATATAAAATATCTTGTCCCCAATGCTTTCCATTACCACAGTTCACAGTCTTTAGGTATAGAGAATGAAATTTTTATAACTTCTTTATAGACAGTCAATGATAAGACATGGACTGTGGAATTTGAAAACTAAGAGATTTTTGTCTGAAAAAATTCCCTAGGATTACAGTAACTAAAATACAATGAAGAAAGAACAAGTTCCCAAGCTATATATTGCCACCTACTAGGATTTGATCCAATTTTTAACTTGCCAAAGATTTTGCAATGCACAAATGCTATTTATTTATACCTTTGGTTATTCTATAGGTTAAGTTTGATTTGCAGTGTGATCATGGCAGCAGGGAGTAAAAGCTGAGTTTGGTACCAGAAAAAAAAAAAAAAAAGACATTTCAGCAGTAATTAACAGTGGTAGTTCCTCTCTAAGTAATGCTGAAAACTTTTGGAAAAATGGAATTCAGGAAAGAGTAAAATTACAAATGTAGTTTTAATAATTCCTGACATTAGTACTTCTCTTTGCATGGGGTCCTCAGGAGGAGTGATGTCACTTCTTGAAGGATGAATAGGGGTTTGTCACGTTGAAAGCAAGAGAGCACTCTAGAGCAGGCAGCCCAGGTCAGACGAGCCCCTGGCCTGCTCAGGGGACAGATTCAGGGTGACCAGGCCACAGTGCCCTCTCTCTCTGCTGGTGCACTGGCGCCCTGGGCCACGTCCCTCAGAATCAGAGCCAAGGGTGGGAGCGCTGGGGCTTAAGAAAGCACCGTGAGAGAGGGAAGGGCACAATTATATTATGAAAAAAGAAACTGAGGCTTAGAGAGTTAGGTGATTTACCAAGGTCGTAAGTTACCAAGGAGTGGAGCAGGAGGGAGTGGGACATTCCCTCGCATTGATGCAAGGTTCACATACGTGTGGGTTGTGGATGATTCTCTCTTCTATTTTCATTATTACCTATGTAATATTGTTTGTTTGCCATCAGCAAAAACAGGGGTGGATGTGGCTCAAATGGTTGGGCGTCTGTCTCCCATAGGGAGGGACCTGGGTTCGATCCCTGGGACCTCCCAGTAAAAATAAAAGAAAAATATAGAAGGCATACGGGCCACCAAGCCCCGTGTGCAGGTGCACCACCAGGCCCCGCAAGCAGGTGAGCCTCCAGGCCCTACACGTGGGTGCGCCGTCAGGCCCCGTGCGCGGGTGAGCTGCTAGGCCCCACCAAGCCACGCAGCAAGATGACCTAACAGGAGAGGGACAAAAGGGAGAGCCAAGACAAGATGCGCCGGAAAACCAGGACCTAAGGTGGCACAGGTGGTAGGATGCCTCTCTCCCATGTCGGAGGTTCCCAGGATTGAATCCTGGTGAAGACAGGAGGAGAAGGATGAGAGGAGAGGGCAGGAAATGGACACAGAATTGCCTAGTGAATGGACACAAAAAACAGCAAAAAACAGCAAAAAACAGTGGGGGGGGGCGGGGAGCTATAAAAATGGATTAAATAATTTTTTAAAAACAACAACAACAATAAGAAAACATGAAGTGTAAAGTGAAACTGAAATGGAAGATAGCCCTCGCCCACCCCTTCCCAAACGTTTAAAAGCCAAAAGGGTTCTATGGCCATTTGACAATATCACTTTATATTCTCTGGGTGGGAGGGAAAGCATGCTTCAATTTAGGGTCAGTTAAAAAAATATTATTTAGGTTCAATTGGTTTGGGTCAGAAAATGAAGGTTATTTAAACTGGATTTTTTAAAAATCCCTGGTTCTATTCAAGGAATATGCTGAGATGAAATATGAGTAAGGAATATCAGAACATTGACAAAATTCAGCAACAGAGAATCAATTTGATAATTTGTAGGATTACTGTTATCCACACTTAAGATAATGGATGACTTTATAGCCATGTCTTTTTTACAATCCATAGATTTCATTATTCTATTTTCAAGTATTTAAAAAATAAGAACACCAAGCACAACATAAAATTTACTCAATACAAGAAATGGAGATTCAAGATGAGGTTGTTCATTCATTGCCAGGAGAAAAAAAGCATCCTATTACTAAGAACTATAAAAGAAAGCAGCAAATACTATCCCTGTGGGAGTAGAGTTACACCAACCACTAAGGATATTTAAAACTGCTCAGAACAAAGTGCCAGGTGGTGTCCTGAGGGATGCAAGCCCGAAGAGACAGCAGCGCGGAGGAGATCACATTGTACAGCTTCCAGCTCCACCCTCCGTAAGAGAGCTCTGTAAAACACACTTAGGTAGCAGACAGCAGAATTTGGATTACGTACTAAAGTCTATGATGTTTTAGAACGCCATTTCCGAACTTGACTAAATTAAACAAGTTGAGCTTTCAAAGAGAAAATGAAAGTATGTTTCATTTTCAGGTAAACGCATGTGCCTATAATGTTGATGAAATTCAGAAGGTAGGTGAGACAGAGATTGTGGAACACAGGAAAGAGAATCCCTTTGAGAAGCAGGAGCCCGCCCAGGGCTTCAGGAAAGAAAAGGAACCACAGAAGAGCTGGGAGTACAGCTTAAAGAAGGAAAGCCAGAAGGGAGCTTTTAAGAAAAAATGACTTAGTTGAAACAGAGGGGTGGAATGTGGAATGAAATATCAAAGGAAAGAAGCCACACAGAGTACTGGCCTCCTGGGTCCTTCGGTATGAAAAGGAATTATTTAAATGCAACTGAGGGGAAGGGATATGGCTTAAGCAATTGGGCTTCCGTCTACCATATAGGAGGTCCAGGGTTCCACTCCCGGGGCCTCCTGGTGAAAGGCAAGCAGGCCCGAGTGGAGACCTAGCTCATGCAGAGTGCTGGCCCGCACAGGAAAGCTGGCACAGCAAGATGACGCAACAAAAAGAGACACAGAAGAGAGACAAGAAGAGACACAGCAAACCAGGGAGCTGAGGTGGCACAAGAGATTGAGTGCCTCTCTCTACTCCGGAAGGTCCCAGGATTGGTTCCTGGTGCCACCTAAAGAGAAGACAAGCAGACACAAAAGATCACACAGAGAGCAGACAGTGAACCCAAAAACAATGGGGGCGGGGATAAATAAATAAATTAATCTTTTAAAAAATAATAAATGCAATTGAGGGGAGCAGATATAGCTCAGTGGTTGAATGCCTGCCACCCATGTATGAGGTCCCGGGTTCAATCCCCGGTAACACCTAAAAATAAATAAGCAATACAAACAAACAAACAAATAAATGCAATTGATATCATACTAAGGAAGTTATGCTTCCAAAATAAATAATTGGCAATGTTTTTAGTGGCAAAGGATTATTCCTGCACATACATCTAGAATCCAACCACTTCTCACCATTTCTCTCCCCTGGACTGTTGCTATAGCCTCCTGGCTGATCTTCCTGTGTGCACTCTTGTCCCGTTCAGACCAAGAGTGTTAGAAAAATATTTAAGAATGTATGCCAGGCTCCAGTGCTTACTGGCTGAAGAACAACTCTGCTTCAGACTATTGCCAACAGGGCAAGTGTTTAGTCATTTTAAGTCTGGTCATATCTCTCTGACCTGAAACTTCCAGCAGAGACCCATTATCCCCCAACCCCTTCCCTGTTTTATTTTTTTCTATAGGTCTTATTTTTAAATGTTTGGTTTGCAGTATTATCTCCAATACAATGGTGCATGGCCGATTCAGCCATTCCTTAAATATTTATTGAATGAATGAATGACTGCATGAATAATGGTGAACAGAGTAAAAATATTCTTTTTTTTTTTTTTCCTTTTAAAGATTTATTTACTTACTTTATCCACTTTAATACCCCCCTTCCCCACTTGCTGTTTTGTGTCCATTAGCTGGGCAATTCTCTGTGTCTGTTTACTGCCATCTCTTCTCCTTCTTCTCCTCCAGTCTTCACCAGGATTCGATCCTGGAGACCTCCGATGTAGGAGAGAGGTGAAAACCTGCACCACCTCGGTTACTGGTTTTCAGACCTTACTGAGCGTCATGTCTTGTCTCTCCCCTGCGTCTCTCTCCTGTTACGGCATCATCTTGCTGCATGGCTCCCGGGGCCTTGGCTGCTCACCGGCACACAGAGCCTGACAGCCCATGTGCCTTCTATATATATTTTTTTTATTTCACCAGGAGACTCCCGGGGATCGAACCCAGGTCCCTCCATATGGCAGACGGACGCCCAACCATTTGCGCCACATCCGCCCCCAAAAAATATTCTTAAGACTATGTCATAAGCATGCTGTGGAGATTAGAATAAGGAGAGGATTATAGCAGTAAAAATGAGCCAAAGTAATATGTATTTATAAACTGAAAAAATGAGCAAAGGGAGGACATGAACAGTGGTCAGGACAATGTTTACATTATAAAAACTGGGCATTTTTCAAAGGTAAGGAATATTTTCTAAAGAAATTATAGCCCATATTAAAACAGGCTAAAATAATATAAAATAAATTTGGGGGAAACTGGGACTTTTGAGGAGAGATAAATGCAGCTACTCAGCAATAACCGAAGCTTGTCCCTAATAACGCTAGATTCTGGAAGGTAAGCCAGCGGTAGGCCATGTGGGCAGGGCAGCATGTGTTTATAGAGACTGCCTCAGTAAAAATTGAGAAATAATAATAGAAGCCTTTACATAGCACTCTACTGTTTAAAGAGAACTTCTTCATATATAGTATTTCTTTTTTGGGGGGGGCGGGGGTGTTTTTTGTTGTTAGAGAGGTTGTAGGTTTATAGAAACATCATGCATGGAATACATAAAACACAGAGTTCCCACATACCATCTGTGAGGGTTAAGTTCATGTATCAAATTGGTCAGGTTGTGGTGTCCAGTTGTTTGAGCAAGTAAGGACCAGACTGTTACTGTGAGGATAGTTTGTGGACTTAAATTATCGGTACGTTTATTGCTTCTATAGCTGATTACATCTAAAATCAACAGAGGAGATCGCTTTCAACAATTAAAGTCTCATCCGATTGGCTGAAGGCTTTAAAAGGAGAAGTGATGATTTCAGCAGTCAGAAGAGAGAATTCCCACCTCTACACCAGCTTCTCCTGGGGAATTCATTGAAAACCTTCACTGGAGCTCCCAGCTTACGGCTTGCCCTATTGAGTTTGGACTTGCCCATCCCCACAGTCACTTGAGACAATTCTTAGGTTTCAAAAAGTCCCATAATATTTATATATATCTCCTGTTGGTTCTGTTTACCTAGAGAACCCTGACTAACATACCACCCAATTATTAACACCTTGCATTAGTGTGGTATGTTTGTTATAACTCATGAAATAACATATTTATTTATAATTGTTCTATTAACTCTAGTCCATGATTTAAAATAGGGCTCACTACGTAGTACAGTCCTGTGGTTTTTTGTTTTTTTTTTTTAATTTTTATTCTATTAGCCTAATTTTATTCTATGTGACCTAAAATTTCCCCTATGGTTAACATTCACATATATAATTCAGTGTTGTTAATTAAACGTACAATGTTGTGTTACCATCACCATCATCCATAACTAAAACTCTATAATCAATGCAAATAGAAATTCTGCACAATTTAAGCATTAACTCTCCATTCCCTATCCACACCCCAACCCCTGGTTACCTATATTCTAGATTCTGACAATATGGATTTGCTTACTCTAATTATTTCATATCAGTGAGTTCATACAATATTTGCCCTTTTGTGTCTGGATTATTTCACTCAACATGATGTCTTCAAGGTTTGTCCATGTTGTTGCATAAACTAGAACTTCATTCTTTTCAATGACTAATATTCCGTTGTATGTATATGCCACATTTTGTTTATCTGTTCATTGGTTGTGGACACTTGGGTTGCCTATACCTTTTGGCAATTGTGTATAATGCCACTATGACCATCAGTGTGTAAATATCTGTGGAGAATCCCTGCTTTCAATTCTTTGGGGTATACACCTAGTAGTGGGATTGCTGGGTACTATGATAATTCTCCACTTAGCTTTCTGAGGAATGGCCAAATTGTCTTCCACAGTGGCTGCACCATTTAAAATTTCATGAGCAGTGAATGAGCATTCCTATTTCTCCACGTCCACTAATAGTAGTCAATCTAGTGGGTATAAAATGGTATCTCATTGTGCGTGGGGTTTTTTTGTTTTTTGTTTTTTGGTCTGATATTAACATCTTCTAACATTAACATACATTTCTTCAGCATCAAAGAAAAACAGTCGTATATGCAATATTACCCATATTCATATTTCACATGAGGTTTTACTATGCTAGTCAGTTCAGTGGGTTACATTTTTAGCTTTCCTTCTAGTAATATATATGACCTTAGACTTTCCCTTTCAACCACCACCATACCCATATAAAAGCACTGCTAGTTACAAACACTATGTTGTGCTTTCACTTTTTCTATTCATTCCCAAAGATTAACAAACAACCTTTTCTTTTCTTCTAGTTTTTTTTTATTAGAGAAGTTGTGGGTTTACAGAACAATCATGCATAAAATACAGGATTCCTATGTACCATCCTATTATTAACACGTTGCATTGTTGTGGAACACTTGTTACAACTGACGATAGCACATTTTTATAATTGCACTATTAACTATGGTCCATGGTTTAACTTAGGGTTCATTGTTTGTGTAGTGTAATTCCATGTGTTTTTTAAAATATTTTTTTAGCAAATCAATTTTATTGATACATATTAAAAAGCATAAATCCATCCGAAGTGTACAATCAATGGTATTTAGTATAATCATTTTTATGCATTCATCACTTCAAGCATTCGTAAAGCACTTTCATTATTCCAATAATAATAATAAAGAAACAAACAAAACTCATCACCTCTCAATCTCTCTATGCTTTCCCTGCCGTACATAGCTGCTGTTCTTTTTTGTAATATAATTTTTATTTATTTTTAAAAGATACTTAGATTACATAAAATGTTACATTAAAAAATATAAGGGATTCCCATATGCCCCACTCTCTATACCTCCCACTTTTCCCCACATTAACAACTTCTTTCATTAGTGTGGTATATTCATTGCAATTGATGAACACATTTTGGAGCATTGCCACTAAGCATGGATTATAGTTTACATTGTAGTTTACACTCCCACTCAATTCTGTACGTTATGGCAGGATGTATAATGGCCTGTATCTGTCATTGCAATGTCATTCAGGTCAACTCCAAGTCTGGAAAATGCCCCCATATTGCACCTCTTTTTCCCTCTCTCTGACTTCAGCACCTCCAGTGGCCACTGTCTCCACATCAATGATATAATTTCTTCCATTGCTAGAACCATAATAAGTCTATAGTAGAACACCAGTAAGTCTACTCTAGTCCATATTTTATTCTCCAATCCTGAGGATTCTGGGATGGTGATGCCCATTCCACCTCTAATTGAGAGGGGACTTCGATCCCAATGGCTGATGGATGGGACTCTCTTGCTTGCAGTTGTAGACTCTCAGTTCCTTAGTGTGGGGGTTGTCCATCCTCACCTCTTTGTTAGTTGTCTTGGGTGAGTCCAGTGAACTGGAGAGTAGGTGTTGCAACTCTGCTGAGGCTCAGGACCCAGCTGGCACATGGACAGCTCAGAGATTCAAGTCTCTTGTACATACACCTACCATCTAGAGCACCAACTATAGGCTCAAATAAAAGGGATAGGAGAGGCATGTGTAGAGAAGTCATCTGAGTCCAACTCTGTCACACTCAGGAGCAATCTCCAAAGTAGGGCCCACAATCTCCAAAATAAGGCCCACTGGCAAGGCACCAAACTCCGGAGCTATCTGCCATGACTGTAGGACCTGTGTGTCTCCAGAGCCCTCAGGAGCCCCACTGTTTGGTGTAGTATCTAATTTGGCCATCTATGAGATCGCACTGAGACGTGCATAAGTATTAAACTCTCTGATGACCTCCCGACTCACTTTGAAGTCTCTTAGCCATATAAACTCATTTGTCTTTACCTTTCCCCCCTTTTATTCAAGGTCTTTTTCCAGTTGTATCACCAGCCCATGCTTGTCAGTAATCCATAGGTGCCAGGGAGGCTCATTCCTGGGAGTCATGTCCCTTGCTGGGGGGAAGGTAATGCATCTATATGCTGAGTTTGGCTTAGAGAGAGGCCACATTTGAGCAACAAGGAGACTTTCAGGAGGTAACTCTTAGGCACCCTACAACACTAGGCCAGGTTTCAAATTCAAAATCAAAATGCTTAAAAGCATACTCATCAATATCAAGGGCCCATCAATGGACCATCCTTCTTCACTAGTCATTGCCCCTATACTTGGGGGATTCTTGCTGTTCCATTAGAGAATGTAGCAGAGCTCCCCAGGATGGGGATTCAACAATCCTTCAGCTGTTGTGTGAATCTCTACCCCCTATGGCAATGCCCCATGAACATCTGAATGTATTTATATACCTTATATGTATGCCCAGGTGAACTTCCTCTCATGTATGCCCCATCACTGACTATTCTTTTTCCTTCTTTCTAGTATATGTATTTATATTTTGTAAAAACAGTCTTATATATGCAATCTCACCCATATTCATATTTTACATGAGGTTTTACTATCTTATACAGTCACATGTTACAGTTTTTAGCTTTCCTTCTAGTAATATACATGACCTTAGACTTTCCATTTCAACCACTGTCTTACCTATATAATAGCTCTGCTAGTTACAAACACCATGATATGCTTTCACCATTTCTATTCATTTCCAAAGATTTACAAACAACTTTTTTACCAATTCTGCACAGATTAACCCTTAGCTTTACATTCTCTACCCTCCCTATTTTTTGGTGACCTATATTCTAATTATTAAACTCATGAGTTTACACAATATATTTAGTTCATAATAGTGCAATCATGATCATACAGTATTTGTCCTTTTTTGTCTGGCTTGCTTCACTCAACATTCACTCGTCCATATTGTCATATGCTTCATGACTTCATTTCTTCTTACTGCTGCATAATATTCCATTATATGTATACACCATAATTAACAAACAACATTTTAATCATTGTGGTTTTGATTTGCATTTCCCTAATAGCTAATGATATTGAGTTTCTCTTTTCATATGATTTTTAGCCATTTGTATATTGTCTTTGGAGAATTGTCTATTCAAGTCTTTTGCCCATTTAAAAATTAGGTTTTTACTTTTGAGCTGTAGGATTTCTTTATATATTCTGGATATTAAACTCTCATTGGATATTTGGTTTTCACATATTTTCTTGCATTAAATAGGTTGACTTTTCACTTTCATTAGAAAGACCTTTGATGCACAAAAGTTTTTAATTTTAATTAGGTCCCATTTATCTATTTTTTTCTTTTTCTGCTTCTGCTTTGGGTATAAAGTCTAAGAAACCATTGCTTAACACAAGATCCTGAAGATGCTTCCCTACATTTTCTTCTAGGAGTTTGATAGTTCTGGTTCTTATATTTAGGTCTTTGTTGCATTTTTAGTTAATTTTTTGTATATGGTCTGAGAGAGGGGTCCTCCTTCATTCTTTGGCACATGGATATCCAGTTCTCCCAGCACCACTTTTTTGAAGAGACTACTCTTTCCCAATTGAATGGACTTAGAAGCCTTGTCAAAAATCAATTGGCTATAGAAATGAGAGCTGTGAATGGCAGGGGAAGCATGGAGAGATCGAGAGGTGATGAATTTTCTTGTTTGTTTTTTTAAAATTATTATTATTGAAATAATGAAGAAGCTCTAATGATGATTGAGGTGATGAATGCACAACTATGTGATTGTACCAAGTGCCATTGATTGTACACTTTGGGTGAATTGTACATTTTGTTGATAAATGTCAATAAAATTGGTTTGTTTAAAAAAAAGCAATTGGCTATAGATGTAAGGGACTATTTCTGAACTTGCAATTCAATTCCATTGGTCTGTATATTGATCCTTATGACAACATCAGGTGTTGTTTTCATTTTTAAGATTTATTTATTTCTCCCTGCCCTCCCTCATTGTTTTGTGCTCGATGACTGTTCTCTGTATGTTCTTCTGTGTCTGCTTGTCTTCTCTTTAGGCAGCACCAGGAACTGATCCTGGGCCCTTCTGGAGTGGAGAGAGGCTGCTCAATCTCTTGCACCACCTCAGCTCCCTGGTCTGCTGTGTCTCCTATTGTCTCTCATCTGTGTCTCTTTTTGTTGTGTTATCTTGCTGCACCAGCTCTCCACTCAGGCCAGCGTGCCCCACGGACCAACTTGCTTTTTACCAGGCAGCCCCAGGAATCAAACCCTGGATCTCCTATATGGTAGACAGAGCCCAATAGCTTGAGCCACACTCACTTCCCTCAGGTTGTTTTGACCACTGTAGCTTTGCAACAAGTTTTAAAGTCAGGAAGTATGATTCCTCCAAATCCATTCTTCTTTTTCAAGAGGGTTTCACCTACTCAGAGCCTCTTAACTTTCCAAATAAATTTGATGATTGACTTTTCCATTGCTGAAAAGTGGGCTGTTGGAATTTTGATTGGGATTGTGTTGAATCTGTAAATCATTTTACATCTTAACAATATTTAGTCTTCCAATCCATGAGAATGCAATGTCCTTCCATTTATTTAGATCTTCTTTGACTTCTTTTAGCAAAATTTTTTAGTTTTTTGTGTATAAGTCCTTTACATGTGTGTTTACATTTATTCCTAGATATTTGGTTCTTTAGAGAAATTGGTCTATGATTTTCTTTTCTTGTAGTATCTTTATCTGGCTTTGATATTAGGGTAATGTTGGCCTCATAGAATGAGTTAGGTAGCGTTCCCTCCTCTTCACTATTTTGGAAGAGTCTAAACAGAATTGGAGTTAAGTCTTCTTGGCATGTTTGGTAGAATTCACCTGTGAAACCATCTGGTCCTGGGCTTTTCTTTGTTGGGAGGTTTTTGATGACTGATTCAACCTCTTAACTAGTAATTGGTTTGTTGAGATCTTCTATTTCTTCTTGAGTCAATGTAGGTAATGTGTGTGTTTCTAGGAATTTGTCCATTTCATCTAGGTTATCTAGTTTATTGGCATACAGTTGTTCACTGTATCCTCTTATTTTTGTTATATTTTTATCCTCTCTCTCTTTTTTCTATGTCAGTCTAGGTACAGGTTCATTTATTTTATTGATCTTTTCAAAGAACTAACTTTTGGTTTTGTTGATTCTTTCTATTGTTTTTTTGTTTGTTTGTTTTGTTTTGTTTTTTAATCTCCACTCTAAACTTTGTTATTCCCTTCCTTCTGATGACTTTGGGTTTAGTTTGCTCTTCATTTTCTACTTCTTCCAGTTTTGAGGTTAGGTCTCTGATATGAAGTCTTTCTTCTTTTTTTAATGTAAGCATTTAGAAGTATAGATTTTCTTCTTAGCACTGCCTTCACTGCAATCCATAAGTTTTGGTATGTTGTATTTTTATTTTCATTTGCCTCAAGATATTTGTTAATTCCAATTCTGGTTTTCTTTTTTACCCATTGGCTCTTTCTCTTTAATAATTTTTTATTTTTTATTTTTAAAGAACCTTTAGATTACATAAATATTACATAAAAATATAAGGGATTCATATATGCCCCACTCCCTCCCCCTTCACACTTTCCCACATTAACAACATCCTTCATTAGTGTGGTACATTTGTTACAATTGATGAACCCATATTGAAGCATTGCTATGGATTACAGTTTACATTATAGTTTACACTTTGTCCCACAGAATTTTGTAAGTTATGAGAAAATATACAATGGCCTGTATCCATCATTGTAATGCCGTGGAGGACAAAATCCAATGTGTCAAAAATGCCCCCATATTACACCTATTCTTCCCACTCCCATCCCTCAGAACCTCTGGTGGTCACTCCTTTTACATCAATAATAAGAGTTCTTCCATTGCTAGAATAATAATAAATCGATAGTAGAATAATAATAAGTCTACTTTAGTCCATTGTTCTTTCCCCAATCTTGAGGATTTGGGGATAGTGATGTCCACTCTTCTTCTGATTAAGAGAGGGCTTAGATCCCATGGAGCAGATGGATGGAGCTATTTTGCTTGCAGTTGCAGACACTCTTTGTTCCTTGGGATGGGCATTGTCCATCACCATCTCTTTGTTAGCTGTCCTGGGTGAGTCCAGTGAACTGGAGAGTAGCTGTTGCAACTCTGCTGAAATTCAGGGCTCAACTGGTACATGGACAGACCAAAGATTTAAGTCTCTGGGACATACATATATCAAGTATAGTGCTAATTATGAGTTCAAATAAAAGGGACAGAAAAGCAACGTGTATAGAACCTATAAATGAGTCTAACTCTGTTACACTGGGAAGCATAAATTCCAAAGTAAGGCCCACTGACAGAGTGGTGAATTCCTGAGCTGTCTGCTTTGCTTATAGTTTCTGAATATCTCTACAGCCCTCAGGAGTCCTGCTGTTTGAGGCACTGTTTACTGTGGCAGTCAGTGAGATCCTGCTGAGACTTGCATAAGAGTAACCTCTGGAATGACCTCCTGACTCATTTTGAAATCTCTAAGCCATAAAAATTCATTTGTATTTACCATTTCCCCATTTTGGTCAAGGTCTTTTTCCAAATGTATTGCTAGTTGGTGCTTGGTAATAATCCCTCGGTGCCAGGGAGGCTCATCCCTGGGAGTCATGTCCCATGCCGGGGTGGGGGTTGGGGAAGGTAGTGTGTTTATATGCTGAGTTTGGCTTAGAGAGGGACCACATTTGAGCAACAAGGAGTCTTTCAGGAGGTAACTCTTAGGCAGTATATAATACAAGGCTAAGATTCAATTTCACAAGAAAAGTTTCATAAGAACAATCAACAATGCCAAGGGCCTGGCATAATGGTCTGTCATCCTTCACTAGACATTGCCTTCGTGTTTGGGGGATTCTTGCTGTCCTATTAGAGAATGTAACAGAACTCCCCAGGATGGGAATTGGTTCTTTAAGAGTATGTTGTTTAATTTCCACATATTTGTGCGTTTTCCATTTCTCCCTCTGTTACTAATTTCAAACTTCAATCTGTTGTGGTTGGAGAATATATATTGTATGATTTCAATATTTTTAAATTTATTAAGACTTGTTTTGTTACCCAACATATGGTATATCTTGGAGAATGATCCAAACACATGATCACTTTAAGAAAACCCTAGGGAAGCGGCTGTGGCTCAATCAGTAGGGCTCCCGTTTACCATATGGGAGGCCCCGGGTTCGGTTCCCCGGGCCTCCTGGTGAAGGCAAGCCCGCCCGCACGGCGTGGTTAGCTGACCCAGCGAGCACAAGCAGCAAGGGGGGGATAAATGAATAAATAAATAAAACCTTAAAAAAAAAAAGAAAACCCTAAACAGTAGAAACCACCAACCTGTCCCTGCGACCTGGACTTTTGACTCCCAACTCCGAGCTTCACCCAGGACCTCCCTCATTCCCTTCCCTACAGGAGATGTTGCCTTTTACAAAAGCATCCAGGACTCTTGGGCTTTGTCTCCCCTCTCCTACCCCTGCTGATGCCATACGTACTGATTTTATACCTACTGTTTACTGGGCAATTTCTCTCATTCCAAGGCACCTTGCTAAACTATTTACATATGACCCCATGTAATCATTCTACCAACCTCTTTGAGGCCCCTGGATACTATTATCACCATTTGACAGATGCGGAAACTGAGGTTCAGAAGAGGTTAAGTAATTTGCTCAAGGTCACTCAACTAGTAAGTGGCAGAACAAAGGGCTCCTGCATGGACTTGCTTTACCCTGCAAACATTAGACCTTTTCTCTCCCATTAAAATTTATCTATCTTCATTCATTCTTTCTACAGTTATTTATTGAGCATCTTCTGTGTGCCAAGTATTGTTCTCATGGAACTTACATTCTAATAGAGAGAGGGCAGAGACTAAACAAACAAACAAATAATAGATAATAGGTGAAGCTAAATGCTAAGAAGGAGAGAATGAGTGGATAGAGAATGATGGCTGGTGGTTGCTGTTTTAGGTAGGGTGGTCCAGGAAGGCCTCAGAAAAAAATGATGTTTAAGCGGAGACCCACATAAAGTGAGGGAGCAACTATCTGGGGGAAGAACATTCTGGGCAGAGGGTCTTTAAGCACAAAGGCCCTGAAATTCCTCTGGAAACAGTAAGGAGGAGGCTACCAGAATTTGAAGGTCCAGGGTGAAGGGGAGGATGGAAGGAGATGAGGTGCAGAGGTAACTAGGAAATAAGCATGATAAAAACTTTTTTCAGGGGGCAGATGTGGCTCAAATGGTTGGGCATTCGTCTGCCATATGGAGGGACCTGGGTTCGAACCCCGGGACCTCCCAGTGAAGTAATATATATAGAGAGAGAGAAGGCGCATGGGCTGTCAGGCTCTGTGTGCCGGTGAGCCGCCAGGCCCCGGGAGCCATGCAGCAAGATAATGACGTAACAGGAGAGAGACTCAGGGGAGAGTCAAGATGAGATGCTCTGAAAGCTCTGAAAACCAGGAACTGAGGTGGCGCAGGTGGCAGGACACCTCTCTCCTACATCGGAGGTCTCCAGGATCGAATCCTGGTGAAGACTGGAGGAGGAGGAGGAGAAGAGATGGCAGGAAACAGACACAGAGAATTGCCCAGTGAATGGGCACAAAATGGCAAATGGGGAAGGAGGGGTTAAAATGGATAAAGTAAATAAATAAATCTTAAAAAAAAAAACCAAAAAACTTTTTTCTTTCTGAGGAAGATAAGCAGGAGTGTTTCATGGGTTTTGTTTTGTTTTTCGAAATCTTTTTTAAAAAAACTTATTATGGTAATACATATACAAATTAAAATTTCCCATTTTAACCACTTTCAAGTGTAAAATTCAATGATTTGGGTTATATTCACAATGTTATGTCTCCATCACCATTATCCATTGTCAACACTTCTTCATCACCCCAAACAGAGACCCTGTACCCATTACCCATCCCCCCAAGCCCCTGATAACCTATAATCTATTTTCTGTCTCTATGAATTTGCTTATTTTAGGTATTTCATATAAGTGGAATCATACAATATTTGTCCTTTTGTGCCTGGCTTATTTCACGCAATATGATGTCTTCAAAGTTCATACATGTTGTAGCATGTATCAGAACTTCATTCCTTTTTAAAGCTGAATTATATTCCATTGTATAGATATACTCATTTTGGGGGACGGATGTGGCTCAACTGGTTGGGCGTCTGTCTCCCATATGGAGGGACCCGGGTTCGATACCCGGGACCTCCCGGTAAAAAAAAAAAAAAAAAAAAGATATACTCATTTTGTTTATTCATTCATCATTGATGGACACTGGGTTGCTTCCACTTTTTGGCTCCTGTTAGTAATGCTGCTATGAACATTGGAGTACAAAATATCTGTTTGAGTTCCCGCTTTCAATTCTTTTGGGTATACACTTAGAAGTGGGATTGCTGGGTCATATGGTAATTCTATATTCAACTTTCTGAGGAACTGCTAAGCTGATTTCCACAGCAGCTGCATCATTTTACATTCCTACCAGCAATATGTGAGGGTTCTTATTTCAGCAAGAAGATTTTTGAACAGAGGAATGCTATCATCTCACCTGCACTTTAGTAGGATCACTCTGATGGCTGGGTTGAAAATGAATGGAGACACCGAAATAATCAAGACAAATGGTGATGATGGCTGGGATTAGGTTGAAAGTGTGGGAGGGAGCACTGGTAGGATTCAGTGTTCATCTTGAAGATACAACCAACAGGACTTGCTAATGCTTTGCATGTGAGGTGTGAGAGAAAAAGAGGGGCCAAGAAGGTCTTTGTCCTGAGCAGCTAGCTCAGAGGTTCTGGACCCTGGCTGCTCATTGGAATCACCTGGGAGAGACTTAAAACGTTTGGTGCCCTGACAACAACACTTCCTAATAAAGACTCTGGAGGTGAGACCCATGCATTCAGATTTTTTAGAGCTCCCCAGGTGACTGCAATGTGCAACCAAGCTTGAGAACCACTAAGGATGGAGAGGCCATAAACTCAGTTGGGGATGACTGAGGAGGAAAAGCAAGCTTGTGCTCCATTTCCTCAGTGGCTGGTCCCTGCTAGAAAGCTGAGGGACACATCTATTAGTATAGCAGTGAATATTAATATGTTGATGATGTCAGTATACTTGGTCTGCTGTTTTTAGAAAACTGCAGGTTAGCGGTGGCTTTTTTACAGATAGTACTTTAACCTAAAGTAATTACTGATTCCCCAGCTGCCTTTCCTCTCAATTCCCTTAGTCTTATGTCCATCTGTCTTATAGAAATTAGCACTTGCTACATTGTATTGATTCTTGGTGTTCAGGACTCCACTCCACTTTTTCCCCATAGGCACAGTGACTATCCAGCCAAAGGCTAGCATATGGGGAATTTCTGTGGACGGTCCTTGGTGAATGGAAGACGGGGCTGGGTCATCCGGGTGGGTAGCCCCCTTGGGATCACTTGGCCAGAGAAAGGGGCTCTCAAAGTTTCCTGCCAAGGAGAGACCAATACAGGCACGACTACAGAGGAATTGTTGGAGCCAGAGAGGTACCCCAGGTTGTGTCCATTTGGGGTGGGTGTGGATAACTAATCAAAGTCTAAATTACTGGGCATGTCTGGTCAGAAAGGAATGAATTTTAGACACTTGGAAAAAATATAATATAGGAAAAGAACCAGAAGCAGAATGTGGCAGCAGAAATGATAAGAAGAGGGAATTAACTTAGCATTAAGAACTTTCTGGCCATTAAGGTGTCTCTATATAAATGCCCATGCAAAGTCAACAACTAGAAGAGCAATAAGGGATATTATAGTAGGGTTCTTACTTTGGTTGGAAGTAGGGTGACCAAACTACTTTGTCTGGGACTGAAGAGGTTCCCAGGATGTGGAACAAACAGGAAAAGTCCCAGGCAATCTGAGAGGAACTGGTCACCCTAGTTGGAAGAGGGGACCGAAGATTTGCCTGGTGGGTCAGAGATGCTCAATCAATATCTGTTGAATGAATGAATGAATTGGAGTCTATGATTCCAGGAACTTTGTTCACCTGTAAATCACGAATAAAACTGCTTTTTGTGGGGAAAGCTCATCTTAAGAATTACTTGGTTAAAAGGAATAAAACCACATCTAAACTACTTCTTATAAAAGTGGAGAAGACTGAAAGGTTATAAAGAACTCACATAATAAAAAGTGGGAAAAGCAAGCAAACCTTACAGGGTGGAAGTGGGGGAATGGGTAATTATTCTAAAATAAAGCAAAAGCCTTTGTCTCTCTACCCCCTCCATGCCCCCTCTCTCCCTCTAACCCCTCTCTATCTCCAGCTCTCTCTCCCTTCCTTTCCCTCTCCATGTCTCTCTCTCTTCCTTCCTCTCTCTCTCCCTTTCTTTCTCTCCCCCTCCCCTCCCTCTTTCCCCTCTTCTCTATCTATCCCTCTCCATCTCTCTTCCTCTCTCTCACTTTCCATATATATATATGCACACACATACCCCCTCTCCCACTCTCCCTTTCTATGCCCCCACCCTTGCTTCTCTCTGTGCACCTGCTCATTTTATTCTTCACACTCATTTTCGTGCACAGGGCTTATCATGGCCACATCAAAACAATCTAAGCCCTGAATTAACATGACCTGTCTGTTTTGCTCATCACAGTAAAATAGCTCTCAGTTTTAAATTCTTAGAAGAAGAAGCTGATTGGCCCCGGTGAGTCAGGCGAATGCCTTTGTTTAGTCACCTGTAGCTGGAGGGGGGGGGCAGGGGCTCATGCAGGGTGTGGGGCTGTCCCTTCTAGGACTGTGGAACTTTCTTCAAATTCAGGACAGTGGTGACCGCTGGTGGGAAGGAAAGAGGGAAGGAGTGCACAGGTGGCTTCAAGCTTTTGCGTTTTGTTTAATTTCTTAAGCTCTATGGTGGGTTCCCTGATGTTTGTTATATTGTTTTTAATACTATTTTGAATGTCTGAAATATTTGAAAATAAAAACAGGCTCTTCTTTAAATGAAAGAAAACTATAAAATTGTATAAAAATGTATACACATTAAAATGTATACACAATTTTAAAACTGCATAAAATGTATATACACATACCTACCAACGATCAGAAGGTTATTAGATAATTCTATATTAACCTTTTGGTTGTCAATCTATTGTCTTAGTTTACTGATAGACACAGTTTTATTCAGTTGTTGGTGATTCATCTATTTGGTCAACAAATATTTGGAGAAGCGGCTGTGGCTCAATTGGTTGGGCTCCCGTTTACCATATGGGAGGCCCTGGTTCAATTCCTGGGGCCTCCTGGTAAAGGCAAGCCAGCCCGTGTGGCGCGGTGAGCTGACGCTGCAAGATGACGCAACAAAGGGAGACAAGCAGACACAGAAAAACACACAGCAAATGGACACAGCAAGCACAAGCAGCAAGGGCGGGATGAATGAATAAATAAAAATAAATCTTAAAAACAAAAACAAAAACAAATATTTGTGCCAGGAATGGTGGGAAGCCTTTAAAGGGAAAACAAAGGACCTTAAGTTTACAGCCAGGGAAAACAGACATGCAGCTGCTAAACACACAGTACTAAAGAAAAAAAGTCCTAATTTTTTTTAATTCTTTTTCTCTGAAATCTTCTATTTAAAAGTTTCTCACAGTTTCCACCCACTGAAACCCTTATTTATTCAGGAGCAAATTGTCATTGCATTGGAAAGAATCACTCACGTGGGCCTTCTGAGTTATGTTATAGAAAGGTCAGGGGGCATCTAGGGGAAGAAAAGAAAAGGCATTTCTATATGTGTGGTTGCACAAAAGCTGCTTTTCCTAATTCCTCTTGGTTAGCAGAGCTGGAGGAGGTGGGTAAGCTTGATAGGGGCTAAAGGGATGGAGACCTTTGCTGCAGGGACAGTTTTGAGATCCTGTGAGGGTGAGATCCGTTAAAGGGCTCTGCCCCCAGAGGTGCGTATTGAGGGTCCCTGAGGGGGTGAGGGGGAACTCATGATGGGGCAGGCGGTCCCTGAAGGAGCCCCTGGGACAGGCACAGATGCATGCGCAAGTGATTTACTCATGGGGGAGACAGGCAAGGTGGGGGTGGGGGTTGGGGAGCCGGACAGACCAGAAAGGGAGGAGGCCAAGCAAGGGTGTGTTCTCAGGCAGGCAAAGTTCCCAGGAGGTAGCTTCAGTCTCACCCCACAGGGGACTCTGGAGTGTAAGTTACGCCTCAGAGCCGGCTACACTCAAGTGGGAGGGAGGGGAGGACACAACTGGGCTAGAGGTCCTAATGGGTCTGAAGAGAACCCAGTCTTTAAATGCCACAGAGGAGCAGGACTGGTGAGCAGAGTTTGGTGCTAGGACCTGGATGGTCATGGGGTGGGCATAGGAGGCTGGGGACTGAGAAGTCATCTTGGCACCCAGCCTGCGGCTAAGCCTGGGAGCCATCCACCCTGACGCAGTGAGTGTTCTTTGGAAACCATGACTGACCTGATGATTTTTAAAAACCTAATTAGAACTGGAAGCTCCCAAGGATGAAGGTAGACCAGGAGGTGTGGACATGACCTGCTGGACTACAGAGGACCTGCTTTTCTTTTCTTTCCTTTTTTTCAATTTTTATTTTGAAATAATTTAAAACTTACAGGAAAGTTGTAAACATAATACAAAAATAATACCGAGAACTCCAATCCAGATACCCAGATTTACCACCTTTTAACATTTTGCTACTTTTGTTATATCATTCTATATTTTCTGTCTGTCAGTCTGTCTGCCTGGCTCTCTATTTTCTAAACCTTTTAGAGTAAGTTGCAAACATATGCTCCTTTACCATTTAATACTCAGGACCAGTTTTGCTTTGTTTTTTATTTAAACAATAATGGCAGCAATAACAGTTTAAAAACAGAGCCTACTAGTCCAGCTTATTCTTGTCAAGGTACTTGGGATCAGGGATGGCCCCTTCGAGCTGAGTAAAACCCTGAAGTTCTTGGACAATTCAATGGGAGGAAAAACCCCAAGAGAAATAGTGAGCTTCCTGAAAATCTGGCATGTGGAAACTAGAGCTAGTCCTAACTTGATGAATCAAGCATCATGACTTAATTTTTACCCAAAGCTGGTGAAGCAGGTCTTACCAGTTACACACAGAAATAAGATAATTTCTAATTGTGACAAGTGCTATGGCTGTAAAACACAGGTTAAAATGAGAGGGAATAATAGGGAGATCGCTTTGGATTTGGAAAAGAGGGGTTCAGGGAAGCTGCTCTAAAAATGTATTTTTCAACAGAGCCCAAAGAACGAGTCATATAGGCTTATGGGGCTCCCAGGCAATGAAAACAGCATGTGCAAAGGTCCTGCAGCAGGAAACCATTTGCTGTCTTTGGGAACCCAAAACGAGGCAAATGTGTTCATGGATTGGTGAATGAGGACAAAAGGGGCTTCCAGGAGACTGGGATAAATGACAGGAGGCAGATCATTCAGGATCTAATAAGCAATATCAAGGATGTCCATTAGGTTGAGGATCTGGGCATGTGGTCATCCCTAGCTGTAAGGGAGACTAAAATAGCAGGAAACATGAGTACCATGGGAATCCACTGAGGGGATTATAACAGAAAAGTGACTTAATTAAATCTACCTTTAAGAAAAATTGCCTGGCTGCTGTGTGGAGAATGGATCAGAGCAGATAAGAACAGAAGCAGTAGTGGGTGAGACCAGAGTTTGGGTATCATTTGGATTAAAAACCCAGTTTTGCCACCTACTAACTTTACCTTGGATGAATTACTTAACCTCTCTGTGCCTTGGTTTCATCATTTCCAAAGTCTTATTGTTGTCCTGCTGTTGTTATTATCTACAGGAAGAAAACGTTGTTGGAGTTGTAAGGGGGCAAGTACATAACAACCCCATCCTTCCCATCTGAGATTGGAACCGATTGAGAAATAAGATTCAGAAGGCATAGAGATGGGCACCTATAATGTCTTATTGACACCTACTGTGTGCCAGGTGCAATGAACAGGAGCAGCTGAAAAGCCTTGTTCTCGTACAACTTATATTCTAACATGGATGAAAGGGCATGAGGGACGGGGACAGAAAGAAATGTTTGAATCACTATATTCTATAATACTTTACAAAGCATCTGTTTTATTGCCAATAAAGAGAAAATGTGGCTTAGGTGTGCAGTCAAATCGACCTCCCTAATATTTCCCCTCGGGAGACAGCCTGACTCACTAGTCATAGACAGAGCTGGACAGTCACGGCGACTCCCTGCGCCATCAGTTCAGGAAACGACCTCCCCTGCACCTTTACCACACAGCAGGACCACCTTTACTGAGATCTACCTTACACACAAATGGGCTTTGACGAATCCACACATCTGCTTATCTACCACCACAATCAAGGCCTTGATAATTGCTACCACACACACACACAGTCCCAGGCGACAGCTATGGATTAGTTTCAACTCTAGACTCGTTTTGCCTCTTCCAGAATTGCCTTTCAATGTGGTCATATAGTATGTGCTCTTGTGTCTGGCTACTTTCGCTCAGCAAAACATTTTTGAGAAGGATCCGTATTGTTCTATGTGTCAGTAATTTTTTACTTTGTATTGCTGAACAGTATTTCATTGTAATGGTTATACCACAGTTTGTGTATCCATTCACTAGTTGATAGATATTTGCGTTAATTGATATACATGGCAAGTATATTCTTAACTTTTTAAGGAACTGCCAAATCATTTTCCAAAGTGACCATATTTTACATTCCTACCAGCAGTGTATGAGGGTTCCTGTTACCCCACATCCTCATCGGCCTTTAGTCTGGTCTGTCTTTTAATTTTAGCCATTCTCATGGGTGTGAAGAGGTATTTCATCGTGATTTAATTTTCATTTCATGGGAGGCGGCTGTGGCTCAATCGGTGGGGCTCCTGTTTGCCATATGGGAGGCCCCGGGTTCGGTTCCCAGGGCCTCCTGGTGGGGTGGGGGCGGGCCCGCCCGCACGGCGTTGTTGGCTGACCCGGCGAGCACAGGCAGCAGGGTGGGAATAAATGAATAAATAAATAAAATCTTAAAAAAAAAAATTTAATTTCATGGATGACTAAAGAGGTTAAGCATCTTTTCCTATGCTTTTCTGCCATTCCTATGTCTTCTTCTCTGAAGAGCCAGTTCAAATATTTTGTTTATTTTTAAAGTAGGTTTTTATTCTTAGTTGTAAAAGTCCTTTCTATACTCTGGATAGATGTTCTCTGTCAGATATATGGGTTGCAAATATTTTCTCCCCATCTGTGTAATGCCTATTTCATTTTCTAACGTCTTTCAAGGAACAGAAATTGCTAAAGATTGATGAAGTTTAAATTGTCAAGTACTTTTTTGTTTTTTATGGTTTGTACTTTTTGGGTTTTGTTTGTTTATTTGTTTGCTTGTTTTTGTTTGTTTGTTTGTTTTGTTTTGTTTTTTAGGTACAGGGACCAGGGAATGAACCCAGGACCTCGTAAGTGCTCAGCCACTGAGCCACTGAGCCACATCGGCTTCCCTGAGTTTTTTTTTTTTCATTTGTTTTGCTTGTTGTTTGTTTTTGTTTTTTTCAGGAGGCACCAGAAACTGAACCTGGAACCTCTCATGTGAGAGGCCTGCACCCAAATGCTTGAGCCACATCTGCTCCCCTGAGCTTCTTTATTTTCCCCATATGGCTATCCAGTTTTTCTAGCATCATTTGCTGAAAAGACAATCCACTCCACATTGAATTAGATGGGACTTTTGTCAAAATCAACTAACCATACATGGTTGTGGATGTTTCTGGACTGTATTTTCTGTCACATTGATCCCTATGTATATTGCTATGCCAAGACCACATTGTTTATAGTATGTTTGAGATGAGGGAGCCCTTCAAATTTTTTTTTTTTTAAAGATTTGTTTATTTCTCCCCCACCCCCGCATCGTTTTGGGCTCACTGTCTGCTCTCTGTGTGTTCTGTGTCTGCTTGTCTTCTCTTTTAGGTGGCACCGGGAACCGATCCTGGGACCTTCCAAAGTGGAGAGAGGTGCTCAATTTCTTGCACCACCTTAGCTCCCTGGTCTGCTGCATCTCTTATTGTGTCTCCTCTGTGTCTCTTTGTTGCATCATCTTGCTGCACCAGCTTTCTATTCAGGCCAGCACTCCGTGTGGGCCAGCACTCTGCTTAGGCCAGCTTGCCGTATGGGCCAACTTGCCTTTACCAAGAGGCCCCGGGATTCAAACCCTGAACCTCCTATATGGTAGATGGGAGCCCAAATGCTTAAGCCACATCCACTTCCCCAAATTTATTCTTATTATCAACATTGTTTTGCTTATCCTAAGTCCTTTGCATTTTCATAAAATGTTAAGATCAGCCTGTTAATTTCTACCAAAAAAAATCCTACTGGGAATTTATTGGGATAGCACTAAATCTATACATAAATTTGTGGAGAACTGACATCTTAAGGTCTTTTTTTTTTTAAACATCATTTTGTACATTTAATAATTGAAAATATAAACAATAATTAAAAAATAAAAAGGAAATACAGTTAAATAAAAACATATATTTTTCAATTAAATGTACTGGATACATATCCTTTTTTTTTAGATCATACAATATGTTACAAAATATATTTGGTTCATAATAACGCAATCATACAGTATTTGTCCTTTTGTGTCTGACTTGCTTCGCTCAACATAATGTCTTCCAATCAATGAACATGGTCTCTCTCTCTATTCTCCCAGGAATGTTTGTAGTTTCCAGTGTACACATCCTCCAATTCTTTTGTCAGATTTTTTCCAGTATTATATATTGTTCAACAATATTTTAAAATTTCCACTTCTGATCGTTTGTTGATAATATATAGAAATATGGATGACTTTTAAATATTGATATTATGTCCTGCAACTTCCTGTGTTGCATGCCTGCTGAAGTAGGCAGCATGTGTCTCTCCATCCTATATTTCATTCACTATCAGTCAGAAGTGAATTTGGCTAAAAGTTCAGAAAAACCTCGTTATATTGACTTAAGCATATCAAGAGGTTTACCCCCTTACGCAATAAGATGTCCAAGGGTAGGTGATTGTTGTTAAGTGGTTCATGGTTGCAGGATGGTATCAAAGCTGGAATCGTCACATCCTTGTTCAAGGCAGGAA
Source organism: Tolypeutes matacus (assembly GCA_026826555.1). Lineage (NCBI taxonomy): Eukaryota > Metazoa > Chordata > Mammalia > Cingulata > Chlamyphoridae > Tolypeutes > Tolypeutes matacus. The sequence goes on from JAKSZT010000049.1 coordinate 16,341,651, forward strand.
GAAGTGGGGAGGAAGAGGTACCAGGCACATATGTTCCCTCTTATCAGCAAAGCAAGATCTTTCCTTTCAAACAGTAGCACTCAAATGGGGGTGATTTTACCACCCAGGGAACATTTGGCAATGTCTGGAGACATTTTTGGTTGTCGTGACGGGGGCGGGGGGTGGGTGTAATACTTGCAAAGGAGGCTGCTAAACATTCGACAGGAGACAGGGCAGACCCCTGCCAATGGTATCCATCTCCAAATGTCAACAGTGCCACAGTTGCTTTAAAACAGGGGCTCTTAACCTTTTTTGTTCCACGAACTCCTTTGCCAGTCAGGTGAAAACCACGGACCCCTTACTAAGTCCACACTATCCTGTGAATTATTGAATAAATACATCACACCTGCATTAACACATCCCCACAGGAACATTATTTTTTTTGAATTTCAATTCAAGCTCACGGACCCTTGTTAAGAAGCCCTGTAGACTTTCGTTAGGTGGAGATCTGGGCATGTGGCCATCCCTAGCTGTAAGGGAGACTAAAATAGTAGGAAGCATGGTTGTAATGAGTGCATTAGACCTATGAAGCCTATAATCTGGGGCAGGGCATAGTGGTTTCCAAACACAATTAGAGCTCTGTTAACAAGGTAGGAGGAGGAATGGTAAAGAAAACAGTATCTGCCACAGGTATAAATCAAAGTAAATCTACTCAGTTTTCCAGTGTTTCCCAGAGATCTAGAGGAAGAACATTTTCTACATTTTTTCTTGCAGGTCTTCTCTTTCTAAGACTCAGAATTCCTAGTCTGTGGAGGCATATATGAAATTTCAGTGTGATAGTCTAGATCTCTTGAGGGAATATCATGAATACTCTTTCCAATAATATTCTTTTTTTTTTTTTTTTCAAAGATTTTATTTATTTATTCATTTATCCCCCCCTTGCTGCTTGTGCTCACTGGGTCAGCTAACCACGCCGTGTGGGCGGGCTTGCCTTCACCAGGAGGCCCCGGGAACCGAACCCGGGGCCTCCCATATGGTAAACGGGAGCCCTACTGATTGAGCCACAGCCGCTTCCCCAATAATATTCTTTTAAACCTTGAACTATGTCACCAATACCCTGGACATGAAATAACACTATTATATTGTGTTTCAAAGGCCTTAATTAATTATAGTACATGATAGGCTAGTGGCAACAGGTGAATATTAAGCTGTTATACAGATAAAGTAAAAAATGAAGTAAAGATAAAGAAACCAAGAAACAGCATAACTTGCCACTGGTTCCATAATACCAGAGTCAAGATGAGAACTAGATCCCTGTGTTGCACAGGCAGCCGGCAAGCTCCCCGGAGTTCCCTGCACCATGAATCTTATGGATCCTGTACCAGTTAGCTTATGGAAAAGTGAGAGTTTATTAGCTCACATTTCTGGAAGACCAGGATACAGTAGGAGCAGGCCAAGTTGAATCCAAGTGCTTAAAGGATGGAACCGGTTTCCCATCTGTTTTAGTGTCCTTGGCTGCTCAAGCAAATACCATGCAATGGATTGGCTTAAACGATGGGAACGTACTGGCTCACGGGTTTGAGGCCAGGATAAGTCCAATCAAGGTGTCAGCAAGGCGATGCTTTCTCCCCAAAGGCTGGTGTTCTGGGACTGGCTGCCATGGTACTTGGTTCCATGGCAATGCACATGGTGGCCTCTCCTCTTCCAGATTCCATTGACTTTCAGCTTCTGACTGATGCTTCTATGGCTTTTTTCTCTCTATGATCTTCCCTATAAGGCTTTCAGTAATACGATTAAGACTCATCCTAGGCCACACCTTATATGAAGTAACTTCATCAAAAGGTCCTATTTACAAGGCTTTGCACCCACAGGAATGGATTAAGATTAAGAAGATGTTTTTCTGGGGGACATAGCGCCAGACCACCATACCATCTTTATCTCTTGGCTCTGTTTGTCTCTGTTCACCTTCCTTCTGCACCATGGATAAGATGGCTGCCAGCAAACCCAGCCTCACCTCCTTTCAGGGGGAAAAGGATGTATCCACCAGAGTCCTAGCAGGAAACAAAGAGCACACTCCAAATGAGGTAATGTGAGGATTATTTAATAAAAGGGCTATTTTCAGTGCTGACTGCAGGTTTTAAGAAAATAAGCAAAGGATATTACACTGCTTTGGTATTATAACCCGTGAGGAAGGAACAGTTCTTGAAAGCTAAAGTGCGGCCTGTATGGAAGGCTTTCTGACAGGAGCTGTGGCCTTTGTTAGAGGGCCACTGACCGCCCATGCAATCTGGCAGGGGCAGGCGGGGAAATCAGTACCCCTCCCTCTGTCCTCCCTGCCTTAGATTCCTAGGCCTGCTGTAACAAAGTGCCACATACTTGGTGGTTTAAAGCAACAGACACTTATTGTTTGGAGGCTAGAAGTCTGAAACCAAGGCGTCAGCAGGGTCATCCTCCATCTGAAACCTGTAGGGAGAATACTTCCTTGCTTCTTCTACATCTGGTGTTTGCAAACAATCGGTAGCTTTCCTTGGCTTGTAGATACATCACTCCAATCTCTGCCTCTTCTCCACATGGCTTTTTTTCTGTCTTCATCTTCACATGACCTTCTCCTCTCTGTCTGTCTTTGTGCCCCAAATCCATCTTCTTACAAGGACACCAGTCATATTGGATTAGGGCCCACCTTAATCCAGTTTGGCCTCACCTTAACTAATCATATCTTCAAAGACCCTATTCCCAAATAAGGTCACAATTCTGCGGAAGTAGGGGTTAGGACTTGAACATATCTTTTGAGGGGACACAATTCAACCCATAACTCTCCCTCTCCCTGATCCTGATCTCCTGGCAGTGTCTCTCTTTGGTTCAATCCCACAGGAAGGTGCACAACAAGGGAACCTCAGAGGATGCAGAGCAGGGTGAAGAGAGACCCAGAGTGTATCTGGAGGGGCAAACTGAAGATATGCAGCACCGAGGGCTTTATTTCTTTCTGGAACTTTTTTTTTTTAATGATTGCTTTTTTTTTTTTTTTTAATTTATTTCTCGCCCCACCCCCACCCCTTCTTGTTTTTGCACTCGCTGTCTGCTCTCTGTGTTCATTCTCTGTGTGTTCTTCTGTGTCTGCTTGTCTTCTCTTTAGGCGTCACCAGGAAACCAATGTTGGGACCTTCTGGAGTGGGAGAGAGACACTCAATATTCTGCACCACCTCAGCTCTCTGGTCTACTGCGTCTCTCGTTGTCTCTCCTCTGTGCCTTTTTTTGTTCCATCATCTTGCTGTGCCAGCTCTCTGCTCAGGCCAGCTCACCTTGTAGTCCAGCTTGCCTTCACCAGGAGGCCCTGGGAATCAAACCGTGGACCTCCTATATGGTAGACGGGAGCCGCATCCGCTTCCCTGGAACTATTAATAATTCCACAAGAGAAGTTTGATTGGCCTTGCCTGAGTCCTCTGACTGCCTCTGCAGGACACTGTGATTGACCAGATCCACCTCAAGAAGTGGAAGGGAGGCGATTCCTCTTTGGAAGGGTGCTTGCAGACAAATACAATGAGTTCACTCCAGACACAAAACCATAATCTAAACAAAAGCAGATATAACCTCCATTGCTTGGGTTGGGTAGAGAAATGGATTAGGATTTGCTTATTTACAGAACATTATAAGTTTATTTCTTTTTGTTATTTGTAAATATCTTTTCATCATAAAGGCAGTAGAGACTAACGGTTAAGGACCAAACTATCAATCAAATGTGAGGTAGAAAAGACATTCTTAAACAGGCAAAGTCACTAAAATTTACCTCCTATGCACAGTTGCTCCAGTATATTCTAGAGGATATATCCCATCCAAATGAGAAAATAATGGAGTCCAGGAAGCAAGAAGTCTAGCACAGGAGGGGTAGAAAGGAATTTCCAGTGTGGTCATCAAGGGATATCACAGGATGACTGCTACGTAGAGAACAACTAGAAGAGAATAGAGAGCTGAGAGTGGAGAATTTCAGATGGGATGTCTTCCAGAGGTGTATTGGTTTCCTAGTGCTGCTGTAACAATACCACAAATTAAGCGGCTTAGGACAGCACAGACTTTATTTCTTTACAGTTCTGGAAGGTGGAAGTCTAAAATGGGACTTACTGGGCTAAAATCCAATTATTGGCAGGTCTGCATGCCTTCTGGAAGGTCTGGGGGAGAATTGGTTTTCTTGCCTTTTCCAGCTTTTAGAGGCCACATATATTTTTTGACTTGCGGCCCCTTCCTCCATCTTCAAAGCAAGCAGCACTGCATCTTCAAATCTCTCTCTGACCCTGCTTCTTTTTTTTTTTTTTTTTTTTTTTAAGAGGTACTGGGGTACTGGGGATTGACCTGGTATCTTGTACATGCGAAGCAGGCATTCAAACACTGAGTTACACCCACTCCCCATGACTCTGCTTCTGTTATCACGTATCTTTCTATGACCCTTTTAAGGACTCCTGTGATTACCACCCAGATATTCCAGCATATTCTTCCCATATCAAGGCCCTTAACTTAATTACATCTGCAAATTCCCCTTTACCATCTAAGTTAACATATTCACAAGTTCCAGGGATTAGGATAGGGACATTTTGGGAGGGGGGCATTATTCTGCCTACTGCAAGGGGGAAATAAAGCCAGTAAACATGAAAATAATATATTAATGATTCTGAATGTATTGAGGGAAATTTCTTGTACTGTCAAAAAAGTTAGAGGGTGATTAGTGATAGGTAGATATAAAACTAAGTGAATAAAAACTCAGATGAATGAAACCCAAATATCCCAAATAAATTATTATCTCTAGGGGAAAGTAGTAAAAGAAAAAAAAATGTACTCAGGGTACACTCAGTGGCTCTGTTATGAATAATATTATACATGGTCATAACATGTAAAGCATCAATATTAACTAAAAATTGTGCTAAATGAACATTCTAAAACTGAAATACAATTTCTGAAATAAAAATTTCAATGGATAGATTTAACAGCCGGATAGATATGGTAGTGGTAGAGGAAAGACTAAGTGAACTTCAAGGTAGATCAATAAAATTACCCAAGGTGAATAACAGAGAAAAAGATATTTAAAAATTTTAACTGAAACTCAAGCCTGTTAACTCAAATTTATTAAATGATATCAAACAAATTATATTTGTATAATTGGAATACAAGAAGGAGAGGAGAGGGAAACTAGGGCAGAAATATATTTGTAGAAATAAAGGCCAAAATTTTCCTAAATTTGATTAAACATAGAAATTTGCATATAGAAGATGATTAACAAACACCAAGCAGAATAAACACAGAGAAGCCCATGCTGAGATATATCTTACTCAAATTGTTGAAAGATAAATATCAAATCTTAAAAGCAGCAAGAGTAAACAAAACACATATAGGGAAAAATAGTCCTATTAATAACTGACTTATCATCAGAAACCACTGAGACCAGAAGAAAATGGGAAAAACAACTTTAAAGTGCTGAAGGATAAAACTGCCAACCCTGAATTTCTATACCCCACAAAAATCTTTTAAGAAAAGATGAATTAAGTACATTTTGCAGATAAAACAGAACAGAATTCATAACCATCAGAGCCACACTATAACAAATTTCATCACCACCAGATCTACACTAACAAATTCTAAAGGAAGTTGTTAAGAATGAAAGGAAAAGATATCAGAAAGAAACTCAGAGCCTCAAAGTAGAATGAAGAATATTGGAAATGGCAAATGCTTGAGTAAATGCAAAATGCTATTTCTTTGTTTTTTTTTCCCTTTATATATTATCAATTGAATCATATCCCCCACAAAGACATTTTCAAGTCCTAACCCCTGGCCCCATGGATATGAACTCATTTGTAAACAGAATCTTTGAAGATGTTATTAGTTAAAGGGAAGCCAAACAGCAGGGTGGGGCTTAATCCAATATGATTGGAATTTTTATAGGCAGAGGAAATTTGGATATAGTTAAAGGAGACAGGAGGAAACAGAGACCGAGAGAGTGATTCCAACCCTTCTATGATATTTATTATGGCAACTCTGGCAAACCAAGACACCAAGTAACAGTTTAAAGCAAAAAATGTAATACTGTCTTGGGGGTTCTTTAATGTAAGTAGGTGTAAAGCATGTAGCAACTCTAACAAAAAATATGGGCAGGGAGAATATGGACCTATACATTATCAAATAGCTATATTTTATATGAAATAGTATATTAACAAATCTAAATAGTCTGTGAAAATTTATGGATATATATTGTGATCTCTGGTGAAACTATTGAAAGATAATGTAATGAAATGTAGCAAAAAATGGAATTCTAAAAAATATTCAAATAATCCAAAAGATTAAAAAGGAAGGAAAGGAGAAGCAGAAGAACAAAAAACAGAGAAGACAAGTAGAAAAGAAAAAGTATTTTTGAGGGAAGTAGATGTGGTTCAACCAGTTGGACACCCACCTTCCACATAGGAGGTCCCGGGTTCTGGTCCCAGTGCCTCTTTTTTTTTTTTTTTATTTATTTTTTTTTTTTTTATTTTTAAAGATTTTTATTTATTTATTCATTTATCCCCCTCCTGCTGCCCGTGCTCGCCGGGTCAGCCAACCACGCCGTGCGGGCAGGCCCGCCCCCACCAGGAGGCCCGGGGAACCGAACCCGGGGCCTCCCATATGGTAAACGGGAGCCCCACTGATTGAGCCACAGCCGCTTCCCATCCCAGTGCCTCTTAAAACAAGACGAGCAGATGCCGCCCCTGCTGCAACGAGCAGATGTCACAAGCCAGCAGAAGCCACTACCCTTAGGGAGAGGATGTGGGTCAGGCTGTTGGGTACTTGCCTCTCATGTGGGAGGTCCTGGATTTGGCTCCCGGTGCCTCATGGAGAAGGCAAGAAAACAATGAGCAGACAGATGAGAGAACCATCTGGAGGAGGAAAGGATAAATAAAGTAAAAATAAATAAATAAATAAAATAAAAAATATTTTTTATTCAATAATTACATTAAATATAAATGGACTAAATGCTCCAATGAAAAGGCAGATTCCCAGAATGAATAAATAAAACAAGACCCAACTATATGCTGTCTACAAGAAATGCATTTAAATATAAATACATGGATAAGTTGAAAGTAAAGGACAGAAAAAGATAAACCATGCAAAGAGCAAGTATGAGAAGGCTGGAGTGGCTATACTGATATCACCTATAATAGATTTCAAAAAGTATGTATTATCAAACATAAGAGACAACATAACATAAAGAAGACAGAACAATCACAAATGTATATGTGTTCAGAGCTTCAAAGTACATGCAAAACAAAAAATGACAGAATTATGGGATAAATAGATTATTCCATAATCATCATCGGAGATTTTAACATGCCTCTCAACAACTGATAGAACAAAAATGAGAAAGACATAGAAGAGCTGAACAACACTATCAAACATCTTGAATTAATTGATATTTATTGAATGATACATTCAACAATGACAGAATGCAAGTACACATTTACCAGGATAGCTCATATAAAGTCATCATTATAAAGTTATCATTAGTTTTCCTAATCAAAAGGACTACATATAAAAAACAAAGGCAAAAAAGCAAGCAAAACAAAAAGTGTGTTGACTTAAAAAACAAAACTCCAAAAGTAAATCATAACATTAAATAATATAACAGATCCAAGATTAAATGTATCTTAGTTGCATTAATAAATACAAATGGGGTTAATGATCCAATTAAGAGAAAAATATTTTCAGATTAAATCATCAAGCAAAACCTAAGTCTATATACAAGGGACCCACCTAAATCAAGCCAAAATTTTAAAAATAAAAGGTTGGATAAAGACACATTAAAGGAAAAAACGCCAAAAGAAGGCAGAGGCCATGGTTTTAATTTTAGGTAAGATGGAATTCAGGCCAAAAAAATGATTAAACAAGACCAATAAAAGCACCTTATAATGCTAAAGGGAGTAATTCACAGTGAAGATATAACAGTTATTAATAGCTAAGCTCCAGCTAACAAAGCAATAGCATCCCATAAACCTGAAATTATAGGAGATAAAATTTCTGTTTATTTCTATAAACAGAGACATACTGATTTAATTTCACTTCCTCTGATCTATGACAAATCAAGTGAATAAAAATAAAAGTCATAATATAGAATTCCTATATAATATAATTTATGATATGCATAGTAGCTTTGATTAATATGTATCAAACTCTATTCCCAACATGTAGAGACTATTCTTATTTTTTAGAGTAATCAAGAATGGAACATTTAGGAAAATGACCACATATTAGGCCACAAAGAAAACCTCAATAAATTCCAAAAAGTAGAAACAGTATAGAAAACATTCTCTGATCACTATGCAATAAATCCATAAAATAATTTTTAAAATCAGATAATAAAATTTCTTTTATGGGAGCTGATGTGGCTCAGTAGTTGAGCACCAGCTTCCCACAGGGGAGGTCCTGGGTTCAATCCCCAGTGCCTCCTGAAAAACAAAAAAGCAAACAAACAAAAAAAACCAACTCAGGGGAGCCGATGTGGCTCAGTGGTTGAGTGCAGGCTTCCCACATATGAGGTGCCCCAGTACATGAAGAAAAAAAAAATTTCTTTTCCACCTAGAAATTCTAAAACTATCTTAAAAGAATTTTAATTTTCAAAAAGAACTATACACCTAAATTGCAGAACTTCTAGAAAGTAACAGTAACAAAAACACTAAATTTCCTACACGTTAGATCCTGTGAGATACTGCTAAAGCAGTACACAGAGGAAAATCTACTTCTAAATACTTAAATCAATTAAAAAAGAAAAACAAATGAATCAAGAATCTAGCTAAGGGAAGCGGCTGTGGCTCAATCAGTAGGGCTCCCGTTTACCATATGGGAGGCCCCGGGTTCGGTTCCTGGGGCCTCCTGGTGGGGGCAGGCCCGCCCGCATGGTGTGGTTGGCTGACCTGGCGAACGCAGGCAGCAGGGGGGGCATAAATGAATAAATAAATAAAATCTTAAAAAAAAAAAAAAAAAAAGAATCTAGCTAAAAGAATTAGAAGCAGAAAAAAACTAACTAAAGGAAAGTAGAAAGTAAATTAATAAAGAAGAAAGGCAAACTTATTAAGTAAGAAAACAAAAAAAACAGTGTTACATAAATAAATAGGTTGGATTTGGGAGGGCGGGCAGGGGAAACAAAGATTGATGAAGTATTAGTTAACCTGATAAAGAAAAAAAGTAGAAATGTAAACATAATAAATAAGAAATAACTGGGGAGAAATAACCACAGAAATAGATTAAATTAAAATAATTTTAGTGAACTACTTTGCTTAACTTCATGAAAGTAAATTTGAAAAATCTGGATGACGCGTATAATTTTCTTGGAAAACATAATTTAGCAAAATTGGCCCCTAGAGGAGAAAGAAAATAAAAACAGACTGATTTCCAAAGAAGCAGCAGAAAAAGGTTTCAAAGAATTTCTTAAAAAATCCCAGGCTCAACTGGTTTCACAGGGAAATTCTAACAAATCTTTCAAAAGTAGATTGAATTCTGCTGAAATCATTCCACAGTTAGAAAAGAAGAAAAATTCTCAAATTATTTTATGAAATGTAACATTGATTTCAAAACCTGAGAGAGATTGCACACAAAAAGAAAACCACAAGTCAATCACATTTATTGATGCAAAAATTATAAGTAACAAATAACTCTTTCAAAAACTTAAATATAAAATCTTTTGAGATGGTTTTGTGGTCACTGTTGAGGAAATGTAATCTGACACAAGACGGATTCTAGACCAGTTATCTTGGGCAAACCCTGAACACTGGGTCTGGCCACAGTGATGGCCCTGTTCCCCTCCCAAATACCTGACCCTAATGAACCTGCTCAGGAAGCACATTCCCTCAGAGCCCCAGTTCCTCACCCAGCAGCACAAGGGTCCTCATTGCTCCCACTGCCTCTTTTCCTTAGATAGTATCAGATTGTTCCAGAGAATTCTAGTACCTTCCCTCAAAATTGGATGGTTTCCAGCTTCCATGCAGCAGGCTCCGCCTCTGTCTGCCAACTCAGACAAACTAAATTTCCAATAATCTCAACAGTTTGATTATGGCTTCCTGTGGAAAGCCTTCAGGTTAACAAGTCTGTTTTAATTGTGGATTTTCTTGACTTTTAGCCCAAATAAGTGACTCAAGCTTTTGAGGTACTGTGACCTGACAAAAGGAAGGACATTTGGGGGGTATAGCAGCTTGATATTGTTTATAAATTCCAAAAATAGATATTGGATTATGTTTGTAAACTGGTCTGTTACTCTAGGCATATTAGATTGTATTGGATTCAAAGGTTTCACTTTTACTTGATTAAATTATGATTAAGGTTTTGATTGGGCCACATCAGTAGGACATCGAGTTCCTACGCCCTTGGTAGGCAGGGACTCACCAAGAAAACCACACAGCAGAGGAGTTAGTTGGTGTTTTGGATGCTGCAGCCCCAGGAAGTAGACACACAAGAGAAGAACACAGAGGAACAGAGACAGCTCCATAGACACAGCAGAGGCCCCAGGAAGAGAGAGAGCCTGATAGTCTACAGCTGACCTTGTGGTTTACTTTTCTTTTTTTTTACTGGGAGGTCCCAGGGATCGAACCCGGGTCCCTCCATATGGGAGACGGATGCCCAACCATTTGAGCCACATCCGTCCCCGTACAGCTGACCTTGTGGAGACAACAGAGCAACTGAGCCCCGAGAGAAACGAGCCCAGGAGTGAGATGAAACCTATCCCAGCCTACAGTTGATATTGGAAGAAGCTGGGACCATGAAGCCTTTAGAGGAAGAGGGAGGCTGAACTCTTGCAGATGTCAGCAGCCATCTTGCTCCAACACGTGGCAATAGACTTTAATTTGGTGAGGGAAGTAAGTTACACTTCATGGCCTTGTGACTGTAAGCTTCTACCCCCAAATAAATACCCTTTGTAAAAGCCAACAGGTTCTGGTATTTTGCATCAGCACCCCTTTGGCTAGCTAATACAGGGGGCTAATAGCATTTGGTATCCCTCATATTACACAGCCTAAGTGATTTTCTACGGGAAGCCTAGCCTGATAGCACTACACCCAGGGCAAGGATCCGTATAGTATGTGGCATTTCCCACCACAGTTTTAGTTGTGGTATTTGTAATATTCACATATTCTTTTTTTTTTTTTTAAGATTTATTTATTTATCACCCCCTTGCTACTTGTGCTTGCTGTGTCCATTTGCTGTGTGTTTTTCTGTGTCTGCTTGTCTCCCTTTGTTGCATCATCTTGCTGCTCCACACGGCCCAGCTTGCCTTCACCTGGAGGCCCTAGGAATCGAACCTCGGGCCTCCCACGTGGAAAACAGGAGCCCAACCACTTGAGCCACAGCCGCTTCCCAATATCCACATATTCTTAGAAGCAACTAGTCTAAATCATGATTGCCAGGTTTTCAGTACATACTAGAATATCCAGCATTTCAGGAGTTTCACCTCTTTTAGGTTGCATGTGCTTGAGAGCCTAAGACTAAATGCCAAGAACTACTTGTTAGCATCAGCCTCCTTTTCTGGCCCATTTCCTGAACAGAGTGTGTCCTGTGGACCCTAAAGGGAGCCTTGCAGCCAGAACTTAGCAGGACACTGCCCTTTGGAAGATGCTTCCTCAAGGCTTCAGCCTTGACTTGCTCCTGGACTGGGTCAGATCCAGCTTCAGAGAACTGCTGTCAGCCTTGACCCCTAAAGATCTTTTTAGGCACTCACTCAGCTCTTCGAGATACCTCCAGAAGGTCAGCCTTCTGCCAGGCTTGGGCGTGGAGAAGCGTAAATGTTAGAATACTCAACACCAAAGGCCTTCTGAGCCTGTTGATAGGCTGGTTTTTTAGTTATCCTATTTATTTTTCCTGTGGCTGGTGCTGTGGCCTCTTATGGAGATCAGAGGCAGAGAGCTGCTTGTGATAAGAGCAGGGTAGGGTAGAAGGAGAAGGACGTGATTTCATGAGAAATTTTCAGAGAAAAAAATCCAGGTTTATAGGCAGAAACAAGGTAGAGAGCAAGGAATTGGGAGCTTTTCAGTCTTGGGGTGAAAGGAATTGACTATTCTCTTCCTGGATTGAGGGCCACTCCAGTTTGTTTCAGACAGGACTTTGTTTAACTCTCTGAAGGACATGAGATTGAGAGCTGACTTGCAGAAGGTGAGCTCAGACCTGCATCGGGGCTTCTTTCGTGAGACTGACCCATTACAGCAGCATCTGCCACTCTGGTTAGAAGACAGAAGACATGCAAATTAGACAGGAAAATAGGGGCTTTCCATAGAAGATCAGTTTTCAAAATCTAGGCTGGGCAGAAATGGTTGCTATAATCACATAAGAGCACCTAGGCCTGTGCCAAGAGGCAAATTCCATTTTTAGAACAAAGGGGGGAGGCTGCTTTATTTCTAAGTACTTTGATGGCTCCTACCATCTTAACAGCCAAATCTAAAGATACTTTTGGATCCATGAATAGGTATCATAAGTCCTACCATATCCATCTGAGCAACATACTCAAGATAAAGAAGCATTAGACTGAGTTTAGGCCATAAGAAAAAATTCTCTTCTGGGTTCCATGAAAACAGCCCACAGCACCATTGAAAGGAAAAATAAAGAAACACAAATATGATTAAAATTGGTCTCACCCCAGTGGAACATCTCAAGTTCAGTTCACCAACATAAGGTCCACCTTGTTCCCATCCTTCACCTATGCTAAGAATGAGTCTGTATCTTGCATAAGGAGCCAGCGCTATCGCTTTACACTCTGATGCAAATGGGAGCCTGATGGGTCACGTTGGAGTGAAGCAGAGATTCCAAACCACAGTGCAGTCAGAGCTCACGAAAAATGCTGGAGAGGAGGAGACTGCCTGTGCAGATGGTCAGATGAGCCTGGCAGCTGTGAAGGCAGGCCTCAGGTCCCTGAGACGTGACTTGAGACATCAGCATGGTCCTTCTGAGAAGTGTGAGTTAATAGGAATCAAGGTACCCACACTTTATGTGAAGACAGAAGCAGCTGAACTTCATCAAACCCATTGTATTGTTTTGTTTTTAACATTTTATTTTGAAATACTTTCATTCATTTTTTTTAAAGGTTTTTTTATTTCTCCCCACCCTCTCATTGTTTGCATTTACTGTGCCTGTTCATCTTCCTTGTTTCTTTAGGAGGTACCAGGAACCAAATCTGGAACCTCTGATGTGGGAGGGAGGCACCTGATCGCTTGAGTCACATATGTTCCCTGTTTGTTGTGTATCTCATTGTGTTTTCCTTCTTGTGTCTCTTGTTGCGTCAGATTGCTGTGCCTGCTCGTTGCATCAGCTCGCTGTCGGGAATCGAACCAGGGACCTCCCATGTGGTAGGCAGGAGCTCAATCACTTGAGCCACATCCACTTCCCCTTTCATTCTTTCAGAGCAGTTACAAAAATAATACAAACCCCAGAAAAAGAACTCCAATATACCCCTACTACCCCTGACACCCAGATCCACCAATTTTAACATTTTGCGACTTTTGCTGTATCATTCTCTCTCTCTCTCTCTCAGTTTATTCTCTGAACACTGGCATATTGGTTGCATACGTCATGGTCCTTGAACACAATACTGACATGCACATTCCCAAGGACAGGATAGTCACTTATGGAATACTTTAAGTAGCATTATCAAGTTCAAGAAATTTAACATTGATATAAAACTTACAGACTATATTCCAGTTTTTGAATATCCCAATAGTGTCCCTTTGAGCCTTTCCTCCTCCCTTACTAGATCCCATCCAGGATCATGTATTACGTTTAATTGTCACATCAATGCCCAGAAAAACATGTTCTTAAATCTAATCCACCCCTGTGGGTGTGGACCCACTTTAAGTAGGACATTCTAATGGGGCTGCTTCAGTTAAGGTGTGACCAACCTCATTTAGGGTGGGACTTAATCCTATTATTGGAGTCCTTTATAAAGGCATGAATACAGAGAGAGAGAGAGGGAGAGAAAGCCATGCAAGCAAGAAGCTGAAATCAACAAAACCTGGAAGAGGAGGGAGAGGCCAGAAGACACTTGCCATGTGGCAAAGGAGCCAAGGATCGCCAGTAGCCAGTCTTCAGGAAGAAAGCGTCACCTGGATGATGCCTTGGTTAGGACATTTTCCCAGCCTCAAACCTCTAAGCTAATAAATTCCCACTGGTAAGTCAATTCATTTCATGGTATCTGCTTTAAGCAGCCTAGAAAACTAAAGCAATGCCATTCTTAACAAGAACAGAAAGGCTCCTGAAACAGATGGTGCCGGGGCTGTGCCTGGGCTGAAAGTGTCGAGTGTCCTTGCAGGTGCCTTCTGCAGAGAGGACAGTGAGATCACCTGCATGGGCTTGACTCTTCCTTCCTTACAGTCTTCTCTCAGGATGGGAGCTTGGCCCAGGACAATCTGGGTAACACACACTAGGTTGTACACTGCAGCGGCATATCTTGTGACTTGATACCCGGGGGGAATAACTTTTAACCATACATCCTTATGATAAAATCATTTTCAGTAATAATAACGTTATGACATGAAATGAATAGTGCAATGGCCAGAAGAGAAATCAATAATGGATACTGTTATTTTTTGAAGTTTGTATATGTAATCATGCCCATAAATAATAAAGAAAAAAAAGAAATGTTGCATAACAACAAATAATAATAATAAAAATAAAACGGATGGGAGGAGCTCACAGAGAGTAACAGACACTACTGCTTGGCCACCCACTGCCACAGCCCTTTCTGCTTTCCCAGGAGAGCCCTCTATTTTTGTCCACATGTGCCCTCTGTGACTCACGGGGAGAATCGGATTCTTCTAAGTCAATCCTAATGGACCCATTCCCCTTGCCAGTGATTTATTTAGGGGTGTCCTTGTGCCCATTTCTGGCCACATGTGATATAAGGGGAGGTATTTAGGTGATGGGGAGGGAATTCTAAGAAAAACTCTCTTGCGTATAAAGAGTCATGGCTGAAGGAATGAGTGATTTTCTTCCACCACCTGCAGCCATTAGCGTAAGAACATGCCGTGATGTACACAATGCTCCAGCTGAGGCCGGAAGAGCAGGACGATGGAAAGGATGAGGTCTTTGCATGACCACGCTGAGGCGCCAAGTTAACCAACCCCAAAGCCAATCTCCTCTGGACTTTCTTTTTTTTAAGGTACTGGGGACCAGAGATTGAACCCAGGACCTCGTATATGGGAAGCTGGCGTTCAACCATTGAGCCACATCAGCTCCTCTGAGTGGGTTTTCTCGTTTGTTTGCTTGTTTCCGGGGGGGGGGGGGGGGG
>JAKSZT010000049.1:16356997-16555977 GCA_026826555.1 Tolypeutes matacus
TGCATCTCACCTTGACTCTATCCTGTGTCTTTTTTGTTGCGTCATCATCTTGCTGTGTGGCTCGCCGCGTGGGCCTGGCTCACTGCACAGGTGTTGTTTTTTTGTTTTTTAGGAGTCACCAGGGACCAAACCCAGGACCTCCCATGTGGGAGGCAGGATACTCAACTGCTTGAGCCACATCCACTCCCCTCTTTTTATGTGGGGTAATGCATCTCCTAATTGTTTTAGGCAGTTTACTTGGCTTGCATCCAAAAATTACCCTAAACCGATGCATTAAGAGAGATAGAGGATGAGAGAAACAATGCGTTTCTTAGCAGAAATACTTGCTGCACTTACAGGTAATGTCCAGACTCTCTAAACTAAGGCAAATGTGTCAGTGCAGTTATATAGGAAGTGGAAACTTGGACCCCACCTCAGTAATCTGGAAACCTCTCTCAGAGGTATGTCTCCTGCAGGTACAAGTATAAACTAATATAAACAAAACTAACATCTTCTCAGAAGATTTTGCTTTTCAATCAATTAATCTATACCTGCTCATTTACTGGGTAGTCAGCACACAGCACTCGTTAAATCCCATGGAGTGGTATCAAAGAGACAGGAATTATTCTCTCTGAAAAAAATGTCAGAAAACCCTAACCTCTATCTTTGTATGAATCAAAGAACTTCAGGCTCACAGGAAGCTTACAGCTCACTTAAACATTATCCTTCTATTGGTTAGATTCTAAAACACAGACAGGGAAATTGTTTTACAATCTTGCAGGTCCAGAGAAATAAACACGACCTTCAAGTCATCCAGACCAACTTCCCACTTGACATTGGACGATTCCACAAAGCCAGAACCCAGATCTTCTGCCTTCCAGGCTGGTGCTCTGGCTCATTTTATTCACTGCCAAAACAAATCAAAACAAAGCACAACATGTAGGGAAACATCCTCAAGACCTTGTAGTAGGTGGTGGTTTCTTGGACCTTACACCCAAAGTACGTGCAACAAAAGAAAAAATAGATAAATGGGACCTCCTTAAAATTAAACACTTTTGCACCTCACAGGACTTTGTCAGAAGGGTGAAAAGGCAGCCAACACAATGGGAAAAAATATTTGGAAATCACATATCTGATAAGGGTTTAATATCCATGATATATAAAGAGATGTTACAACTCAACAATATAAACACAAATAACCCAATTAAAAAATGGGCCAAAGACTTGAATAGACATTTCTCCAAAGAAGAAATACAAATGGCAAAAAAAACACATGAAGAAATGCTCAACATCACTCATGATTAGGGAAATGCAAATCAAAACTACAATGAGATATCATTTCACACCTATCAGAATGGCCACTATGAAAAAGAGAACTACAAGTGTTGGAGAGGATGTGGAGAGATAGGAACACTTCTTCACTGTTGGTGGGAACGCAGAATGGTGCAGCCACTATGGAGGACTGTTTGGCAGTTCCTAAAGAAGTTGAATATAGACTTGCCATGTGACCCTGCAATAGCACTACTGGGTATATACCCAGAAGAACTGAGAGCAGTGACACGAACGGACATCTGCACATCGATGTTCATAGCAACATTATTCACCATTGCCAAAAGTTGGAAACAACCCAGGTGTCCATCAACAGATGAATGGATAAACAAACTGTGGTCTAGTCACACGATGGAATATTATGCAGCTGTAAGAAGAAATGAAGTCATAAAGCATATGGCAACATAGATGAACCTGGAGGACATTATGTTGAGTGAAGCAAGCCAGATACAAAAGGACAAATACTGTATGAATGCGTTACTATGAACCAAATATATTGTGTAACATTTTGTTTGATTAAAAAAAAATTTACATGTATCCATTATAGTTCATTGAGAAATGTATATATTTATTCATCTTTGTTTACTTTTTAGTTTTTAATTGTTTATGTACAAAATAAAGTTAAAAAAAAAAAAAAAAAGAAAGAAAAAGCACAACAGATCTTCAGCAAAAAAGGCACCATTGGGGGCGGATGTGGCTCAAATGGTTGGGCATCCGTCTGCCATATGGAGGGACCTGGGTTCGATCCCTGGGACCTCCCAGTAAAATTAAAAAAATAAATAAATATAGAAGGCGCATGGGCTGCCAGGCTCTGTGTGCCGGTGAGTCGCCAAGGCCCCAGGAGCCATGCAGCAAGATGATGATGTAACAGGAGAGAGACGCAGGGGAGAGACAAGACGAGATGCTCCTGAAAACCAGGAGCTGAGGTGGCGCAGGTGGCAGAACACCTCTCTCCTACATCGGAGGTCTCCAGGATCGAATCCTGGTGAAGACTGGAGGAGAAGGATGAGAAGAGATGGCAGGAAACAGACACAGAGAATTGCCCAGCGAATGGACACAAAACAGCAAATGGGGAAGGGGGGTTCAAAATGGATAAAGTAAATAAATAAATCTTTAAAAAAAAAAAAAAAGGCACCATTGCAGGCTCCTCTGCTGTACAGACCTGTGCACTTTTAACCAAAGTCATTATTCACACGGCCGGTTGTAGTAGATGTGCAGGATGTTTGCTAACTCAGGTGAATGAGAAACGTCATACTTTTTCTATTTCTATACTCAAATAATTTCTGATTGGAGCTCCCATTCCTCTTACATCATCATGCATTCTCTAGGCTCTTAGTCCCTTCAGGGCCTGGACTCCTGCAGCCCCAAAATGCTAAGCATTTGAAACTCTAAGGCAGGTGTCTTACTGCCCCAGGGCTGCCATAATAACACACCACAACAGAAATGGATTGTCTAAAACAACAGAAATGGATCGTCTCACAGTTCTGGAGGCTGGAAGTCTGAAATCGAGGTGTGGGCACAGCCATGCTCCCTCTGAAACCTCTAGGGGAGAATCTTTTCTTGCCTTGTCTGGCTTCTAGCGGCTTCCTGGCGATCCTTGGTGTTCACTGGCTTGCAGCTGCAGTATTTCAGTCTCTACCTCTGTCATTACATGGTGGTCTTCCTTCTGTCTGTCTGTGTCCAAAGTCCCTCTTCTTGCAAGGACAGCAGTCCTATTGGATAAGGGCCCACCCCAATCCAGTTTGGCCTCATCTTAACTAATCACATCTTCAAAGACCCTATTTCCAAATAAGATCACATTCATGGAACCAAGGGTAAGACTTGAACATGTCTTTTGGGGGGACAAATTTAATCCATAATACATAGGATTATAAAATAAACCAAATATATGGAAATATATTTATCAAAATTATTTAAGTTGTCATATAGTGTTTTTTTAATACCCATTAAATAGTAAGCTCTAGCAACCAGTCTAGTTACTACCATACTTTCTAATGAGTGTAAATGATCATTTGAGATATCTGCAACAACTATCTTGTCAGATGAAAACATCTGTGATTTGTACTGATGACAAAGTCATAGATATTGCCACTACCACTGTAGTTTGTTGCCTACATTCATAATTGAAGGAAATGTTCAATTTCAGTTAGAAGCTACTGAAAATAAATATATGACATTTTCCCCATGTAAATTCACAGACTCCCTGAATTCTATCCATAGACCCCCAAATAGTCCATGGACCCAAGATTAAGAAACTCTATAAGTCTAAAGACTTTTCTCTGCCTTTCTTCTGATTTAATCTTTGCACAAGGCAATGATGTGGCTCTTTGAATAAGGGAAGGACTAAAAGATAGATCAAAGGAAGTTCCAGGAACAAAATTTTATCCTACCTCACTTGAAAGAATAAACTATGCAGCTTATCACCTTGAAGCCCAAAAGTAAAAGAGTCTCTGCCTTCCCCTCCTCTTACCAGTGCTAGCTGAAATTCTTTGGTAAGATCAACAGATCAAAAATTTCTAGATATATAAAGCCACAAAGACAAGGATTTTGAGAGAGGGGACATCATTGGATGAAAGATTTCAGACTATTTTTGTGAGCTAGACAGCTGATGGGGTGGTAACCGATTCAGCAGAGTGCAGGAAAGCTTGCTTGATGAACAGTTTGGCTTGTAGAAGGTATAATGAAGAGAGCATTAGTTCCTTCCAGATAGCCCGGAACGGCTCAGCACCTGAAGACAAGGAGGTGAGAGGTGGAGTTCGCTCCCCCACCCCCAGAAATCAGATGACTACACCATCCCCTTCCCTTACACCAAAGTCACAGCCCAATCTCTGGAACTCATCAGCTATTCTCCTGAGAAGTTAAATTGGGTTTGAACACAGGACTATTGAGTAATATCCTACAAGCTGAGTTCATTCTCCCCTGCTGTGCTCCCAGAATATCAACAATGTGCCCTTTTGCCCCCTGGAAATGGGATACAGGAGGTTGGAGAGCTCTTCTCCCCAAAAACGTGAACAATCTCTAGATTCTGGCATTTCAGGGTGCTCCAATGAAAAGGCCACCTGATCAGCCCACAGGGAAGCTCCTGAGTAGACAAGCTCCACCACCAAACAGACAACTTCTAAAGAAGATTTTAGTGTTGCACTCTTAAATATGAATGGATAGCCAAGAAGCACCAGAATATCTGAGAAAAGTCCCCTACGTGTGTTTTACAAGGACTCAAACTTATTTCATACACATTTATTTTCAGGAAGTCCATGGAGGATTTTTTCCTCCAAATCAAGAGAATAAATGAAGAAGAAAAACACCATGGGACCCAGGAAATGGGATTCTATATAAGAGAGCAGTACACAATAAAGGGCATTTCTGTGATGATAGCTTTGTCCAGGCCAGTACAGCCTGGAATATGAGAAGGCAAGCCTACGAGAGAGAGATTACCTATAGGGGTTTTGGGGGTAGCAAGGTCAGGAGGAATGGAATTGATAGATTAGCTATTTATTTGACCATTTTGGAAAATAATATTGGAAGGTTTTTAATATCTTAGATGAAACATGTAAATCAAATTAAGTTTAAGTTTGTTAAGAAGCAAAAAAAAAAGTGAAAAAATGATTATTCATTCTAGGAAAAACAGAAAACTTACATAAAAAAGAAAATGCAGGGGAATGTATGTGGCTCAAGGGATTGGGTGCCTACTTTCCATATGAGAGGTCCTAGATTCAGTTCGAGGTGCCTCCTAAAAACAAAAAAACAAACAACAAGCAAATCAAACAGGGAACCAACTCAGGGGAGCTGATGTGGCTCAGTGGTTGAGCGTCAGCTTCCCACAGGTGAGGTCCCAGGTCCATCCCCGGCTCCTGGTTCCTCAAAAAAGAAAAAAAAGGGAATGTAATTATAGCACACTATATGGCTTAGCTAGATCCTAATAATACTAACATTAATTATTAATATAACCCTTTCTTTTTTTTTAACTTTATTTTGTACATTTAATAATTGAAAATATAAACATTAAAAACTAAAAAGTAAATACAGATGAATAAATATATACATTTCTCATTTTTTTAAACTTTATTTTGTACATTTAATAATTGAAAACATAAACAATTAAAAACTAAAAAATAAACACAGATGAATAAATATATACATTTCTTAGTTAAATGTAATGGATACATATAATTTTTTTTTTTTTAATCAAACAATATGTTACACAATATATTTGGTTCATAGTAACGCATTCATACAGTATTTGTCCTTTTGTGTCTGGCTTGCTTCGCTCAACATAATGTCCTCCAGGTTCATCCATGTTGCCATATGCTTTATGACTTCATTTCTTCTTACAGCTGCATAATATTCCATCGTGTGACTAGACCACAGTTTGTTTATCCATTCATCTGTTGATGGACACCTGGGTTGTTTCCAACTTTTTGGCAATGGTGAATAATGTTGCTATGAACATCGGTGTGCAGATGTCTGTTCGTGTCACTGCTCTCAGTTCTTCTGGGTATATACCCAGTAGTGGTATTGCAGGGTCACGTGGCAAGTCTATATTCAACTTCTTTAGGAACTGCCAAACAGTCCTCCATAGTGGCTGTACCATCCTGCATTCCCACCAACAGTGAAGAAGTGTTCCTATCTCTCCACATCCTCTCCAACCCTTGTAGTTCTCTGTCTTTTTAATAGTGGCCATTCTGATAGGTGTGAAATGATATCTCATTGTAGTTTTGATTTGTATTTCCCTAATCATGAGTGATGTTGAGCATTTCTTCATGTTTTTTTTTGCCATTTTATAACCCTTTCTTAAGATACAACTACATGGGAGGAAGGAAGGGGAGGTGTGCTGTAATGTTATTATTCAATTATTACATAGGAAGTCAATAGAAAATGTCGTAAAACAGAAAAATGGGCACACTGTTTAGAAATAAGAAGGTAAATACCAGAAGAAAGAGCTAGAAGAAACTGAAGTCTTTACTTCTGGGGAGTGACACTGAGATGTACGGAGAAGTGGGAAGGGGTGGGGACTAGAGCTGCTGCTCTTCATTATGTGTTTTAAAGTACTATTTGATTTTTATAACTAGGTGAGGTATTGCTTTAATCAAACATTAATCTTAAGAATAAGCCCAGAGAAGTTCGTGCCTTCCCCAGGCATCCCCCAGTGGGACTGTCCTCGGGCTGTCACAGGGGCTTCTTACGTGGAAGAGCAAATCTGCTGTGCCAGCTCTGGGTCAGCCAGGGTCGGGTCACCGCTGCGAGCACGTGTGGCTGTGGTCGCGGTTCTGGGCAACTTTACCCCTTAGAGAGTTGGGGAGTTTGCTTGAAATAGAAGACTTGGAAGAGGAAATAAAAATAAAACGGAGGAGAAGGTGGGGAGAGGGGAAAGGGAAGGGAGGAGAAAGGGAAAGAAGGGGGGTCAAAAGGGGGAGAGGAAGAGTAGTAAAGCAATGATGTAGTGATGAAAATAATGTTAATGGACATTGGGTGTTTATGGCTTTCCTCTAAGAGAACAAAAATGTCCTTCAGATGCTTTCCAGGGAGTTTAGCCCAGGATTCCATCTATTTAGGGCCATGCACTAAAATGACAAGTTAGCAACACCGGTGAGTTAGGGGAAAATCTGCTGGGAGTCAGGAGTGATTTCTTTTTTTTTTTTTTTTTTTTTTTTTTTAATTTTTTTACCGGGAGGTACCGGGGATCGAACCCCGGTCTCTCCATATGGTAGACGGACGCCGAACCTCTTGAGCCACATCCGTTTCCCAGGAGTGATTTCAAGTACAGGGTTTGTTCCCTCCACTCAGGAACTGGGAAGCCTGTATAGAAACTGGGCGTGGCTGGATTCCGGGCCCAAGAAGAAAGGGGCCCCCATAGGCTGGGAGTTGGTCTCAGGAGCTTCCTGCAGAGCCAAGAGGTCAGTCCTGCGTGGGCAGGGGCTGGGGAGGTATTCAATGTCTAGTCTGAACTAATAAACCATCCCAAAAACTAGTCCTTCCCCACCTTTCTCTTGAGCACTACTCTCTCCTGAAAAAGAACCTTATATTTTGTCCTAGGTTTATAAAACCTACAAAATAGGAGAGGGAAAGGTAAAACTATAGTTTAAAAAAAATCAACTAATCCTAAACCAATATGTATTTGGCTTTGGAATATATTTTGGTTGTTTTTCCCCATGGAAAATGTTATTGTTGTAATGATGTGCTTATTAAAATGTGGTTATATTTCCTGACAACACAGGTAATTGGAGATGAGAAGTATGGATGGACGGATTTCCTGTCCACCCAGAAAGCAGATGACTAAAATCAAAAGCAGTTTGTTCAATGATTTGGAAATGTCTGTTCTTGGAAAACTACCATATGCCCAGCTGAGTGGTTTTTCTTTTCGATGTTGAGATGATCGTGGTTCCACATAATTAGCCTTCTCTCTCCTCTGAGGCATTGCTTACTGTCTTTAGAAATATTAAGCAATCTGAGGGTAAAAATAGTAGCGACCATTCATGCACCATATATTATTTATCATATCTAAATGATCCTGCAAGTTGGCCATTAATCTCTACAGTTTTAATATGCAAAACTGAAGCTCAAGGAGATTAAGCAATACTCACAAGCTGACACAGTTGATAATTGCCTAAGGCTGGGCGTCCTTCCCGCCAAAGCCCTCTACAGATATCTAAGCAGAGGAAACTGCCGCCAACTAACAAAGCTTAAAACAGGTTTTCAGTTTGTTTTTCTTCTGGCAGCAGGAAAGGAGGAATAACCAGAACTCTCAGTCCCCGGTTTCCAAGTCTGTCCTCTGAATGGGTCTGTCCAAACATCAGGGCCTAAAATAGAGCTTCTGCTAAAAAGCAGCACAATGAGGAAGGGGAGGGGGCGGGATGCCTCTGAGCTTATAAAACAATCCTCTTTTGTATTCCAGAAACATTCCATATATCATATTATTTCCACCAAGGTAGACATTATTATTTTCATTTTATAAATAGGGAAACTAGAAAGTTAAGTAACTTCCTTAAGGTCACAAAGCTATGAGCAAATCCCAGGTTTGGGCTTTCCCCTTTAGTTCCAGTATGTGTGTGTATGTGTGTGTATGTTTTACCTTGTTTTATGACTTCAGAAACATTCTTCTGTCAAGTCAGAATAGACTCCTCTGTGCGAGTAAAGAACATTAAAGAAAATAGGGTGACAAGGCAGGGGACCAAATCCTAAGCATCAACTCCAAATCTAGGCCCAGCAAGGGCAGCTCTAGCGCCTTCCATGGCCATCACCACCACACTCTGGCCCAGGCAGCCCAGAAACCCAGAGCATATCACGACAGATTCCTGGAGGCCGAGCCCAGAGCTCTGCCCCACCCTCAGAGAAGCTGCTTCCATTCACAGGTCCCCCTGCGGAGGATGGCTTCTCCCACCCCCCTCACATTAGCTAACTCTTAAAAAATGAGTCAGAGTTTCAAATGAAGCTCCTATAAAACTGTGGGCTACTCAGAGACTGCAAATTGTTAACAGATGTCTTTTTGGTTAGAGTACAATCACATTCCTGCCAACAATAAAAATGAGCAGAGAGCAGATCCTTGTATTATCACAGAAGGAAAATCAGCCAATTGAACGTTCATCTTTTTCGAGTATATGTGGCATGGGTTTCAGAATCTCCTGGTAAGAGGGCCATATTTTTATAGCTAAAGAAGATCTTGGCTCTTAGCAAGGAGGACCCATGTATTAGAATTCTACCCATTCAAAAACAGAGTAAAATGGAGTGTATGCATTTATATTATTATGATACGTTCAACTTTAAATATACTACAAACCTTTCTAACATATTTTATTACTAAAATTTCATTAAAGCCTAAACTATTTCCTTATTTTCTCTTATTCTATAATCCATGTACAACAAATTATAGGATTTCTGCTAATAGATACACATTTAGGCTATAATTTTCCCTTTTGTGGATAATGTGTGGAACTTTATATTGCATATTTTTTTACTTATCAAGTTATAGTATAGTCATCATAAAATTTAGATTTTAAGTGTACTTATTAGCCTGGTTAAACACTCCTAAAAATATCAATTGTCAATAACCTTTAAAATTAATCTGCCAAGCTTGATTAGGGACAAGTTTAATTTAGCAATTAGCCTGGCCAAATTGTCTTTCATTAAATGAGAGGTTTAAAATAAAGAACATTCCTTCTGTATAATATTTTTGCCAGGCACACTAAATGGAAAGATTAAAAACCATACAGGTTCGATCCCCGGGACCTCCTGGTAAAAAAAAAAAAAAAAAAAAAAACCATACATTTACTGAGTCAGCTCCAAATATGTGTAGGTATGAAGCTAAAAATGCCTAATAATGAAATTCAAATCCTTAACGTTCAACGTTAAACCTAAATACAAAGATAAACACTGCAATTTAGAAAATGCCAGTGGACTTATAATTTTCCCAGGCTGTTCAATTGAACGTTATTTGCTGATGTCTTTGCGTAGGAGACCATGAAGCTCACGGGGAAAAAATTTGACCATTTTTCTGCCTAGCTAATTCAGCAAGAAACCAGCAGGCCTATAACACTTGTTTTTATTTGGTTGCACTTGGCCTTGAGCCACAGAAAATTGCATATTGGTGTGGGAGCTGCTACAAATGAACTCTCTCTCCCCTTATGACTTTTTAATCCTGAGACTTGGAGTATTTTGATGCCCCTCTAGATTTAACCATACAAATGTCAGTGTCTCTGAGCTGAATCTCTTGGGATGAAGTGGTTTTCTAGACTTTTAAGCCAGTTCCAGCATAGCTCATTCCTCAAATTCACAATCACACCGCTCTCTCCTTAAATGTGTGCTTATATCCTTAATCTTGCTGCAGTGATCTAAGGGAAGAGCAGCTTGGCCTTGGAAAGTAAGCAGGGAGCCTACAATCAATCAATCAATCAATCAGTTAATCAGTGTTTATTGAGCATCTGCTGAGTGCTTAACACTTGCTCTTTAAATATCAGCCCTGGAGCTATAAGATGAGTGAACAGAAAGGAGGTGCTATAGCAGCACCATAAAACAGTAAACAGCTGGTTGGCTGAGCATTAGCACAGCCTAATTTAAAAGGAGACAGCACATTAGAGTGTGATGTGAGGAAGACATTCTGGGAAAGATAAAATGTTCGCAGGAGAATGAGTGCAAATGGACACAATTGCTGCCAGAGCAGCCACAGCCTGGAAGTACTAGAACCTTCCACACATGGATACTCAGGTCAGGCCATCGGACAGCAGCCGGACCAGCTCCCCTCGCTCTGCCAGAGCCACAAGTCCACATTCACAGGGCTGCCCCTGGCCAGAAGAGAGTGAAGGAGCTCCACCCCATGCCACAAAGTAGTAGGATCACCATATCTGGATGTGAATCCTGCCACAAAGGCATCACAAATATGAACTTCTAGGAAAAGGGAGAGTTGAGAGACGGTTCAACTCCCGACCCAGGCTGTTTTGAATTGACTGCTCAGGCTGAAATCACAAGGGCAGTGCTCAGGCATCATCATCAACCAACAGCCTTCAAATCTGGACCTTTGGCTTCTCATCAGCACATCACATCCCTGATGGCTGACCAGCTGGCCTCCTGTTTGAGTAATTGGCTGATGGGATGATTTGGAAGAGTGAAAGGGAAAAATAATTCCCCTCATTCATTAAAAATCATCATCTCATAGTTTCATCTTAATGTGTTCTCAAATTAGTCTCCATATGTCCAAATTACTCTAGTATGAGAAAGAAAATGCAATGGAAAACATTACCTGGCCTCCCAAAAACTCGATCTTTGTTTATTATTTTGAATAGACAATCTAGTAGTTCAAATGGTAACTATTTCCTTACGCATCCCTTAAGTAGAGTCAGAGAGAAGCAGTGTAATAGCTAGAGAAGTAGTACTAGAGCTATCAGGAAAGCCTACGAGTTGTGATATCTACTTGTTTCTTTGTGCCAGACTGAAAACTTTACTTTTCCTAAAAAAGATGTGGGAAAAGTCTCCCTCATGTCCTAATAGAGCGCTTGTACCCAGGCTGCCATGCTCCCACTGAAATGGAAACGACTCTCTCTGCCAAGAAGAATGCAAATCCCACCAACAGTAGGTGCTTTCTAAAGAAGACAAAAGATTATGAGTTGTTTCTACACATTCTTCTCCATTCCAAATTGACTTATTTGTAGAAACAGGATAGAACTGGTTCTCATGGAGCACTAACCATGTCAGCACGGAAAACTGCCTAGGGAAATATGCATAATGAAAACAAATGTTGAGCCCCAAGTAACTTACATCTAAATCAATCAGGAAATCAGGGAAAAAAAACAAATTTAATTTGTAGGGTGTCCTTATTATCTGTTCTAAATAAAAAGCAAAGGTGGGTCCCATTTGGTAAGTTTATTTCTACATCAATATTTGACCACTTCATTAGGAGAGAAGGTTCTGGGAGAAAGTATCCTTTACAGAAAACAGAAATCCAGAACCTATAAAAACAAGTTATCTTCTAATCCGATTGAATCCAGCATTAGTCAGGATTCCTACACAGCCAATGAACGAGTTTTTACTCAACAGGCTACTTAGATGATATGCACTCAGATTCTTAAAGACAGAATTTTAAAACTTCCCCTTATAAACCTCTAGCCAGTTCTTCCCTTGCATTGTCCAGGTAGAATAAAAGTCATCTGATGGCAGAGAAAGGCACCACCTAGAAGCCACCATATCCACATATCAAGTGGTATATTCACTTTTTATTCAAATCTGAGTCCTTTTAAGCTTGGCCCAGTTCCGTTTAGGCCTTGACACTGTTGGTCAAAAATCAATGTGTTGAACAGACAACCTGACTTGAGTTTCAATACTGTAATATAAAAAAGAAAACAAGGACAGAATGACTGTTACGAGTTCCATATCAGATGTGTCTAAAGACTGCCTCTGAGTGGCACAGTGTTGATGTTTCTGCATGTTTAATTTCTTGATTTCACCAACAGCTTGGATTTTTAAAAAGTGCTTTTGACTCATTCACATGTGGCTGCCTGACGTGAGCCCACACACCATTTGCTCACAAATATGTCAAAGATCTAACAAACCAAGAGCCTTGACCTAAAAAGCCCTGCCTAGGTTACCAGGAAGCTATTCTGGCCCCTCTAATAGCTAATCTTCTTCCCCCACCCAGCTCCAGGTTTTCATATCATGCCTTATCATAGAATTGCCCCTTATTAAGATGCAAATCACTTTGGCAAGGGGCTATGTTTGTATTGTTAGGGTATGATAGGGTATTTTCTTCTTATTCTTTTATATGCTGAAGTTAGATCATAGAGGTACTTAAGGGGAGAGTTAGTCCAAAGTCTTCCTAGTAGATTCTTATCCTAGTAGATTTCAGGCACCAGAGAGAAGGGAGGTAGCAGAGTAGTTACATGTGTGGATTCTGGAGCCAAATTGCCTCAATCTGAATCCCAGCTCTGCCCCTTGCCAGCTGTGTGACCTTGGATAAGTTAACTTGCCTCTCTGTGCCTCCATTTCCTTATCTGTACAAGGAGAGTAATAATAATTGCATCTACCTCATAGGTTTGGTATGAGTTACAAACATTAATACAAGCCAATGGCATTTGGCACGTAGTGTGCACTCAGTTAGTGCTCAGTACACCTTCCAAACAAAGGGACAACCCTTCCCACGGTCTGCTCTGCTTATTACCAACACTTCATCAAGACTTACCAGGAGTGAGTATCTCTCGTTTGTTGAGAGCATTCTTCTAGGTTGGGAATTTTAATCCTCACACCAAATTTACGAGGTAGGTTATATTATCTCCATTTGAAAAATGAGGGAAAACGACATGCCCAGGTTCAATTGCTAGTGAGCGGCCACACCAGGATTTGAACTCAAGCTCATCTGACCCCTGAGTCTGGGCTCCTAACCACTTCTAAGCTCCCTTAAGTTATTAACGACAATAAGTTTATCTGGTTCTTTCAAACTGACATCTGATTAGGTGAACTATATGAGATGCTGATTCTTGACTGTTTTTGCCTACACAAAAGGCAATTCCATATGGTTCATCCTAGTAGTCAAAGCAACACCATTTACAACAAGGCGTACTAAGGGATGCCTAGAGAGAGGGCTTGACTCAGGGTGCTCCTTGGGCAAGAGGTTTGCTCAGGTCAGGGTTGGGGGGGGTAGTGGTGAGCAGGGGGGCACTAATCCCCAGCTGGACCTTGCAGACCCCGTGGGCACAGCCAGCAGGAAACTGGAGCCTGGGCGGGGTCCAGCCACTCAGAACTCGGGGAAACAAAATTTCTTTACTATCTAAAAACTATGATTATTGTGCTTTTAGAACTGACTCTGAGAGTAAGAACCATCTTATTAGATATCCTATAAATAGTACTTGGCTCATTGTGAAAGCTTAATAGATATTTTAGAATTAAAAGAAAAGTCATAATAAATCCCTTGTTTCTAGAAAACAAAAGAGCTCTCTGGCATTTGCTGTCCTCACTTCCAAGCTTTGATCCAGCTCTGGAAATGCCCAGATCCAAAAGCACCAACTGGGGGCTGGCAGAGCAGCCTGTAGGAACTCTGGAACTCAGTCCCCCACTTTCTGCCTCTTGAGGACAGTCTGGCCAGGCTGAAATTCTTCGCTTTTCGCAAGGCAATGTCAGTCCCACAGCTCTTATTCAGAAGTAGCAAATTTAATCTCAACTTGGGCAAGAATGACAGGAAGCCCTGCAAAACAGTTAACACTATAAAATTATAACAACACCATTTGAGACCTCTAATCAGAAATGTAGGTGATCAGGTACTTGTTGAGACAAATATTATCAAGCCCAGTTTCTGCCCTCGGGGCTTCAGAATCTATCCAGGAAGAGTTGGACTGAAGCAAGGGGGCAGTTCAAGGAGGTGCGGTGTCGTTGCTATGTGTTAGGTGACAGGCACAGACTATAAATTCAGGAGAGGGAGAGCGGCGAGACCTCTCCTGCAGGAGAGGATTTTAGCTGAAACTTAGGGAAAGAAGGATCTGGAAGGTGGCCAGGAAAAGGGCGCTGAAGATAATGCGAGAAAGGGCATGGAAGTGGGGAGGAGGATGAGATGGGAGAAATTTGCGCTGCAGAGAAGTGGGGGTCCAGGGAGGAAGAGGACACACGAACACAAGCCATGCCAGCGAGAGAGCCTGGAAGCCTGTCATCGTGAGGACGCTGCCTCTTGCATTGCACAGATCTCAAAGCACTCTCATGTGACCCATCTCATCTGCCCTCACACCCACCCTGTGAGGCACTCTGCTATTCCTATTTACAGGGGAGGGTATTGGCTCATGGGAACTGACCACAATCATAGTTTGCAAGAGGCAGAACGTGGACCCAAAGCCCACACTCTGTACACTGGGACCCACTGCTTCTTTTTTTTAAGGCAGTACTGGGAATTGAACCCGGGACCTCATATATGGGAAGCAGGTGCTCAACCACTGAGCTATACCTGCTCCCCGACATTGCTTCTTAAAAAATCAGTCATTTCCTGACAGTTCCTCCTTCCCATCTGTAATCTAGCAATAATAATAATAATAATATCTCAAAAGTACTATCTTTCATCTAACTATATACTTTTATGAAATTATCGCATCTGTCCAACTTACACTTGATTTAAGCATTACAGATTTTCTCTTTTCACAGAGCTAATAGTAAATTACATGCCACTAACATTAAAAACGTAATGTCCTCAGATATCTGCTTCTAGGGAAAGCTTTCCAGCACAAGCTGTTCCTGGCATGTTTTAACCTCAGTGGAGAGGCCGCTGGGGCAAGGAAGTCACCTCCTGTAGGAGTTAAGTGAAATGTCTAGAATAACGGTGATTATTAGAGAAAGGAATCTTCAGACATGCCTGACGTGAGCCCTGTCAGCAATGAGCAGGGTTTTTATGGGAGCTGTGGAAGCATATTAACCTGTGACAGCAGGACTTGCTCAGAAGTAGGTCCTTCCTTCTTCACCCTCCCTGCCTCTTTGGAGGAATGGCTTTGTCCCTTAATATCCGATGTGAAATGAAATATGTAAAACAGCAAGAAAATCGCTGACACCAGATGTGATGCCAAATGCTCAGAATTACCCAAACAGCTGAGTCAGGGCTGCTGTCCACACTTCTCCAGCTTCCAGCTCTGGAAAATGACCCTGTGGGGTCTGCCGGGGAGGAGCCTGCAGCTGTCACCTGGCAGCTTGGCTCAGGAAACCCTGCCTTCCCTGGCCTGCCAGGTTGGTGGCTATTCGGGCCGCGACTCCTCAGAGACTCCCTTTCAGCTGCTCTCCTTTTGTGTAAGTCAGTTGTTCTCCAGGGTCTACCACCTCCTGAGAGGATGTCACAGCTCCTCCAGGAAAGAGCCCTCCACCCACCCCGCCCTGCCCCCGCTGCACTTTTTTCTCATTCCATTTTCCTAGATGTCAGATTTATCCACTATTGCGAGATCAGCTCTTTGAAGATACTGATGAATTTAAGAGACTCCTTTTGTGCCCTTCCATGTCACTAAGTGCACACTGCCTCAGAAATACAGCTGTGTCATTCCATGCCTCCTCCCTCCTTTGCCATCAGCAGCTGACAATATGATGGCGTAGGGGCTTTGTCTTCTCAGCGCAGCTGCCTGTCTGTGACACATCAAAGGAGCTGCGTTTCCACCCGCGTCCCCCAGGCACACGGTAACTGGCATTTGAGGGGGTTTGATGGAACAGTCGGAGTAAGTACTAGCGTTTAATGAGATTCCTTCTTCATTTGTTAAAACTCGCTGCAAGATGATTTCGCCTTTAAACAGAATCATAACGCCATAACACTCCATTTTAATTATGGCCAGTGGCAGCTGGCACCCCAATTTGCAGCACCAACTTTCTGCTAATGACATGCAATTCGCATTTATTTATTCCCTATTGAAAGATGGGAGTGTGGCAATCAGTTGGCTTGTGCTTGTCTGACTTAAACATAACAAGGCCCAGTTTTCTCGATCAATTGTCTTTTGCTACTTTCCAGTCCTGAGAGGCCCCATGGTCTCATAAAACCCTGCTGAAGCTCATGGAGCCCGTGCTTCTGGAAGCAGCAAGGGTAGCCACTGATGGCTTCACTCTCTGGTGCTTTGTAAAAATGGCCTCTTTTGACTTGCACCAACAGATCTTTGGAATAAAATCAGACTGCAGCAAGATACTCACAGGTAGAAAAAAACATCAAGAGAGTTCATTCATCCATTCATTTACTCATTCAATAAAAAATAAAGAGGTGGGGAGCAGATGTGGTTCAAGCAGTTAAGTGCCTGCTTCCCACATGGGAGGTCCCGGGTTCAGTCCCTGGTACCTCCTAAAAACAAAAAAACAAACAACAAGCAAACAAATGAAAAAAACCAACTCAGGGGAACTGATGTGGCTCGGTGGTTGAGCACCAGCTTCCCACATACAAGGTCCAGAGTTCAATGATTTAATCTCCAGCCCCAGTACCTTAAAAAAAATAATAAAAATAAAAAAATAAAGAGGAAAATGTGTAGAATGTCAGAAGGTGATAAGAATCAGTAAGGGGATGGAGAAGGCTGGAGTGGAGGCAGTTTGCTACTTTACATTGCTTGATGAGAGAGCGCCTGACTGAAAGATGGCATTGTGGCACACCGCAGGATGAAGAAGATGGAGTCACGCTGAAATCTGGAGGAAGAGTGTTGGGGGTAGAAGGACAATTAGAGTGGGCTACAGAGGGAACTACTTGCACCCCAGAAGTTGGCAAGCACTACAAATCAAACTGATTTGATTTATTGCTTTGTTGATAATCTAGACTTAGGAAAGTGATAGGAGAAACAACTGTTACCATCGTCAGCAGCACAGAAAATTGGGGAAACAATTTTTTCAGTTTTCAAAAACTATTATCTAACTCAGTAAATAAGTTGCTCATTTCATTGACGAATGAATAAGTGAAGTTCCAACATATATCTTCATGGTTCACTTTTATCTTGTTAACTTAAAAATCTCAACCAACATTCATGATGAAACTACACTTGCTCATCAGTTGTAAACAGAGGTTAGCTAAGGATACAAGAGTTTGACAAAAATCAATGAAAGCATTCTGTGATAATTAATTGGCTATATGGAATTTACAATAAAAAATTATTGTAAAAATTACATATTTCATTATAATTTATAACTTGGAACTTTACTTCTAGTTTTCCTGTGTGTAGTTTCAGATCAGCAAATCATGTTTATTGTTGGTACTCAAGAAAGTACCATGGGTCCAAAGGGCAATCATGTCTTTTTTTTAAATAAAGCTTTATTGAGATATGATTCACATACAATCCACACATTTAAAGTGTACAAGTAGTGGTTTTTAGTATATTCACAGTTACACAACAATCACCACAATCAATTTGGGAAAATTTTCATCATCCCCCAAAGACATTTTGGACCCATTAGCAGTCATTCCCCTTTCTCCCCAATCCCCACCAGGGTCTTTTTTCTTGATATTGACCCCCATCTATTTATTTCTACACTTGCACTAAACTGAATGACAGTGAGTCAATTTTTTGAAAACATGGTAGGCACCTATAATTAAGCTTTATGTAAAAAACTGAAGGAAATAAAAATACTGAATTTCCAAGTTCTTCATAGGAGAGCAAATGAAAACCAACACCTTATTGGAGTAGCTGAAAACAGGACCTGGGTTTTATTAGGCAAAGAGTCCTGATGCCCTTGAACTTGAGCCAAAGCAATTGTCCACAAGCCACCCCTGTTATCTGCCTTCAGCACCAGCATCCTTCAAGCTGAAGAATGTTAGGATGGAGATGACATTTTTAACAGCAAACAGAAGAGCAACTTGGATTCTCCTCAAAGTCAACAACAACCAACAGAATCATTTACACAATGAATTGCATCACAGTAACAACTGCCCTCTAGGAATTTACCCAGTTGTGTATTTTAGATTTTAGAAGCCCTAGGCAAAATCAAGCAAGAAAATCATCCTTAGGGAATCACCATAAAGTCTTTCTGGATGTCTTCTTTTCCCCAGCACTTGATTTACCTCCCTGATTCAGCACTTCACTTGGGAATGTAGGAAATGCTCTCTGCTCCTCTTCCACCTTCTCAAGGTGAATCTGATTGCTGAATCTGATCTAGCAAAAATTGCATGTTTGTTTGGGGTCATGAACAGGTCTTGGTAATGGATGGTGCTGATGGTAACACAGATTGTGATGTAATTAGTACCACTGGTGGGTACACTTAAAAATGGTTAAAATGGGAAATTTTCTGTCATATATGTTTCCACAATAGAAAAAAATTGCATGTTTAATATTACCTTTCTTAGGTCACAGATTGGCATTTTTAACGTATCTACTCCAGAGTCACTAAGGAATCCTAGAGGAATATCTTTAAGGGTGGAACTCCCTGCACTATAGTGGGTTTGGAGGTAAGGGACTGGGGGCCGATGGACGTTAGCTCCACTTGAGCTGGGCAGCTGCCTCCTCAAATAGGCTGCATCCCAGGATGGCTCTGCTCCTTTGTGGGTTGGAATCTTGACTGAAGAGTGGAGAGCAAACTGGAGAACGGAGAGACAGCACTTGCTTTTCACTTCTCTGCTGAGATTCATTTGAAACAAGTTGAGCCAGCCAAAAAGGCATTTGCTTTTCCAGCAGCTCTTCAGAGCAGCCCAGACATAGACAAAGCTGCCCCTTCTAAATACTTGATCAGCTATCACTGTTGGGACGCAGACAGCTTCAGACCATGTCTGAAAGGATTGTAATTTCACCCGTGCACACTCTCTGGGCAAAGTGTCCAGGTTGAATTGGTTTGCAGCCTCCTCCTTTTGAATCACCATAGGCATTATAGGCATGAAGTTGCGGTAGCTTTCCTTTTCATAAGTCTTGATCAGTAGGCAGAACTACGGATCAATTCCTACTGGCCTGTGGGTTTCTAAGGCACAGTTTGGTAGAATGCACAGGCATGAAGTAGAACCGGCCTGGACGAACCACAGCCATTTGGGGGCTGCACAGAGATAAAGCAGCAGGGAACAAATGTGGTCATTTCCCCTCCTCGGCCCAAAGAGACAGTACCCATGTTCTCCTTGTCTAGATTCTGAGCCGCCCGATGAATTCTAGTGTCAAGGTGAGTTCTAATGCCCAGTGATTATCATGACCAAAACCTCCCTGTGCACGTCCTTTCTCTGGATCCTGTCACAGTTCTAGCACAAGGGACACCTCACAGGCTGGACGTTTCACACACCTTTAAAAATGCATGGATATGGTGGGTGGGATGATCCTGCCTGCAGATGCAGGCCCTCTCCATTCCCTGGGATGGCGGGAGGTGTGGGAGGTGGGCAACATGGGAATCCCAGTGGGTTCCATGTAATATTTTAGGTAATCTAAGCACCTCTTAAAATATATGTATATATATATATATATATATAAATAACATTTTTGTAAGCAAATATACATATATGCATATATATTTATATATCATTTTACAAATGTTTGTATGTATTGTGAGAATTTTGATTTTTACCCATAATAAAAAAAAAAAAAAAATGCATGGAAACTGGGCATAATGCCGCGTCCATTTTAGGAATGTCCAAGTGAGGAACGTGACTAGATTTGTTACCTTCATTTTATAATTGGGGAGACTGAGGCAGCAGAGATGGGTGGTCATAATGATAATGATGACTAACAGTGAAGCTCCCTGAACGGTTCCCAGAGAGGGGACCACCAGCCACAGGTGTCCTGAGTGAGTGGCTTCCATCTCTGCCCCCGTCTCAGGGCGCCGCTCCAGCCTCTGCTCCCGGCAGCCATCCTAAACACACTTTATCGTTGTTGCTGAGGTCTTTATTAGCTGTTGCCTTAGACCCGCTTTTCTCCTTTTTAGGGTTGATGCTTTGCCTGAAGGTATTGGCTTTTTGTCCCTCATCTCCTGCCCAGGAGCTTCAGGCCAGTATCAGTCACTGGAACCCACCCCAGCCCAAAGCCCAGGACCCTGGAAACTTGCTGGGGAGAAAGAGATAATCATTGTTAAGATAAGTAAAAATATGGGTTTCCTGATTCATAGCCCTGAGGTTGATTTTGCTCAATCACTAAAAGAAGAAAAAAAAAAAATCTGAGAGCTGGACTTTGCAAGGAAGTATAGCCTTCACTGAAAATGGCCCCCATCACTTTTTTTTTTCTTTTGAGGTGCCAGGACCGGGGATTGAACCCTGGACTGCGTCCGCAGGAAGCCGGCACTCAACCACAGAGCCACATGGGCTCCCACCCCATCACTTCTATAATGTGGGCTTCCTCCCTGCTGGTGACATTGGCCCTTCCCCCTTAGCTCTAAGGTTCACCCATTCGGCTGATGCCAGCTTCTCCATGTCGTTTTCGTTGAGGGTGTTGCTTTAAACAAATGATGTGAGGCTTTGTAGATTCAGGCTGGTCCATCAGTCTATGTGGCTGTGACATCCCTACACACAGATGCTCTCTGTATCAGGGCCAGGGAGCAAAAGGCAAGGATGTCCTTAAAAGATTTGTTGCCTGGAAGCAAATAAATCAGCCAGAATGATCCAACTAAGGTTTTTATTGTGGCTGTTGTTTTCATATGTTTCTCATAAGGCCTTTTATTTGACTGAAAGCTGGAGAACTGTAAGAAATTGTTTAGCTAAAAAAAAAAGGAAAAAGGAAGAGGACAAGAAAGGTATAACAAGGTAGACAACCTTTGTTTCAACTTTTGGCTCATAATGACCCTGTGAGTCTTCTTTCCATTCTGCACATATCTGGATTATGAAGGGATGTTGTGGCAAGAGAGCGACCATCTGGAGGTAAGTGTGAAACTGTAATTTGAGGAGAGTATGCTTCTGAAAGTGGCCTGTCCCCCATTGGTCCATGTCTTGGTTTTGTAAACTATGAGAAGTCTGAAACATTCCAGTGTGGGCTGCCGGCAATTCTTGGGGTTCCTTGGCTTGTATCCCTGCCTCGTGTCACCCGGTGATGCCCTCTCCTTTCTCTTTGGGCCCCTCCCTGTGGCTCTCTCTGACTCTGGCTTCCCGTTTCTTTCTCTTTGTAAGGCCTCCAGTAATCCAGATTAATATCCAGCTTCATTCAGCTGGGGCATACCTTAATTTAAAATAACATCGGGAAGCAGATGTGGCTCAATCGATAGGGCTCCCATTTACCATATGGGAGGCCCCAGGTTCAATTCCCGGGGCCTCCTGGTGAAGGCAAGCCAGCCCACGCGGCGCGGTGAGCTGATGCAGCAAGACGACCCAACAAAGGGAAACAAGCAGACACAGAAAAATGCACAGCAAATGGACGCAGCGAGCACAAGCAGCAAGGGAGGGGGGGAGGATAAATAAGTAAATAAATAAATAAAATCTTAAAAAAAACAAAACAATAACATCTTCAAGACGTCCTACTTACAACGGGTTCACATTCACAGGAATGTGGACTAAGATTAAAAGCATGTCTAAAATGGGGTATGTAATTCAATTTACCACAGTCCATTAAGTTGAGCTATTCTAATAAAACAGACTTGAGAGTGTCATGTTCCCTATTCAGCTAAATTAGGTTATTCCTAGAGCCTTGGAGGGAAGTGGAAGTCACATTAGTAACCATTTGTTCTCTCATTCATTGAACAGATTTTTAAGTCCCTAATATGTGTCAGGATGTAACAGTGAGCATGAGTGTGAATGAAGAAGCATACACAGTGATGAGGAAACTAAATAATCACATAAATAAATACATAATTGCAAAATGTGATATGGGGCTACCAAGAAAAAGTAGAGTATGCTGAGAGATTATATGGGCATCAGGTGGGGGCGGTGAAAGAGTTAGGGACAGTTCACTGACATTTTTTTTTTTTTTTTTTTTTTTTTTTTTGAGGTACCGGGGGCCAGAGATTGAACCCAGAACCCTGTATATGGGAAGCTGGCACTTAACCAGTGAGCCACATCAGCTTCCCTGAATTGTTTTTTTTCTTTTGTTTTGCATGTTGTTTGTTTTTGTTTCTTCAGGAGGCACCAGGAACAGAGCCTGGGACCTCCCATGTGGGAGGCAGGAGCTCAACCACTTGAGCCACATCTACTCCCTAGTTCACTTAAAGAGAACTGAAGGATAAATAAGAGCCGGCCAGGCAAAGACTGTGGGGAAGAGAATTTTGGGTATAGGGATCAGCTTCTGCAAAGACCCTGAGGTAGGAAAGGGCTTGGTGAGTTGAGGAACCCAGAAAAGGCTGGTGTGGCTCAAGTACGATTAGCATGGGGAGAGTGAGGCTGCAAACACATATTAGGGCCTTGAAAAACTACTGAAGGATTTTGTATTTTATTTCAAATGCAATGGGGATCTCTTAGGGTTTTAATTTAAGGAGTGTGGCATGATTAAATTTGCTTCCTAAATGATTTCTCCAGTTGCTTTGTAGAGAGTGGGATGGAGGGAAGGGGCAGAGACCAGGTAGGGAGCCCATTAGCATGCTAATACAATAGTCTGGGCAAAAATGGTTTCTTGGGCTAGAATGAAAGCAGGGGAAATAGGAAGCAGCAGAATTGTTTAACTTAGATTTTGGAGGTGGGATCAGTAGGACTTAGTAATGAACTGGGGAAGAGGAAGAGGAAGGCTGGCATGAGAAATGGAGAATGCTGGAAGGGTTGCAGATTGCAGGGCCAGGGGTGAGAAGAGGAACAACATTTGAGATGTATTAAATGTGAAACGTCTATTGACATCAAGGTAGAAATGAGAAGGAGGAAGCTGGTTAGGAGAGCCGGAGCTCAAACAAGACATCTGGAGACATATGTTTGGGCCTTCACAAGATGCTGATGGCATTTGAGGAAGCAGATACAATCAACTGGAGAGTGAGGATGGAGTGAGAAGAAAAGATGGGCTGGGACTGAGCTCTGAGAAGGTGCCAATAAACAGACATGAAAGAATGGGCTGAGAGGTAGGAAGTAAAGCAGAAGACTGCTGCCATGGAAACAGAGGGAGGCAGGGAGGATGAGAGAGGGAGGGGGAAGGAGGGAGGGTGGGGGGAGGATGAGGAAGACTGGGGAAGGATAGGGACAGAGGATGGGGAAGGGAGGAGAGGGGAGGATGGGAGGGGGTCAAGGATGGGAAACAGTGCAATGTGTTGGGAATGCTGCGGGGACCTCTCAGGGATGCTGCAAGCCTGGGATGAGGGCTTGACTGGTCCATAAGAGCCTGGTCTAATCCAGCCCTATCATTACCTTGACGTGCAACATCCTGGCGAGGGGCTGGAATCCACCGAAAGCTCCCCATGGGGCTGGGGTTTAGTGCTGTGACAGGTGCTCCAGAAAGACCTGGGCGCCCAGGCCTTGGCCTCGCACTTGACTTTTACTTCCTCCTCATCCCCCCATCAGCTGCCAAATTCCGTCAACTCCATTTCAACATGTCTCTCAAATACATGCCCCCTTCCCCATCCCGTCATCATCTTAAGCCCCCGTGGGGCTCCGTGCCTCTGATCTCCCCCGTGCCATCGTCCCCTCTGCCACCAGAGGTACAGCTCTCAGCACAATCCAGCACACCAAGCTAAAGTACACCCACTTTGCTGAATGCCCCAAGTAGTAAGATATTTTTACAAAAACCCTGAGTCCTATGACTCACAATTTTTCTGCTGAATATATCATGTCTGTTACTGACAGAAAAGGAAGCTGTTACCCTTTATTTTGTAAAAATATTTTGTTCAACTTAGCCCATTAGGAAATCTATCCCACAAAAATCCTGACTTGTTGTAGAATGTCAAATGGGAATTGTACAAGCAATTGTTGGAATATCTGTCCTTGGAAAAAGAGATTCTGAAGTGTAATTTGAAACCTTAGGAAGAAAATCTGAATTAATTTCCATCTTGCCAATTTCTTTTTTCTTTAAACCACAAAACTAGATCATTCCCCCCTGCAACGTAAATCTGATTCTTATTCTGCCTTTTCTTTAATGCCGATATTAAAAGTAGATCCCGACCGACGTCATGATTCCATGATTGAGGCTTCCGAGGGCCATTTGTCACTTTGCTCTTCATTAGAACTGACACAGTGACACCAGGCAGCTGTCAGGGGAACAAGGCAAATACCCTCCCCGAGCCACAGGGCACCAAGCGAGGCAAAACAGTCAAAAGCTGACAAAATTGTCAGCCAAAGCCGACAAATCATTTCAACTATTTGGATTAGCCACAAATTAAACATTTTGGGAAGTAGAGGAGCCTTCCCTTCAACAAACTATGCTGGCTAGAAACAAACGCTTTAGGAAGCCATTAGAGCAAGCAGCCCACTTTCTGCGAGGAGGAAACCAGGCGTCAGACCTTCCAAGCGCAGCCCTTCCTTTCCCTGACCTGAACCCAGGCCTAAACCCGAGCTGCCTCTGCCCGGGGAAGATGTGAGCAAACCCGGTGGCGCGGCTGGCAGCCTTGAGAGGCCTTTGCTAGGGGGTGAGAAGGCCGGCTCATCCCTGCGCCGGGACGGTAATTAGATTTGTCATCCAGAGTGGCACTTGCAAAAGATTTAACTCTGTGCTGTTCTTCATTTTCAGGCCTTTTGAAACGCACTCCGAACTTTACAAAACCCAGACGGGGGACTCCAGGCAAGGAGTGAGGGCCAGCGCTTTGGGGCTTGCCCCTGGCGACTGGTGTTTGTATGTATTGTGAGAATTTTGATTTTTACCCATAATTAAAAAAAAAATGTACCACACTAATGAAGGATGTTGTTAATATGGGAAAAGGGTGGGAGGGGGAGGGAGTGGGGCATATGGGTATCCCCTATATTTTTATGTAACATTTGTGTAATATAAAGTTTAAAATTAATAAATTTTTAAAAATGGAAATGATAATGTAAAAGAGAAAATGGTTATAAGTTTGATTTATTATATCATAATAGAGTGATTTGTAATATGAAAACTAACATAGAAAAGCCTGAAAAGAAATATATTTTATACCTTTTAATTTCATTAAACAATATTGGGTAAATCTAAAAAAAAAAAAAATGTAATTCAAGAGATAGTTGCTCATTTAATTGAAATCATTACTTTTAAAGTAAAACAAAACCAATTTATTAAGAGATAGATATTAGATCAGTAGCAATAACAATGTCATCAAGAAATATGAACCGACTTCCTGAGCTGATGTTTGCTGACTCACTGATGTGGGTGATGGTGACTCTGGGCATGAACTGGAATGGGAATAACTGGGAATAGTCGTTGTAATAATATCCTATGATTTCAAATTTTTTTCTCTCTTAAAAATCTTTAAATTATTTTCAAGATTATAGTATATATATATTTATGAAAATTAAGATTAAAATAATCTTAAATTTTTTTAAGTGTTCTTTCACGTGATGGCTCTTGGTTAACATAAGAAAACTGGTTGAGGAAATTTTCCTTTGAAAGAAAAATGTACAGTCTATTTTCATTTGGAGGAACATGAAGCTTAATTCACTGTAGACAAGATTTTTAAAAAACAAATATTTCTATTAGCAGTGGTTACTTCTGGGAATGAGTGTAGGGAAGGAGGTTTCATGTTTTTTTCTATATACCTCTGGGGTTCAATTTTTTGCCCCAAGCATGTATTTGTCATTTTTTTAAAAAATGGTATTATAAATTTCTTTTATAAATTACATTCATTTAATTAAGTAACAGAAGACAGAAGAAGTAAGGAGAACTGAGAGAAAAAAAAGTAAAGGCAATTTACAGTAAAAATAAGGTTGACAATGGAATGTTTGAGGAATTTTGGAGAACAACTTTTCAAGCATCCTAAAATAATTTGGAAATATTTAGTTACAAATTGTCCTTAACAATTATGTTGAGGCAATTTTCACAGAGCTGCTTCTAGACTACTTTAGTTTTAGTCATTCTGTGCAAATCTTTTTTAAAAAAATGTGTAACTCATATCGTTCTTTGGTTTAATTGGACTGAAAAGTAAGATTGGTGTATGCCAAATTCTACACTTATTGAACCAGGGTCTAAAACTGTTTGGGAGGATGTGAGGCTCGAGCTGCTGGCAGCCATCTTGCTGCCATAGGGAGTCTGAGAATGTTTTCGTCACTTGCTGACATCATTTCAGACTGTGAGTCAAGTCAGTCTGGACATTTCCGTTATTTGAGTCAATTATCCCCTCCTCCTACCATTTTGGGTTTTGTTTGTTTGTTTGTTTAAATAAATAGTTCAGTTGTCCCTTTGCCAAAACAACACAAAGTCTTGAATTGTTGACTTTAAGATGAATAGTTGCCAATTTGCATATTATTTTGTATTACATTTTTGGCATTCTTGTAAAGTCAGAATGTGCAAATGTCCTCCAACCATTCCCACTGCCCTCCCCTCAGGAACAACCTCGCTTTGCCCTTCACTCTCCCACTCTGTGGGGGAGTTGCCTCTAACTCCCTCTAGCTGGCTTCATTCTCTCCTTGAACACAGGCAAGGAGCTCTAGGACTGTAAACTCAATTCTTGTTGCTGATGCCCTGGGGCCATCACAAAAAGGCAAATACTCGACATCAAGTCACCTTCCCCTGTGGCTCTGTGCCTAGAGCAGATAGTATTAATGAATCACAACTTTCTTCTCTGTTGACCCTAGAAAGTTCTTAGTATAGTGCCCTGGGAGGCCATTACCAATTAATCACAGAGATTATGGAAAATAAAACTTATTTTCTACCCTTAACTTGATTTAGCTTCCAACCTCGTGCTGTCTGTCTTAAGTCTGCCGGGCTGCTATCAAAATACCATGAACTGATTCTGATTTATCAAGGGGAATTTATTGGCTCACAGTTTTGAGGCTAGAAGAAGTCCAAAATCAAGGTATCTGCAAGGCGCACTTCCGACCTGAAGTCGTCAGCATTCTGCTGCTGGCTTGCCACAAACTTCGGGCTCCTGGGCTTGCACCTCTGCAAGGTGATCTCTTTCTCCTTGCATCTGCTCTTCCAGTTCTGTTGACTTCCCGCTTCTGGCTTCTCCCTTCCTTTCTCTGACATCTGACTTCCGGTTACCAGTTTCTTCTCTTTATTAGGCATC
This sequence comes from Tolypeutes matacus, assembly GCA_026826555.1. Lineage (NCBI taxonomy): Eukaryota > Metazoa > Chordata > Mammalia > Cingulata > Chlamyphoridae > Tolypeutes > Tolypeutes matacus. The sequence goes on from JAKSZT010000049.1 coordinate 16,384,196, forward strand.
CAATTATATAGATTAAGACCCACCCTGGTTCTGCTGGCCACACTTTAACTGAAAATAACAGCTTCAAAAAGTCCCCTTTACAAATAAGTTCACACCTACAGGAACGCGAATTAAGAATCAGAGCCTGCCTTTCTTTGGGGTACAGATGCTCAGTCCTCAGTTTTGTGTTTTATCCTTTGCTGACTGGACTTACAGTCTTGACTGTGTTACTCACTGTACCTCCCAGCTGATTCCTCAAGACGAGTCTTCTGGGCTTGACTTCTGGCACCTACTGGCCCACTCCTATCACTAGCCCTACCTAGGAAATCTTGTTCTCATGTTGCCCTATCCATCTAACGGGGCAAGGTTATTAGGGCTGTGTGGCAAATTCTGTGGATTTGCTCACTTTCTATCTATTCCAGCCTCATGCTACGGTACCTCCTTTACTGAGGAAGCTAGAACAAGAAAGGACAGCTTACAAGCTCCCTAGTAGCTAGGGTCCTGCTCATTAGATGCACTCATGCAAGACTTGAACTTAGAGCAGAGTTAAGTGGGGGTGGAGGCAGGGCACGAGGCCTCCAATTTGCTGATGTGCACTCTAACAGAGCCAGGATGGTTCTGGTGCCAGCTGCACCAGGGGAGGCTTCCCAGTTCTTCAGGTGGCTTCCTGATGCCAATAGCCCCCCTAGTACCCACAGCTGGGATATGGCCTTGGGAATCCTTCCTGGAAGCTCAGCATAGTCTCTTTCTTCAGTTACAGGACATTTCCCAACCATCTGCCCACTGGTTCTTCCACTGACTTGGCCCCATTCTCAGGAATCTTTTGGGCTGCAAAAAATGAAAATGTTGGACTACACCAGATAGTTTGATTTACAGCAGATAAGAAAGGAAATGTGGTAAGTCTTCAGCAGTCAACAGCCAGAAGATATTTAAGGCTAAGTAACTTATCTTGACTACTGCAGAGAATTAATTGTTCATTTTAAAAATGGGAGAATTTATTTGCAGCATTGGGAGAAAATTATCAAGATTATTATAAACGCCAAGATTCACAGGAATTCCCTCTTCTATATTTGCTGAATATTCATTTCAAGAAATTGTTTTCCATTGTGTTCCTACCAAAATATGACCCCTGCTACCCACCAAACCTTATACAAAAGATACTAACAAACACGCCATCAGCATTTTTTTAAAAAATAGATTAGCCTCAGGGATTTTCAGAGACAATGTTCTTAACTCCATAAGAAAACTTCAGCATCATATATGTCTATGCTGTCAATAAGTTTAGTGAGAAGACCTAAGTTTTTCTTTTGAAATAAAGAATGGGAGAAGGTATAGCTCAATGGTGGAATGCCTGCTTCACATGTACGAGGTCCAGGGTTCAATCCCTGGTACCTCCTTAAAAAATAAAAATAAATAAAAATTTTAAATTTAAAAAGGATGGAAGGGGAAAACAAAAAGAGTAATTTCATAGTGGAAAAAACTGCTAAGCACTACCCCAGCCATAAAACGAGATTTCACATCAACGATGATATCGTGTTGGTAATGTGCATCCTTGATGTGATATGATAAAAATGGCACTTTACCTCTGTGGTCTAATCATAAGAAAAACATCAGGCAAATCCCACTTGAGGGATATTCTACAAAACACCTGGCCAGTCCTCCTCAAGACTGTCAAGGTTGGGAAGCGGCTGTGGCTCAATCAGTAGGGCTCCCGTTTACCATATGGGAGGCCCCGGGTTCGGTTCCCGGGGCCTCCTGGTGAAGGCAAGCCCGCCCGCACGGCGTGGTTAGCTGACCCAGCGAGCACAAGCAGCAAGGGGGGGATAAATGAATAAATAAATAAAATCTTAAAAAAAAAAAAAAAAGACTGTCAAGGTCATCAAAAATAAGGAAAGCCTGAGAAACTGTCACAGCCAGTTTTAATGTTGGATTCTGGATGGGATCCTGAAGCAGAAAAGGAACACTGAGTAAAACTAAGGGAATCTAGATAAAGTGTGGCCTGTAGTTAATACGAATGTATCTATATTGGCTTATCAATTGTGACAAAGATGTTAATAATAGGGGAAACTGGATGTGGGGTATATGGGAACTCTGCACTATCTCTGCAATAATTCAGTAAATCTTAAAGTGCTCTAAATTTGAAAATTAAGAAAAAAGAGGCATGCAGCTGCTGCCACAAAGGAAACTGTCTTTCCAAAGGGGCCAGAATAACCCCAGTACATGTGTGGACAGCTCTGAGTGATGGCTGCCACTTGTCATTTTATTATCACAAAGGCAAGCCTGAAGCAGATCGAAGGTGCCTTGAAAGTTTCCTTTGAGTATTTCAGTGAGTTTGTAAAAAAGAGAATTGTAACTTTAAAACATCAAGTGAGTTAAAAATCAAAAGAGCAATTTCATTGCCCATGAATTCTGAATGTACAGCTTTCTTAGTGATGATGGTGCATTTCTGAATACTTTTTGTCCACATCGATACCTATCAATAATGTTCCTTTATTTCAATTATTGTCGCTAGTTTAAATGGAAAGATGGTATACACACACACACATATACATGCACATAATAATTTCAATGTACACTCTAGAGAAACTGAGGGGTCCTATAAAGCTTTTCTTATGACACCTTTTAAGAACTTGGCTGAAGAAAGTAATTCTCAGCACTTGAAATGAGGCACATGCAGGTAGCAGGTATCGTTGTGTAGGACCAGTACACACTGCGTCACACATCCTAGGACCTCCATCTTATGAGATAACCATAAAATACCAAAAACTTTATCATCTCAAGCTCCCTCTCTCTTACTAGGCTTATATTGATTGAGATGAGCACACACTTCTCCAAATGCTTATAGAATTGCATGTCAAGAAAGAAAAAAGTCAGATATTATTTATAGCCCACCTGGGAGAGGTGATTGTAAAATATCATGAAACTCAAAACTTCCAGTCAGCAAAAGCAGGATGGAGAGACAGCTGGAATTCTTTCCAGAACCTCTAGTTGGAAAAAAAAAAATGCATTTGAAAGTAGGGTCAGTCTGCAGCTGTCCTCCCAGCCCAGCCTGAAATAGGATAGACCTGGAATAAAGAACATGAAAATCAACTTAGAACGGGATGGAGAGAAAAGACAGGAACTGCTATTTATTTAGTCCCTACTACTATGTGACAGGGTATACAGGGCATTTCAGGTTCATTCCTCCTATCCCGTTAAGTTTTATTGTTATGAGATCTAAAAAGTAGGTGCCTTTTACACCTTAGGAAACAGGCCGGCAAAGATTAAGTAACTTGACCAAGAGTGGACAGCTAATAAAGGGCCGGGCAAGGAATTCAAGCAAGGTCCCTCGGGGTCCAGTTTGTGTTCTTTTCACTCAATCAGTCTGAAAATAAAAGCAGGAGAGCCACTGCCCTGGTGATATGTGCTGTCTCACGCCAGTATTTGATGAGAAGGATTTTTCCATCCTTTTCAAAGGCCTTCGAAAATCTTTTTATTGTTATTATTATTATCTGTTGTCCTTGTGGCTTTTGCAGGATGATGTCAACAGGTATTAATAACAAAACAGAATCCTGGCTTTCCATCTGGACCAGCTCTCCTCCTGTCCTAGGGCTCAGGCTCAGACGTTTGTAGCGGACTTTCTGTTGCCCTGCATGTGGAGTTGCTGTGGAATCCTCCTCCCTGATTTTGATCGCGAGGCAGCAAACGAGAGGTAGTCAGCAATTACCTCCCAGGTAATTGCACAACTTCTCTGCTGTGCCTGGTGTCAGGCGATGTGGCTACGTGCAGAATGAAGTATTTACAGGAGGGATCTGCCGCTGCCTGTACGGCTTCTGCCACCCCAGAGGGCATGATTGGAAGATAAATGGACAGGCCAGGACATAGCTATGCTCTGTGATCGCACGTGGACATGGCTCTCAGAGTGTTAGGATCAAAGGACCTAGTAGGGCCTGAACATTTACATAATAAGCACTGTTTACTTGTTTTACACTTCTGGAATAAATCTATAAGTAGGGCACAGAAGATTTATTTGTGTTCCTAGCAATGTAAAATTAAAAGTTCACTGGCTGAAGTCAAGAGGTTAGCCAGGAAAAAGGAAGGGTAGAGAGAGGTGGAGCAAGGCCCTGTGGCCTTCCATGAAGCCTGTCTGTGCAGTTTAATTTTCTTAATCATGTGTAAGTACTCCGATGACAAAATCAAGTAATATATTAAAAGACATTAAATGAATCATGAATTCCCACCCAGACAGAAAGCAGCCCAAGCCTCTGGAGTCTCGGGATTGCATTTCAAGAAGCAATCTGGGTGTGAAGTGCTTCAGGCTTCCTGTGCTGGGTTCTCTTTCTCCTCTTCTGCCATCTATGGTTGAAATCACTGGTTACCTAACAGCCTTTTTCAGAAAGTTTTAAGAAAGAAGCACAGATATTCATCAAAAGAAGTACGTTTGGTGCTCGCTTTGGCAGCACATATACTAAAACTGGAACGACACAGAGAAGATTAGCACGCCCCTGCACAAGGATGACACACAAATTCGTGAAGCGTTCCATATTTTTAAAGAAGAAAAAAATAAAGAAGTACATTCGAAGGGAGTGAACTAGAGTCACCCAGTCCTCAAGGTTCATGGGCTGGCCAGAGCTAAGTTCAGAGATCTGCCTTTCCGTAACCACCTCCCCACCGAATGGGGTTGGGAAGGGAGTGCAGCTTTATCACAACCAGTGCATTGTGTTTTCTGGTCTCCATGGAACGAGCTGCAAGGCTTAAATCCTGCGCTGAAGGAGGTGGGCTCAGGGCAGACTCTGGCCGGGTTAGTTGAAGTCCTAAGGTCAGGCAGCCCTGGCTCTTCCTGCTTCTTAGTCAGAAGGAATATCTTTTGGGAGCTTATATAATTTAAAATCTGTTTTGTGGAAGGCTTTTCCTGGAGTGGGGATTCAGAAACAAAAAAACGTCAGCAGTCTCCACAGGAGATATTAGTCTATGACGTTCTAATAACACCTCTTGGCTGCAGCCGGGGGAGCCTGTCAGGCTTCCTCGTGGGGGTCAGGGTGGGCTTGGCAGGAAGATGGAGAAACCTGGAGACCAGACTGCTCGTGACAGGCATCTTGGGGAAGTGCTCTCAGCAGGCCTGCTGCGGGCCTGGGAAGACATGCCAATTGCTGCTTTTCTGGGTAATTGTCCTCTTTCCTGTGGGCAAGGGGCAAGGAGACCATGAGACAGTGAGGACCCCTTGGGCCATACTGTTTCTCCAAGGGGGTATCCCAATTCCAGAAGAATGGAAACTTCCCACATTCCTAAGGCAGGCATTTCAGTTATTGGGTGGAAGGTTTTTTCCAAATGAGTTTAGGTCCCAACTAATTTGTCTTTAAAAACATCCTTTAATATTCTCAACCTTTACTTCTTAGAAATACTGCTGTAATGCTACTTTTCCTAAAGGTTTATAAACTCAGCATTCAAGACATTTCTTTCGCCTTGTCGTATTTTGCCCACAATTAAGAATATTCTGCTACCAGACAAACTTGCAGCTCCCACTGCCTGGATTCAGCTGGCTACGGGGCTAATTAGAAGAGGGATTATCCTTTAAAAAGTAAAAAAATCTTTACTTAAAAACAGCTACAGGGAAGTGAGTGTGGCTCAAGCAACTGGGCTCCATTCTACCATATAGGAGGTCCAGGGTTTGATTCCCGGGGCCTCCTAGTGAAAGGCAAGCCGGCCCACGCAGCGAGCTGCCCCACACGGAAAGCTGGCACAGCAAGATGATGTAACAAAATGAGACACAGAGGAGAGACAATAAGAGACGCAGCAGACCAGGGAGCTGAGGTGGCACAAAAGATTGAGTGCTTCTCTCCCACTCTGGAAGGTCCCAGGATCGGTTCCCCGTGCTGCCTAAAAGGAAGACAAGCAGACACAGAAGAATACACAGCGAATGGACACAGAGAGCAGACAGCGAGCACAAAATAACAGGGGGTGGGGGGCGGGTAAATAAATAAAACTCTTTAAAAAAAAAACAGCTATATAAACCAATGTTAAAGGATGCTTTCAGTGAAAAGGCTGTGCTTTCCAAATGAAATGTAGTCATTAATTCAGTGAATATTGATGGAGATGGCAAGCATTGTTCTCAGCACTGGGGAAAACATAGTGAACAAAACAGAAAAATCCTTGCCTCATGGAACTTCTTATATTCTTATAGCAGAAGACAGTAAACAAGCAATAAACTATGTAGAATGTCAGATGATGACAAGTGCTATGGGGAAAAATAAAGCAGGGAAAAGGAAAGGAAGGTGGGGTGGGGTGGGGTGAGGTGCAGAGGTTCTGCAATTGCAAATAGGGTGGTCAAGAAAAGGCAAGACCACCTTTAAGGCAGGGGCTCTTAACAAGGACTCCGTGAGCTTGAACTTAAATTCAAAAACACATCATTCTTGTGGGGCCGTGTTGGTGCGCATGTGATGTGTTTATTAAATAACACACAGGGAAGCGGCTGTGGCTCAATCAGTAGGGCTCCCGTTTACCATATGGGAGGCCCTGGGTTCGGTTCCCGGGGCCTCCTGGTGAAGGCAGGCCCGCCCACACGGCGTGGTTAGCTGACCCAGCGAGCACAAGCAGCAAGGGGGGGATAAATGAATAACTAAATAAAATCTTAAAAAAAATAAAAATAAAAATAAATAAATAAATAACAGTGTGGACTGGAAGGACAGAGTGGTTGTTCACATAAGAGAAGAGCAGGTTCCAGGGCAAAGAGTAAGAGTTCGACGTTGAACATGGAGTGCTGGCACCCCTCTGAGCACACCACATACGTGATCTAATTTAATCCTACAAACAAGCCCTAGCGGTGGGGAAAATCAGTATCCTTAACTGCTGACATGCTGAGCACAGACAGTGTAGGTAATTGTCTACTTTGATATGGGAGGGGCGGGTTCTGCCCAAGGAGGTAGTTTCTGGAGCTCATGAGCTAATTCATTACTGTCTCAGGGAGAGCAGACAGCCTTTTCAGTCCCTTCTCTGTCCAAATTGCTATTGGCTTTTACCCCCCTCTTCCAACCACCAGCATCCATGTCACAGATGAGAATATCTTCTCTCCCAACAGCACATGGGCAGTGGTGTCACGTACCTTTGACTGCTTTCCACTCAGAAGTGCCTTCATTGTTTATCTTTTGGGGAGAATGAGGACTGAGCCATGCCCAGCTAAACCCTTACCATTTTACTGTCTTCCCCGGGTTGTCTGCTAATGAGTAAAAATGAATTCAGTCTTTCCTTTCTCATCCAGTCACATTTATATCTCCTGATGCAAAGCTTCCAGTTATAAAAATTTCAGTAAATGCCAGGAAATGTTTTCTTTCAAGGGCCAGTCTTTCCTTCAGGGAAAAGCAGTTTAAAATGCCACAGAAGACAATCTGAAGAGAGGTGACTATTTTGACCGACTTTTAGAGGAACTGTGCCGGGTCAATGAGGTCTCTGCGTTCCCACAAACAGCACTCGCTCTGAAGCCACCACCAAAGGCTGGGCACGGTCACAGGTGTCATCTCTCAGGCCAAGGAACACGGGATTCCAGGCATGTTGGAAATGGAACCCAGCATTGTGGTGCCTTTGCCTTGAGACCTTTTCCACTGCCCTTCCTCCACCTTTTGTTCTTTGTGGTTGGCAATGGTGCTCTGTTTCTCTCTCAGGAGTCCCCGGTGACAAAATCACAAAATGCTTCTTGGCATTGATTCGGGAGGCATTTAGCCCTTCCTAGGGAGCAGGCCTCCATTTAGCACCACTCAGCAAGGGCCTCTTGCTCCCTACCAGGATTAGGGCTGGCACAGCACGTAAGACTCCGGGAAACAATAAATATCTAGGGAAGGTGGTCCACAGAGCTCTGGCCTCAGAGTCGCCCTGCCTGGTGCTGATGAGGTCCCACCCCAGGTGACCAAATCAGAATTGGAAGGGGAAAGGACCCAAATGTCAATCCTATCAAACTCCCTAAGTGATTCCCATACACGGAGAAGACTGAGTACCAGTTCATCTAAGATGTGCCTGAGGAGAAAGAAGAGAGAGACTGGGGGTTCCTAGAACTTCCTCTGTGCAGGAGCAGTCAGAGGAAAGTGGGGATTCCCAGAAGTAAGAGGAAGGAAACAGGAGGGGCCTGGTTCTGTGGAGGCAGGCACCCCACCTTTCCATCCCTGTGGTTGGCATACTCTAAGGGCACATGAAGTGTGGGCACATTTTTTAATTTCTGTCATAAATAGCAAAGAACACATTTTAAATCTCAGAGCATAAAAAGAGTTTAGAAATTATCTGGTTCAACTAGCCATCTCAAATCTTTCATGGGATGAGGCATGCATATAAGTAAACACTACAATTTCATCGGGTCCAATTCTCTGTTTTGTAAAGGATGAGGACTCGGAGGCCCAGGGAGGTTGCGTTGCTCTTTCAGAGTCACCAAGTCAGCTAGTGGTAGAATCGGGTTTAGATCCCAGGTTCTTGTGTTCAGAGATTTATCTCAAGTCCCAAACCCAAATGAAATAAACTCCACAGGAAGCTGGTAGACTGATTCTTGGGGGGCTGGGCCCTGGGCCCCTCAGGCTTGCACATCCAGCTCCAGTGGGGGGCCTCCTTGATACAAATGGCACCATTTGTGGAGTGTCTACTACATTACCTTATCTCAAGGGCTTTGCCTATACTCTCCCTTGTCACCCACACAGCAAAGTTCTATCATTTCCATTTTATAAAGAGGAAGCTGAAGCTCAGAGGTTAAGTATCAAGGTTAAGGTCACATATTCGTGAGTAGAGAAGCTGAGAATGGAACTTGGATCTCTCCCATTCCAAAGCCTGTGTTCATTCCATACATGATATCGGCTCCCTAAACCCAGTTCACTTAACACTGGGGATGGGTATTGCCAAACGGTAATGTATACATTTTCCCTGGGATATATAAGTAACTGCAGTACAGAGATCCAGCACGCAAATTAAGATAAGAAAGTTACTTACTGAATATAAAGACAGGCTAAAGGAAATCAGATATCCTTAAAGGAAGTTCTTATCAAACAGATAGGCTAATGAAACGGCAATCTCCACTGAAAGGTGGCCTGGCCATCCCTGCCAAGCTGGAAGACCTGTGGCACCCAGCCAGGGCAGTGCCTGACTCGTCCCTGCCTCCCTCCCCTTCACAACCACATTTTCATAGTTGTGATTTAGTTTCCCTTTCCCTGTTACATTTAAAACATGTCCCAATTCACAGCTTATTTTGCATTATGTTTTAGGTTGCCTGCTTCCTAATGGAATCTGGGGAGGTAGTCCCTTAAGGTGGTCAGAAACCAATCTTTAAACAATAGGTAGGAAGCACTGTCTTTGGGGAGGGGTGGGGGATGGTTAGCTTTGTAATCTCATTTGCAGTAAACACATTCAAGTACCTCTAAATTTCAAAGACTTCCACCCTTGCTTGGTTGGTTACCATAGATAAGGGGACATCAATTTCCTTTGGCCTGTATTCATTACTTTCATCAGGTTTTTACTTTGTTTTGTTATTCAATTTTAACTGTATGTGTGTTCATAGTAAATCAAACAATACAAAAAAACTCTTCTTCCTACTCCTGGTTCCCAAAGGCAACCAATCGTTTCCACTGTTGGTGCATATTTACATTTAGGGTGCTTTCACTTAAAAATGATCATGTGTGAGATCATTCTCCAGGGTAGACCATATGTTGGGTCACAAAACAAGTCTTAATTAATTCAAAAATATTGAAATCACACAATGTATATTCTCTGACCACAACGGATTGAAGCTAGAAATCAATAACAGAGGGAGAAATGGAAAATTCACAAATACGTGGAAATTAAACAACATACTCTTAAAGAACCAGTAGGTTAAAGAGGAAATCAGAAGTTAAATTAGCAAATATTTTGAAGCAAATGAAAACAAAATACAACATACAAAAACTTATGGGTTGCAGTGAAGGCAGTGCTGAGAGGAAAATTCATACTTCTAAATCAAGTGTTCTTAACAAGGGGTCAATGAGCTTGAATTTAAATAAAAAAAAAAACACCACTATTCTTGTGTGGATGTGTTGGTACAGGTGTTATATATTTATTAAATAACACACAGTATAGTGTGGACTTAGTAAGGGGCCATGGTTTTCACCTAACTGGCAAAGGGGTCCGTGGAACAAAAAAGGTTAAGAGCCCCTGCTCTAAATGCTTACATTAAAAAAGAAGGACTTCAAATCAGAGACCTAACGTCAGAACTGGAAGAACTAGAAAACGAAGAGCAAACTAAACCCAAAGTGAGCAGAACAAAGGAAACAAAGTTTAGAGTGGAGATAAATGAAATAAATTAATAATAATAATAATAATAATAAATAGAATCAACAAAACCAAAAGTTGGTTCTTTGAAAAGTTCAATAAAATTAACAAACCTTTAACCAGACTGACGAAGAAAAAAGAGAGAGGATACAAATATACTGAAAATCAGAAATGAAAAAGGGGGCATTACTATCAACCCTGCTGAAATAAAAGAACTATAAAAGGATACAGTGAATAACGGTATACCAATATATTAGATAACCTAGATGAAATGGACAAATTCCTAGAAACACACACACTACCTACATTGACTCAAGAAGAAATAGAAGATCTCAACAAACCAATTACTACTAAAGAGGTTGAATCAATCATCAAATACCTGCCAACAAAGAAAAGCCCAGGACCAGATGGCTTCACAGGTGAATTCTACCAAACATGCCAAGAAGACTTAACTCCAATTCTGCTCAAACGCCTCCAAAAAATTGAAGAAGAAGGAGCACTTTCTAACTCATTCTATGAGGCCAACATCACCCTTAAACTACAGCCAGATAAAGATACCACAAGAAAAGAAAACTACAGACCAAAATCTCTTATGAATATAAATGCAAAAACCCTCAACAAAATACTAGCAAACCAAATCCAATACCATATTAAAAAAATACATACATCATGATCTAGTGATATTTATCCCTACTATGCAAGATTGGTCAATATAGGCAAATCAATTAATGTAATACACTACATTAACAGAATGAAGGAGAAAAAAAAACAAAACACCATCATCTCAATTGATACATAAAAGGCATATAACAAAATACAGAATCCTTTCTTGATAAAAACACTTACAACACTAGGAATAGAAGGAAACTTTTTCAATATGATAAAGGGCATACATAAAGAGCCCACAGCTAACAACCTTCTTTTTTTTTTTTTCTGATTTTATTTTGGGGGGCTTTATTTTGTACATTTAATAAGTGAAAATATAAACAATTAAAAACTAAAAAGTAAACACAGATGAATAAATAAATACATTTCTCAATTAAATGTACTGGATACATATAAAACCTTTTTTGAATCAAACAATATGTTACACAATATATTTGGTTCAGAGTAACACATTCATACAGTATTTGTCCTCTTGTGTCTGGCTTGCTTCGCTCAACATAATGTCCTCCAGGTTCATCCATGTTGCCATATGCTTTATGACTTCAATTCTTCTTACAGCTGCATAACATTCCATTGTGTGACTAATACACCACGGTTTGTTTATCCATTCATCTGTTGATGGACACCTGGGTTGTTTCCAACTTTTGGCAATCGTGAATAATGTTGCTATGAACATCAGTGTGCAGACGTCTGTTCGTGTCACTGCTCTCAGTTCTTCTGGGTATATACCCAGTAGTGGTATTGCAGGGTCACATGGCAAGTCTATATTCAACTTCTTTAGGAACTGCCAAACAGTACTCCACAGTGGCTGTACTATTCTGCATTCCCACCAACAAGGAAGAAGTGTTCCTGTCTCTTCACATCCTCTCCAACCCTTGTAGTTCTCTGTCTTTTTAATAGTGGCCATTCTGATAGGTGTGAAATGATATCTCATTGTAGTTTTGACTTGTATTTCCCTAATCATGAGTGATGTTGAGCATTTCTTCATGTGTTTTTTTGCCATTTCTATTTCTTCTTTGGAGAAATGTCTATTCAAGTCTTTTACCCATTTTTCAATTGGGTCGTTTGTCTTTTTATTGTTGAGTTGTACATCTCTTTATATATCCTGGATATTAAACAGATATGTAATTTCCAAATATTTTTTCCCATTGAGTTGGCTGTCTTTTCACACTTTTGACAAAGTCTTGTGAGGTGCAAAAGTGTTTAATTTTGAGGAGGTCCCATTTATCTATTTTTCTTTTGTTGCACATGCTCTGGGTGTGAGGTCCAAGAAACCACCACCTACTACAAGGTCTTGAAGATGTTTCCCTACATTTTCTTCCAGTAGTTTTATGGTCCTGGCTTTTATATTTAGATCTTTGATCCATTTTTGAGTTGATTCTTGTATAGGGGGTGAGATAGGGGTCCTCTTTCATTCTTTTGGTTATAGATATCCAGTTCTCCCAACACCATTTGTTGAAGACACTGTTTTTTCCCATCAGCTTGGGCTTGGTAGGTTTGTCAAAAACCAGTTGACTGTATAGGTGAGGGTTTATTTCTGGATTCTCAATTCTATTCCACTGATCGATATGCCTATCTTTATGCCAGTACCATGCTGTTTTGACCACTGTAGCTTTGTAATATGTTTCAAGGTCAGGCAGTGAAATTCCTCCCACATTGCTCTTCTTTTTTAGTATACTTTTGGCTATTCAGGTGCACTTACCCTTCCAGATGAATTTAGTAATTGCCTTCTCTAATTCTGTGAAGTAAGCTGTTGGGATTTTGATTGATATTGCATTGGATCTATAAATCAGTTTGGGTAAGATTGACATCTTCATGATATTTATTCTTCCAATCCATGAACATGGAATGTCTTTCCATTTGTTTAGGTCTTTTTTTATTTCTTTTAGCATTGTTTTGTAGTTTTCTGCATATAGGTCCCTAACAACCTTCTTAATGGTGAAAGACTAAAAGCTTTCTCTCTAGGAACTGGAACAAAACAAGGATGCCACTGTCACTACTGTTATTCAACATTGTACTGGAAGTTCTTGCTGGAGCAATTAGGCAAGAGAAATAAATAAACAGCATCCAAATTGGAAGGGAAAAAGTAAAACTTTCCCTATTTGCAAACAGTATGATCCCAAATACATAAAATCCAGAAAAATCCACAACAAAGCTTCTAGAGCTAATAAATGAATTCAGCAAAGTTCCAGGGTACAAAATTAACACCCAAAAATCAGTAGTATTTCTATACATAGACAATGAAAAATCAGAAGGAAAACTCAAGAAAAAAAATTTCATTCACAATAGCAACTAAAAGAACTAAATATCTAGGAATAAATCTAACCAAGGATATAAAGGACTTGTATAAAGAAAACTACAAGCATTGCTAAAAGAAATTAAAGAAGACCTAAATAAAAGGAAGGATATTCCGTGTTCATGGATTGGAAGACTAAATGTTTTTAAGATGTCAATAATACCCAAGCAATTTACAGAGTCAATGCTAACCCAATAAAAATTTTAACAACCTTCTTTGCACAAATGGAAAAGCCAATCATCAAATTTACATAGAAGGGTAAGGGGCCCAAAATAGCTAAAGCCATCTTGAAAAAGAAGAATGAAGTTGGGAGACTCATACTTCCTGATCTTAAAACATACTACAAAGGGGAGAGGATATAGCTCAAGTGGTTGAGAATTTGCTTCCCATGTACGAGGTCCTGGGTTCGATCCCCACTACCTCCTAAAAACAAAACAAACAAACAAAAAAACCAACTCTTATTGGGGAGCAGATGTAGCTCAGTGGTTGAGCACCTGCTTCCCATGTACAAGGTCCTGGGTTTAATACCCGGTACCTCCTAAAAAAAAAAAAAAAAAACTTATTACAAAGCCACAGTAATCAAAACAGGATGATCCTGGCACAAGGACAAACATATAAACCAATGCAACATAATTGAGAGCTCAGAAATCAATCCTCACATTTATGGCCGACTGATTTCTGACAAGAGGCAAAGACTACTCAATTGGGAAAGAATAGTCCCTTCAATAAACAGTGCTGGAAAAAATGTATCTCCATTTGCAAAAAAGAAAGAGGACCCCTACCTCACACCATATACAAGAATCAATTCAAAATGGATCAAAGACCCTAATATAAAACCTGGAACTATCAAACTTCTAGAAAAAAACAAAAGGCAGCATCTTCAGGGCCTTCTGTTAGGCAATGGTTTTTTAGATTTTACACCCAAAGCACAAGCAACAAAAGGACAAATAGATGAACAGGACCTCATCAAAATTTAAAACATTTGTTCCTCAAAGGACTTTATCATGAAAGTAAAATGACAACCTACATAAGGGAGAAAATATTTGCAAATTGCATATCTGCTTAAGGATTAATATCCAGAATATATAATATATAAAGAAATCCTTCAACATAAAAGACAACCCAATGAAAAAAAATGTCAGACAGACATCTCTCCAAAGAAGATATACAAATGGACAGGAAGCATATGGAAAGAAGCTCAACATCTATAGCCATGAGAGAAATGCAAATCAAAACCACAAAGATATACCATTTCACAACCATTAGAATTGCTGCTATTAAAACAATGTAAAATAACAAGTGTTGGAGAGGATGCAGAGAAATAAGAATACTCATTCATTGGTGGTGGCCATGTAAAATGGTGCAGTTGCTGTGGAAGACAGTTTGCAGTTCCTCAGGAAGCTAAGTATAGAACTATCATATGACCTAGCAATCCCAATACTAGGTACCTAATGTATCCTCAAAGAATTGAAAGCAGGGACTGGAACAGATATTTGCACACCTATACTCCTAGTGGCACCATTCATAATTGCCAAAAGATGGAAGCAAGCCAACTGTCCGTCAACCTATGAATGGATAAATAAAATGTGGTATACACATGCAATAGAGTGTTATTCTATCTAAAAACGAATGAAGTCCTGATACATGCAACATGGGCGAACCTTGAAGACATCACGTTGAGTGAAATAAGCTAGACACAAAAGGTAAATATTGTACGATCTCACTGATTTGAAACAATTAGAATAAGCAAACTTATAGCATCAGAATCTAGAATATAGGTTACCAGGGGATGGGGTGGGGATAGGGAATGAGAAGCAAAGCTTAAAATGTACAGGGTTCCTATTTGAATGATGGAAAAGTTTTGACAATGGATGATAGTGATGGTAGCTCAACACTGTGAACACAATAGCACTGAAATATATATCTGAATATGATTAAAAAGGGAAATATTAGATTGTACATAAGGTAGCAGAATAATTTTTTTTTTAATCCATGGAGTGCTCGCTTCAGCAGCACTTATACTAAAATTGGAATAATACAGAGAAGATTAGCATGGCCCCTGCGCAAAGATGACAGGCAATTTCGTGAAGCTTTTTATATTTTTCCATTTGATCAGTTGGCTTTTATCAAAGAGTTTTTTCACTTATGGTTGTCAACCATCTGACCAAAGCACTCGGCTGTGATGAGATTATGGATAGAGAGGAGTTAAAAGCTCTTAGAAGAGGAGAAACTGCTCGAGAAGAGACTCAACATTCCACTATCTTTGGGGTTCATTCCAAATAGTCCCACACATGTGAGAAACTTGATCTTCAAAAAAAATTTTTTTTTGTTTTTGTTTTGTAGAATAGAATAGGGCAGTGACTACACAGTTGAAAGAAAAGGATCTGAGGACTGCTGAAACCTCTTTTCAAGAATGTCCTGGTACACCTATGCCTTTGACTGTTATTGATCCAGATTATTTTCCTTGCATGGGGAAAACCTTTCCTATCTGTTTCACCATAAGGAATGGTTTTGCAAGAATAAGTCATGACTAAGATAAACTGCCAACAAAAAGCCCACTAATATTAACTGTGTAATGAGAAAAAAATAAGCAAAATGTTCACCTTAGTCCATGAGTTATTTGGACTGGAAGCCTTTTGAGAAAACTTTGAAAATTCCAACTTTGTGATCTATACAAGCTATAATTATCAAAGGATAAATTATTTGTGTAAGAGTTGCCAGTATCCCAACAGGATGAGCAAACCCAAAAAGACATATGTATCACATGGGCTATATCTTAAAATATGTTTTCAAGAGCATCTGAAATTTTGTCTATACATGTATCTTGATCCTGTATAAAGCTACTATGATCTATAATTCAAGAGCATGCATTGTCATGACCATTTTTAACATTAAGACCAATTAAAAATTAAGATGCCTTTAATAATGTTTCAAATATAAACACTAAAATGTATGTGGAAGTACCAAGAAAGACTATTTCTAAACATCCTTATATACCAGGGAAATTTTCTGTTTTGCTCCCTATTTTTCATTTAACTTGACAGGCCAAAGGCTAGTTGAATTTCATAAGAACTATTGGTAAAATTGCCACATAAAAGGAAAGCTGTACGTCTTGAACTAAAAAAAAAAAAGACTTTATGAACAATTTTGTCATCAATATTTAACAGTTTTAAACCTGCCCAGAAATCCACCTCAGTATCTTTTGTTTCCCTCTTTCTCCTCCTCTAATTAAGCTTGTTATTAGTTATGCACCAGCATTCAAGATAATAAAAATTTCTTGTTCTGTGGGAAAAAAAAAAAATACATGGAACTACACTATACTACATAGTGAACCCTACATTAAATTATGGACTTTAATAGTAAAATTATAAAAACATTCTATCATCACGTGTAACAAATGTTCCACCCCAATGCAAGGTACTGGTGGTGGGGTGATATATGGGAATCCTGTATTTTATGCATGATTGTTCGCTAAAGCCACAACTTTTCCAATAATGAAAAAAAAAAGTGATAATGTGTGTTTCAAAAAGTGATAATGTATGTCTGGCTTACCACACACATTTGATAAATGCTCATCCCAATTCTTGTCTGAGTCCTCACACCTGCTCTACCAGCCAGCCCTTGGCCTTTACACTGTTAAACCTCTATTGGCAGGACCCAGAGGTGGGTGAAGCTCACATCTGCTAAAGCACTTAGTGTTGGAAAAAGTGGAAAGAATGAACACAATTGTGATTCAGATTAGGTTAGAATATTACGATCTAGAGCTGCACTGCCTGATATGATAACTACTAGCACATGTGAAAATTTAAATTAAATTTAAAATTCAGTTCCTCAGTCACTTTAGCACCATTTTAAGGACCCGGTAGGCACATGTGGCTAGTGGCAACTTTTTTGAATGGTGTATGTATAGAGGTACAGAGTATTTCCATCACTCTGCATTAGACAGTGCTGTTCTCAGTGGCCTAGAAGCTTCAGCTTCACCACATGGATGGGTCAGGAACCCTTCTGAGCTTCTTTCAGGTGTTTTTTTGTTGTTGTTGTTGTTTTTAAGATTTATTTATTTACTTTATTTTTCTTTTATTACGCCCCCCCCCCCGATGGTTCTCTCATCTGTCTGCTCATTGTTTGCTTGCCTTCTCCAGGAGGCACCAAAACTGGACTCTGGACCTCCCACATGAGAGGGGAGTGCCCAACAGCCTGAGCCACATTCACTCCCCATGGACTGTGGTGTCTGCTGACTTGTGGCATCTGCTCATTGCGGCAGGAGGTGGCATCTGCTCATCTTCTTTTAGGAGGCATCGGACCTGAACCTAGGAATTCCCATGTGGTAGGCAGGTGCCCAACCAGTTGAGCCACATCTGCTTCCCTCTTTCAGGTTTCTAATCCTCTATTGCCTGCTTCCCCTCCAGGTGATGAGCTCGCATTTCCCGCCAGGGGCATTCCATCCCACTCCCACCCCACACCCTCACTCCAGAAATGTCCCAACTTAGAGGCTTCTTCCAAGAGACCATTCCTGACCCCCAAAAGTCGGGATTACAGCTGCTCAGTGAGATGTCCCCAGAGCTCCCTCTGCCTCATACTCCCTTTCACAGCATTGTATCACTATGAATTATAATTATCTGCTTATTTGTTTGTATCTTTCATTTATCCGTCTATGCATTCATTTAATGATTTATGTATTCATTTATTGAGCACTTATTTATGGAGTCTTAGTTTGCCAGGGTTGCTATGACAAATAGCACAGGCTGGCTGGCTTAAACAAGAGAATTTTTTCTCTCATAGTTTGGAGGCCAGAAGTCCAAAATCAAGGTATTAGCAGGTCCTACTTTCTCCTGGAGTCTGTAACTGGTGGTGGCTTGCTGCAATCAATCTTTGCCTCTGTCCCATGGCCATCAGTCTCTTTGTCTCCAGTGACTTCTATTCCTGCTCAGTCCTCTGTGTGTCTGTCTGGATTTCCTCTGCTTATAAGGTTTTCGGCCATATTTGGTCAAGGCCCACCCTGATTCAGTTTGGCCTCATCTTAAAAGGATCTCTGAGGATCCTGTTTACAAATGAGTCCACATACACAGTATTAGGACTTAGGACTTGAACATGGTTTGTGGGAGACAGGACCTGGGGATACCATGGCGAATGAGGCAGGCATGGTCTGTGCCCCATGGAGCAACTGTACTGTGTGAGGCAGAGGCCACATCAATCTTGCTCAGTTTGTTCTAACCTATGTGCCTAGCCCAAAGTAGGTGCTCAGTATACAGCTGCTGATGGAATGAATAGAAAGCACTTCAGAAATGTGCTGGTCTGACTCTTCCATTTGGAAAGGGGCTAAGACACAGATAATGTGGAGTAAAATGAAAACATCACAACCTGTGGTTACCAAATATATTTTCATGGTTACATCCATACATAGTCTGAACCTGTTAAAAAGAATGAGGCCAATCAAATACACTGCCAGGAAGATGCTTATGATACAGTGATAAGTCTTTTTTTTTTTTTTTTTTTTAAGTTTTTGTAATGGGAGGTCCTGGGTTTGGTTCCAAGTGCCTCCTAAAGAAGACAAGCAGACAAGGAGTGGACACAACGAGCAGAGACAATGAGTAGAGACCAGCAGAGACAATAAGCAGAGACAAAAAGCAAACACAGCCAGCAGACAATGAGCAGACTGACAAGGGCAGCATCTGGGCAGAGGAATAAATAAATAAATAAATAAATAAATAAATAAATAAATAAATAAATAAATAAATAAATAAATAAATAAATTATATATATAAAGTTTATGTAAGACCTCCTAGCCCATGTGGATGGTTAATGCATGCTGTGTGTGTGCACGTGCGCTTCACCATTAGGGGAACCGCGCGAAAGATGCACCAGGTTTTCAACTGCTCATCTGTGGAAGTGGGGAACCGGCAAGAGGATTTCCACTCTTTACTCCATATACTTCGGCATTATTTTTTTACAATAGGTTTCGGTTACTTTTGTGGTTGTTTTTTGAAAACCACAAAAACAAGGAAAAAATATTTCGATGAGTGACAGGGGACGGTGGCAGCTCAGCCCACCTGTGCAGCAGCTCGTTCCTGACAGGTCTCTTGGTGGGGAAGGCGGTAAGGAGAAAGCTTGCGACCACTCACTGGAGGCCTTTGGTCTTTGGTTGGACCAATTGCTTATCTCTGTGCCTTGTTTAACCAATTGTGTGTTAAATAAGTGCGCGCGCGCGTCAGGGGGCGGAACGCGACAAACACGAGATGGCAAGCGCGCACTGTGCGTCTGCAACCGCTCCGCAAAGGCCTCCCCACCCCTCCCCGCCCCCACCCACCCCACCCGCACCCCACCCGCACCCCGCATCTGACCTGGCAGGCCGCTGAGAGGGTCCCATCCTGAGCGGCCTTTCCAGCCACCCCGCCTTTGCGCTGCGTGACACGCCCCGCCCAGCTCCACCTCGCGTCCCGCCAAGGCTCCGCCCTTGCCACGCCCACCCAGATATAGCCCCGCCCCGCCAGGTCCTGGCACCACCCACCCGCAGGCCCCGCCCAGGCAACGCTAAGTCCCATCCAGTCCTAGCACGGCCCGGGCCCAGCCCCGCCCTGCTCAGGCTCCGCCCCCGGCACCGCCCACTCGGCCCTGGCTCCTCCCGGGCCCCACCCAGGCCCCGCGCCGCCCGGTCTAGTCCTGGCCCCGCCCAGGCCCAGCTCGGGGCTGGACGTCCTCCCGGGGTTCCAGTCCTGACCCTCCGGGTGCTGCATCCGCTGTGCCTCCAAGTGTTAACCCGCTCTCGGCGGAATGAGTTCAGACTGGAAGGACTAGTCCCACCCCAGACTAGTAGTGTTTAAATTATCAAAGAAACCTAGACTTCGCAGCCTCTCCTCTGGCCAGGGAACCAAAGGGTCTAATGACCAATAATCGCCCCTCTCCACCCCAACCTGCGGCTGCTTGGTGACTTCTGAGAAGAAGCTGAGCTTTCAGTGGTGCTGGGTGCCCCTGGGTGCTTGGGGGCACAGTGGCTGGGTGCAGTGAGAGGAACAGGAAGGGCTTTCCCGTCTTTCATGGGAGAAATTATAATTCTGGACAAGCCTGCCCTTTAAAAACAGCGGCTATCCAGAAATCAAAAGCGAGTTCCTGGGAAGAGGATGTGGCTAAGCCATTGGGTTCTGCCTGCCACATGGGAGGTCCCAGGTTAGGTTCCCTGGGCCTCCTAAAGAGAAGAGGAGCTGACACACAGCGCACACAGCAAAACGACACAGAGAGCAGACAGTGACCGCAAAACAACGGGTGGGGGTGGGGTAAATACATTTTTTAAATTCTTAAAAACAAAAACAACACGATTTACCACATTTCATACATTTCATAGTGTGTGCTTTCTCTTGCCTCGAGACTCTCCCAGTTTCAGAAGGGAGACAAGTTTATGCCCCGTGTATTGGTGCACAAATTCAATGTTCTGGTGCCTGGGGAAGTGTTTCCCTCCTGTCGCTGCTTCCTAAACTTGGTGTCCGAGTAGCCTCAGGTTTAGAGGCAGAAAGCTAAGCCAGTCATCATTTTTTAGGAGTCAATTTTATGTGTCTTGTAGGAAGGGTCCAAGCCTGATCAGTGCTCTAAAGGACAGTATTGATCCCCAGATTGGTGGCTGGGAGATTCGTTTTCCATGAACTTTCCTGCTAACAATCCAGAAGGACTGAGGGAAAGCCCTCTAATCAGAAACTGTCTTGTGTTCATATTTGTCATGAGGTGATTTTTTTTTTTAAGTTGAACAGAAATTTTGCTGCTTTTCTACTGAGTGGTTTCTATTCTAAAATGTTCATTCTCTGGAGTTGAGCCTTATACAGAGTAGGAGTCAGCCCTTCTTGGCAACACGGGAAGCTGGCCGCCCCCATACCACCCCTGCCTCCCTGCCTCTCAGTCTTTTGGCATACCCTCCCCCTTTCATGATCTTATCACACACTCACATTCCTTTCCAAAGGGAATTATTTATTTCCATATCATTTCCCACTAGTAGGTTTTAGCTGATCCAGTGAAAAATCAAGGTGTTACTCTCCCAATTGGAGGTTATCACAAAACCTCAGTAACTCTTCTCCCAGCCCCAATTAATCGCATGATGGATCATCCCACCATTAGGAAGATGTTTTGGGACAGGTTGACCCTCCTCAGACCCCTCGAACTGCATGGGCCACACATGTGGTCTGCTTATGAGGCCTGCCCTGCTTGCAGGCCTGGAAAAGCACCTAAGTCACAGAATAAATTATCCACGTAAAAAAAATATTTTAAGTTTACCATCTTGCTGAAAATGTTTTTCAAGATTTAAAAGCTGGGGATAGTGATAATTCCAGGTGCTAAAAAGGAAAAGAATAACAAATCCTAACAGGCTCTCCCATACATCCATAAGTACATCTATAAGACAGCAGAGACTGAGCCCTGGCCTTTTCCTAGACAAGCAGGTGACTAAGTGTGTGTCCAGCCCAGAGAGGACAGGCTGAAAGGCTTCGGGAGGCCGTTCCCAGCCCTGCAATCCTACATAGTTCTATTAGGTAGCATCAGAAGGCATTGCATTTATTCCTTCGGCTAATATTATCAAGAACCTAAATGCATCAGGAACTAGTCTGAGTTTTGGGATACATCAGGGATATAGACCCTTGCCCTCAAGGAGGGCAGAAAACAAACACTAAAAATTATAAACAAGCACATTATATAGAAGGCAATGAGTGTTATGGAAAGAGACAAAGTAGAGTAAGCTAGGGAAGACCAGGGCCCTGTAAAGGGGTGGGAGTTTACGGACAGGGCAGTTTACAGTCTTAAACAGGGTTGGTCAGAATAGGATTGATTGGTCATTGAGAAGGTGGGATTTAAGCAGACTTGAAGAAGCTGAAGGACTTAAGCAAATGAATATCAGCGAGAAAAGATTCCAGATTCAGGGACCAGCTCAGCAAAGGCCTTGAGGCAGGAGAGTTTGAGGCCCAGAGGAGGCCCTTGTGGCCTGAGCAGTGGTGGAGAGGGTGGTAGGAAGACATAGGGAGAGAGAAAGGCAAGCGTGGGGGCAGAGCACGTGGGACACTGTAGGCCAAGGTCAGCACTTTGACTTTGACTCTGAGTGAGACGGAAGCCATGGCGGAGCTCAAGCAGGACAGTGAGTTGACCCAAAGGAACACTCTGGCTGCTATGTGGAAAACAGACCGAAGGAGGATGAGGGAAGGAGCAGGCAGACCACGGCAGAGGCCAATGCACTAATCCAGCACCTTGTTCCCAGATGGTACTGGAAGTGGTGAGCAGTGGTGAGATTCTGGGTATATTCCCAAAGTTGAGCCAAAAGGATTTCCTGGTGGATTTGGATATAGGATGTGAAATGAAGAGATGAGTCAAGGAATGAGTCCACAGTTTTTGGTCTAAGCATCTGGAAGGATGAAGCTGCTGTCAGTTTAGTCAATAAATTATTCATGTAGCATTTACCATATTCTTTAATAACAAAAAGCATATAAACCACCAGAGACAAGAAGCAACCTGAATTTGTCTTAATCATCATAAAATGATACATACAGTGCAAGACAATATCACTTTTCTTGTAGCAGACTGCCACGATTAAATAAGAAAATTGAAATCTAGAGTTCATTCCTGACTCTTGAAAGTTTATAGACTATGTGGTACATGATTCTTGGTGAAGTGATGTCCAGAAATTTTTCCTCCACCCAAATTTGGTGTAGAAGCTAATAAAAGAGCAAAAATAACATATTACATTAAGAACATTCTCCAGTGTTTGACACAACATATGTGCATCTTTAAATTGGATTTTTAGAATGTATCCCATTTCCCAAATGAAAATACATTTTTGCTTTATGAAACTGCAGAAGATGTATGGTAGTAGAAGAATCTAGATGCTAGATTTTCTCTTTTGTGATTGTCAGTGTGAATGCAGAATGACATAATTTTTTATAATATACGTAATAGCTTAGGGAATGATGATTTTAAAAATTCAGATCTAACTATACATGATAAAAATATTGAAATAAATTAAACACATACAGATGGTCGGCCTAAAGAGGAAATAAAGATTTTTCTATTGTGTATTTTTCTATCCTAAAGACTTTAAAATTATATTTTTTCAGAGTAAAATATAATAAAGCTGCTAAATAAATAGCCCTTGAATTGATAAAGGGACTCTTGAGAGAGTAAAACTGTGATTCCCCAAAATACCAATAGACTGTGCCAAATCCTAGGCATACATCTGGGTTTCTGTGTTGGGTTATCTGCAGCCCAAATGATGGTCAAAATTTCTATTTGCAGAATTATTTTCAGCTATGGATTGGAAAATTGTATTTAGTACAATTGTGCATAGCAGGTGTGAAACTCATACATATAGTCATGTGAATTATTGATGTAATGTGCATTTTTATACTTGCAATTATAATTCATTCTTTGACATTCGATTTGCCTGTTGGACTAGATATCTGGAGACAAATGCCCAAAACCTCATAAATTATGTCCTTCACTAACTGCTCCTAGCTCGTCCTATCAGTCGTTTGAGCCATTCCCCTGACCTTGGCCATTTGCTCAGTTGATGTCCTTCTCGTGTGGGGCATCACCAGGGCCTCACAATCACAAGGAAAACACCCTTGGGAGTAAACAAAGGGGGTCCAGGCACTGAGCAGGGGTGGGGTGGGGGGACCAGAGACAAGGGGAGGGGACAGAAAAGCTTGGCTCCGCTTCACAGCAGGCGCCTTCCTGCACCTCTCCAAATTTTGTGTCCAGTACAAATATTGTTTCTCTCTGTTTTTATCTTGTGTTTATTTCCTTTGAAACGAAGTTCTCTGATTTCAACAATATTGCTTTAGAGTGTAAATAGCAACCTATTATGGATGCAACTACACTCAGCTCCCCCAGGAGAGTGGCCCCTTGCTTCTCTGAGGACAGTCCGGTTCTATCATTTACACCAGGTTAGTTGAGAGCCTGGGCTTTGGGATAAAACAGACTTGGCCTTCAGTCTGGGCCTTGCTGCTTCCTAGTTCTATTATTTTACCAACCTTACATTTCCTCAGCTGCAAAATAGAGAAAAGGAGTCCCTAGGCCTCCCTGCTGTGGGAGGTAGCTGGGGTAAAAAGTGTAAAGCATGCAGCAAAGTATTTGCACTGTGTGCTAGGAATCCTCAGTTTGACAGCATTGCCTCCCAGAACTCTCTGGAAGCCTGAATGAGCTGATATTTGCTCAGGCACTTTTTAAACTGTAAATAACTATAAAAACTCTCTCTTAGCGACTTATGTAGACTGCTGGGAAACCCTTGCACTCGGAGAGCCTACCAAGGTGAATTGCTCTTAATCCCCAAGCACCAGGTTCACGTCTACGAAGGTTCAGGGGATTTTAACCGGGGCTGGCAGACTGGGAAAGGCAGGAGAGCAGCCCGGGAAGCCGGGAGCCTGGGGAGCCACTCCCCTTTCCTTTCTGCTTTGGTGGGGAATTCAGGTGTGGAGTGCGCTGTGCTCCATGAAGGAAGGACCCAGTGCAGCTTTTATTTTTTTTTTATTTTTATTTTTTTTTTATTCATAGGCTTTTCATTATTTTATTACTTTGATTTTTACTGCTTTTAAGATTTTTTTTCTTCTGGAATCAGTGTTGCTTATAACATGTGAGCTTATTTTTGGAAACATTTTTCGTAGTAATCAGTAACACTTAGGAATATTTGAGCACTATAAATGCGGTTAAGCTTTAATTTAGCACTTTACAGATATTTAACACATATTTTGGATCATTTCTTTTTAGGAGTACATTTAGACTTAGGTGTTAGCTAAAAGCTTACTTGTAAGAGACAAGCAAATGTAGGTTTGTTAGGTAAGATTATTAGGGACAGCTGGGTGTTGAAATTTTTGATAAGATGAAAAGGATCAGAGGAATAGGATCTGAGATGGTGTTTGATTTGGGAGAGAGCAGAGAAGGAGAAGGGGACATGAACATGCATAATGCTTTATGCCTTTGCCACTTTCTGTAGAGGGAGAAGAGGAGCTGGGGAAGGAGGCTGGAGAGAGGGGAGTTGGGCTGGAGAGTAGGTGGTGGGTGTGGAGAAGGGAGCGGGTTCAGGGGGCTGCTGATGAGGCATACAGCAGTGGAGGAAAGGTGTGATCGGAGGGATCAGAGTCCGATGAAGGGTTTTCAGTGTGTGGAAGTGGGGAATGGGTAGGGAGGGGAGGCCAGCGCCAATCCCGGCGCCTGTATGATGAGGGGTGAAAGTTGGGGGAGCCTGGTCTGCCAGATCAAAGGAGATTTTCAGAGGTTGTAGGGGGTGTGAGAGGGGAGGCGAAGGAAAGTTTCTGAGAGGGTTTTGGTGTAAAAGAAGGATCTGAAAAGAGGAACAGGATTGGCAAAGGGAGGGACGATTATGAAGGAAAAAAATGCCTGAATGTAAGGAATCTCTGACCACTTGCATGTGCACTGGATGAAATTCTCTAAATCTCAGAGAATTTGGAAATTGAAAGTGTCGTGTTCTGGCCCCCGACTTTCATTGTCCAATTTGTATTGTGGCCACACAGAGGTCGAAAAGGAAATGAGTTTTTTAGGTCTGATATCTCTATCCGGGTTTAGAGTTTTAAGCTTGTGAAGGAGACAACCCAGAGGCGTGCTTTTTTGGGGGGGCCCAAAATTGAATTCCCCATTTTAGGTGGCGTGGGTGAGACTAAGGATCTTTAGAAAGGAAATCACCCAAGGAAACAGGAGACCGCACTTGGAGCCTGACGTCTCCGGAGCCAAGGGGTCTCTTCCCACGAGGATGCAGGCCTACCACCCACTGTGGCCCTCAGGGACAGTGAGGATCACTGACCTAGCCCTAGGATTTTTCGGCGGGTTGTCCTGGACAATGGAAAGAGAGAGAGAGAGCAGGATCCTCCGGTGGAGAAATCCTTGACTCACCCAGCTATGATTCAGTGTCCGGTGTTGGATGGGTTCTCTCAGCAGCGGCAGGACAGAGATTCCTCACCAGTCAGTCAGTCCCAACAACCCCAGACCCGGGTTTTTCGGTACCAAATGTTAAGAGAAAAACGGCGCTCAGTGGGACGCAGAGACTGACAATTGCAGGCAGAAAGTTTATTGGGAAGCTCTCCCAATGGAAGGGGTCTGAAGAGAGACTTCAGCCCCCCAGCGCAGCTTTTAGAAATGCTGTCCTCAGCTGGAGTCCCAGCGGGAGCTGCCCCTACAAGCCTCTCAGTCCCCCAGCTGGGCTCTGGGCCTGCTGTGCTGTCCTGGCTCCCCAGGGCGGGGCTGGTGTGCAAAGCCCCGGCCTCCCAGGATGCCCCAGTAACATTGGCGAGACACATCCCCAAGGACAGCAAGGGAAAGAGTCCTGGACCAAGTGACTTAATTATATGGAGCTTGATGACTTCCTTTTCCTATTATAGAACAAAAAACGGGTACTCGTCCAGATTTGTGTTGGCGGCCAGGGAGCCTGGAAGCGCTGAGGCGGCCAGCTCCTTCCCCAGGGACCTGGCAAGCTGCAGTGTGCTGCCCGGGGTTTCGGGTTTCGGCTTACCCACTAGCTCAGGCTCAGTGGGAGAGCCAGCCTGGAGCTGCCTTCCCTTCTTCTCTCTGTGCTTGCACCACGATGCCCTCCATGCCCTGCTGCCACCCCCACATGCTACTGCTGTTCAGAACTTTCCTTCCCTAGCAGCCTCCACCAGCTGCTGACAGAAACAGAAAAGTACCAGAAGAGCTGCTTACTACGACATAGTCATAGCTTTGTGCCCAAGGACACGTCTCTGTTTCTGCCTCTAGTGCAGTGTTGGGGCCATGACAGGCATCTTTTGTATGAATGGACAAGTTTAGTCACTAACCCAGTAATCAGAGAGTGCCATAGAAACTGCCAAGTGTTACACAAATATCAAGAAGTATTTTGATGGCTGTGGCTAGCCTGCTGGAAGCAGACCAATAAGTTTTGTCTGCTCGATTTCACAATCCCTCTCCCCTCTGAAAGGGAATGATTTTAGAGAGGACAAGGTATGTGCTTATTTTTCAGTGCGAGGAACTGACATGATTTATTTTCAGAATTTCACAATAGCCCTTATCCTAATTAAAGAAACCTGGGGGTGTCCTGCACTCAGGGCCAGGGAGTCCTGGCCCCCCACTTGAAAAGTAGCACAAACAGGGTTGGGACACCAATGCGACTTGAAAATCTAGTTGGCACTTTTTTTTCACAGCTGAATATCTGTAAGGCAGCCACCTTTGTCACTCTTGTGTTGTTTTTTGCTCTGGGGGACCTGAACAAGGCAGGGGCAGGGGAGGCAAGGAAAAGTGATGGGAGAGATTTGATGTACATACATAATTCTCCCCTTTAGTCTGGGTCTCACAGGTTTCTTTTTTCCAGGCCATTGTCAGCCTGGCAAGGAGACCCTTTCTTCTTTCACTTTCAGCCACCTAGAAAGATGGCTTTTTAAAATTTTGGGTACTGGGGCTGGGGATTGAACCCAGGATCTCACATGTGGGAAGCTGGCGCTCAACCACTGAGCCACATCGGCTTCCCTGAGTTGGTTTTTTTGTTTGTTTTGCTTGTTTTTCGCTTCGGTTTTTTTCAGATGGCACCAGGAACCGAATCTGGGACCTCCCATGTGGGAAGCAGGCGCTCAACTGCTTGAGCCACATCTGCTCCCCAGTGTAGTGCTTTTTAAAAATTTTCTCCCTTAGAAATGTGCTTACCACCTGCCCAGGGCAAAACCTGCAAGCCACATCATGAGCAATCAACTGGGGTAAGTGTGAAGAATCCAGGTAAGAGAAACATATCCTATGAGATCCCGTTCTCACGTTAGGGGTTCAATGTTTTTTTGTTTTTTTTTAAGATTTATTTTATTTATTTATTAATCCCACCCCCCTTCCTGCTTGTGCTCACTGTGTCCATTTGCTTTGCGTTTTTCTGTGTCTGCTTGTCTCCCTTTGTTGCATCATCTTGCTGCGCCAGCTCACCACGCTGCGCAGGCCGTCAGCTCGCACCACGCTGGGCCTCCCATATGGGAACCAGGAGCCCAACCAATTGAGCCACAGCTGCTTCCCGGAGTTCAATGTTTCTTTTAGCTATTTCTCATATGGAAAAAAAAATCTCTTTATTGATCTCAAGAAGGGGTCAGTGTTGTCCCTCCTCAGTCTGTCCCCTCACTCCTGCGAGCCCTTCCCTCTCCTGAGTCCTGACCTTCGAGGCAGGCCCAGCCAGGCAGGCCCAGAGGCATCCTTGTGGGGGCCCAGGGCTTCCCCAGGGTTGGGCCTTAGTCCTTAGGAGCCTCATTCCCTGCGTGGAGGACAAGAGTGAAAAGTAACCAGGTGTCAGTGGCTTTCCAAACACATCAGGCCAAACTGCCCCTTGGTGGGCATGGCCCTGAACCCAGGCCTGGCTGGCAGGGCAGCCGAGCCTCTGGTTGCCTGCCTGGTATCGGGGTCCCTTTCCAAAGAAGGGCTCCCCACTCTCTGCTGGGGTCCAAGGCAATCGGGGCAAAGAGACCCTCTAACTATGTCTCGCCCTCCCTGTCTTCTTCTTTCTTAAAAAAAGTGGTTTGCATAATTTGCAGCAATGTTTTCACTATGGAAGCAGTTCTTTCCAATGTTCCATCTGTTTCAAGGAGTTTCATTTCAACAGATTAAGCACAATCGACGTCAGTGACAGACTTGCCAGGGATTCATTTTGTGAATAAAAGAGTAACTGGAGTGATGTCAGGCCCTGTGTCCCTTTGGGAGAGGGACTGCAACTCTACATTCTAGGCTGGTTAGAAAAGCAATCAGGAGAAAAGAAAGAAGCATTTTTTTTCACTGTATGTTATTTTAAATGATGATGGAGTTGATACTGCATGGCATCCCCTATTTATCAGTAATCTTTGAAGTATTTCTTTTTAAAGTTGTGACTTTCAAAACTTAATTAAATGTGAAATTGTTTTGAAAAGTCCTTCCTTGCCCTGCAGATTTCATTAAAAACATTCCGACAGCTCCCCCTGAGCTTCGATATGTCTTCCACAGCCTGCGATCCAACTGGCGTGGGAGCCAGGCCTTGCAGAAGAGCCTCCAGGCTGCCATGGCCGGTTCATGATGAATCTGTCCATTTTCACAGGTAACACAGATTGCTGTGGGGCAATGCCATCTCGGGGAGATTTCCATGATGAATGGTCCCTCCTTCCCACCTCTGTTACGCTCCTTTGCACTCCAGGGCTCACTCATTACAGAGGTTCTGCACCAGACACAGAGCTTTAGAATTAGGGTGGTTGTGTTTTGGTTTAGCCCTACCTCATATAAATAGATGACTTATGAGTGCACAACTTCTTCCTTCTTTTATGAAACACCTCTCCCTGGGAGCAACCTCAGTCCGCTCTGCAACCAAGAACACAATGCAATTTCAGCTGACCGCGTGTAGGATAATCAAGTTTTAAATGCTGATACAGATCTGGATTTTAAGGGGATTGGAGAAGGGGAGGAGGTTGGGAGGTAGGAGCTTATAATAAGACCCTGGGGAAGAAGGCACTGACTTTCTAGTTGCCTTTCTTTCCTAATTAAAGACAGTTCGTTGCCTGCCCTCTACTTAACTGCAGCCAGCAAGATGGCTACTCTGCATCCTTTAAAGTGAAGGAATAAGATAGATAAATAAATAAAATAAACCTTCAAATAATTTTTCAGCTACTGCACACGAAAATGCCAATGCATCCTATAAAACAAAAGTACTTGTCACTGCTAGAAACTGGCTCTACTTCAAGATCACAAAGTCCTTTTGTTTTTCATTCTTTTCCTTTTTATCAAAATAATCTGTGTACTTGGTTTAAAAAAAAAAACAAAATTCTTGTGAACATTGCATATTATGTAAATCCACCTTCCCAACAGAGTGTTTTAAAATATTATAGCTCCCAGTCTACCTTACTGCTGAGATTCAGGCATGCGAGTTGGTGTCTGCTCATCCAGCAGACCCTTGTCTGCCTTTGATTTGGAGCTGAGTAATTGGGGCAAATGCCAAGGTGTGGGGTCTCCATTTTGCTGGTGGGGGTAGTTGCTGAGCAGAGCGGTCTGTCGCTGACAGCTGTGGCAATGGGTAGCCACTGCTGACGCAAGAGGCAGTGGCTTCCTGGTTGGGCCTTGTCCCAGTTCTGAGAACCCCTTGTGGAAGCTCAGTCTAGATTCTTTCTCTTTAGACCTCCCAATGATTCTTGGTACTATAGATATTCCTTGGTAAACTCCTTTCTTCTTAAGAAAAAGAAAGCTAGAGTGGATTCTGTTGTCTCAGCTAGGAACCCCGGCCAATCAAGGACCATAAGCTTATAATGAAAACTAGCAGTCCCTGCCCCACAGTGGGCCCCAGTCCCAGCAACACTTTTAATCATTTTAGCCGATACTTCAGGAATACAACTGTAAACACATTGCTTTGACTTCCTGAAGGGATTCTGTGATCTTAACATGACTACCTACTCCTGTTTACTTCTCCCTCTGCCCAACATATTTATACATGAATGGTCCATTTTATTTCATTGTAACTATGGAAATATTGACTGTTGAGTTGGCTAATGTATTCCCTTAAGAATAACCTTTATTCTTAATTGTTTTTCATTTGCTTAAGTTGCTTGCTTAAATTGTTTTTTCATTTTCACTCGTTTCATTTTCTGAGCAAAGATGATCTATTGCTCTTATTTCCTTATGTTCCAACAGATTCAGCAGTGCACATCGAGGATAAGAACCTTTAGGCAAATTGCCAAAGATGCCACAGACAGTGAATGGCAAAATGTAATTAGGACCCAGTTGCAATGTTCTAAAAGGGCTATCCATCTTTTTAAATATATAATACAAGAAAGAAAATCACAAGAGAAGCAGTAATATACACTAAGGCAAAAATCTAGAACTGAAATTTGTTAAAAGAAAATGATAGCAGCATAATCTGGAATCACAGAACTTTGACTCTCCTAGATTTATATGGGCAGTTTCAACTATTCTCAAAATATTATAAAAGTCAATGACAGAGCATAAGTTGCAATTTTGCTGAGCTCCCAATTTCTTCTATTTTCTTTTAGGCTTCAAATATTTGTGTTGTAGCTCAAAAGTGAGTCCTTGTCCAATGCACACTGAAGTCAATTACGTGACATTGGAATTTTGAGAAGAGAAAGAGTTTATTCAGCAAAGGCTAGCCTCACAAAGATGGAGGGTAGTCCCTCAAATCTGGAAGTGCTTGGGGTTTTTATGGGAGTGAACAAAGTGAGGTGGGGTTGTGATGGCTGAAGGGAAGATAACAGTACGATAGTGGGAACACGGCAGGTGGGCACCAAGCTGACTCATATGTTGCATGACTAGAAGGTTTTGAGCATGATGAGTGGGTGGATTGAGATGACAGGGTTAGAGATAGTCTAATCTTTGAGTATGCGCAGATTGATTATACATTTGGTTCCACTCAAAGTTTAAGGTTTAGGCTATTGCACACGTCAGGTGGGCTAACTGATTAGAACTGGCTTAGTCAGTTCTGGGCTGACTCATGTTACTTCATTAATAAACATTGAGGGGCTACACAGGAGTGTTAGACTTTGGGGTTGCAAAACAAGAGAAAAGGATTCAAGTGGGGCAAGTTACAAATTGTTTGTTATTCTCCAGTTACACGGTAAAGATTATGCAGTAATAAAACCCAGTATCAGTATCAGAGAAATAAGGAATCTGAGTTACAGTTAGTGAGTCACAACAGTTACAGATATTTGCTTCTGGCTATTTTTAAAGTTTAACATACACCAAGGCTATGTTGCAATATAGGAGGGTTAAAAAGTGCATAAAATACAATTTAGTGGGTTAAAACATATTTATTAATTTATGATAAGTTACAATTGTTTTTATTAATTTTAATTTTTTATTGATTCTTAAAAAGTACCAAAGTATTAACTTGGCACTCTGTCAAAGTCAAATGAAACATGAGGTAATAACGTAAAAAGCATGTCTTCTTAAATCTCCATCTCCACTACCATTTCTTCTCAGAGGAAACCACAAAAGTTTTTCCTCCCAAACTGTCCTATGAGTCATGTCAAAATTAACAACTTTTGTGCATTAGAAGACATTATCAAGAAAGTGAAAAGACAACCTACCAAATGGGAGAGAATATTTGGAAACCATGTATCTGGTAAGGGTTTAATATCCAGAATTTATAAAGAAATCCTACAACTCAACAACAAAATGATAAACAACACAATTTTTAAATGGGCAAAGGACTTGCATAAATATTTCTCCATAGAAGATATACAAATGGCCAATAAGCACATGAAAAGATGCTCAACATCATTAGCCACTAGGGAAATGCAAATGTAGCAGTTTGATATTGCTTATGAATTCTAAAAAGAGATACTGGATTATGTTTGTAAACTGGTCTTTTCCTCTGGGCATATTAGAGTGTATTGGATTCAGAGGTTGCACTTTTACTTGATTAAATAATGATTAAGGCTTTGATTGGGCCACATCAGTAGGACATTGAGTCCCTGCCCCCTTGGTGGGTGGCCACTCACAGAGAAAACAACAAGGCACAGGAGTTAGTTGGAGTTTTGATCCTGGAGCCTGGGAAGTAAACACACAGAGAAGCAGATATGTGAGAAAGGAGAGAAGTTTCCATTAAACACAGGCAGAGGGCTCAAGGAGAGAGACAGAGCCATTCACCTGATAGCCTACAGCTGGCCTTGTGGAGAAAGCAGAGCAGCTGAGCCTGGAGAGGAACCCAGGAAGCCTGAACCCTCACAGACATTGGCAGCCATCTTGCTTCCAACACATGGCAACCGACTTTGGTGAGGGAAGTAACTTATGTTTTATGGCCTGGTAACTGTAAGCTTCTATCCCAAATAAATACCCTTTATAAAAGCCAACTGATTTCTGGTATTTTGCATCAGAACCCTTTGGCTGACTGACACAGCAAATCAAAACCACAATGAGATACCATTTCACACACCCTAAAATGGCTACTATTAAAATTTTTTAACAGAAAGCAAAGCCTGTACTATGGTCACAATAATAAAGGACTACAGAAATCTAGATTTTTGTGTAGAGCTTCCTGATTTTTATTTCTTAGCAATCTTCAGTTTTTGTTCAAATATCCCATTCATAGGCATCATTTGGCCCCCAGCTCGCTATTTTACATCCTCTGGCCTAAACTAAACAAATGAAGCATAATGTGGGCATCACCATGTTAGTGGCCACTGCCTAGTAAGATGGACCCTATTTACCTGGCCTCTGTTTTAAAGGAAGTCTTGGGGTGTCTTAGTTTGCTAGGCTGCTAAAAGCAGATACCATAAATTGCATTGGCTTTAACTATGGGAATTTATTAGCTTACAAGCTTACAGTTTTGAAGCTGTGAAAATGTCCAAATCTAGGCACCATCAAGACAGTGCTTTCTTGGGAAGCAGCTGTGGCTCAATTGGTTGGGCTCCTGTTTAGCATATGGGAGGCCCAGGTTTGATTCCCGGGGCCTCCTGCTGAAGGCAAGCCGGCCCACGCAGTGCGGTGAGCTGACGGCCTGCGCGGTGCGGTGAGCTGGCCCAGCAAGATGACCCAACAAAGGGAGACAAGCAGACATAGAAAAACACAAAGCAAATGGACACAGTGAGCACAAGCAGCGGGGGGGGGGGGGGGGGATAAATAAAAAAAAATCTTAAAAAAAAAAAAAAGACAATGCTTTCTTCCTGAAGACCAGCTGCCAGTGATCCTGGACTCTTCTGTCACATGGCAAGGCACATGGTGGCATGTGCTGGTTTCTCCCTTCTCTTCTCAGTTTCCTTGCTTTCAGCTCCTTGCTTCCATGGCTTTCTCTCTCTTATAAAGGACTCCAATAAGAGGATTAAGACACACCCTGAATGAGGTGTATCATATCTTAAGATCCTACTCATCGAAGGAAAAATAACAGCAGCTGTGTACAGCAGGGGAATCATAGAGAGATTAAGAGATCATGAGTTTTGTTTGTTTTTGTTTATTATTATTATTATTGGAATAATGAAAGTGCTCTAAGAATGACTGAAGTGATGAATGCACAACTATATGATTACACCAAATACCATTGGTTGTATACTTTGGAAGGATTTATGCTTTATTAATATGTATATGTAAAAATTTTTTTTTAATTTTAAAAAAAGATCCTACTCATCAAAAGGTCCTACTGACAATGAGTCCACACCCACAGGAATGGATTAACTCTAAGAACATACTTTTCTGGGGGACATACATCTTCAAACCATCACGTGGGGCCTTATTGCAAAGCCTGTAGAATTAGCAATTGTGCAGGAAGTCAGAGCCAATAACTGAATTGATTGCACAGAGTCATGGATTGAGGATGGGTCCTGGGGTCCAGCAGGGCATCTTGCATCATGAAGTGACTCAGAAGTGAGTTTGAACAACTTGTTCTCAGACAACAGAGCTCTCGCTTAGGACTCTGGGCCAGATTTACTGGGGATCCACCTACTGGACCAGAATTAAATTGTTAGATGTGCTCTCTAGTCACCAATGACCCCAAAATAGATTGATGCCATCAGAGATAGCGTTGGAATCCAGCAGGTTTGCACGTTTGCTCTTGCCTTAGGTATCCACTCATTAGACAACAGGGTCTCAAGGAGAGTGGCTGACTTTTTGGAAATGCAGCCTCCAGACCGGTAGCATTTATTAGCAATACCTCTCTGAGCTGGTTTCTGATGCCAAGGGTTAAGAGGAGAGGACAAATCTAGCGAGAGCTAGAGTCAAAGTGTCCAGAACCAGAAGTGGGTCTCAGGGCAGCACTGAATCAGGCAGAATTATTCCTCCAAGTGGACACAGAAGAAATTCAAGGAGGAACTGCAGATGAAGAGGGAGTAGGGTGGCAGAATGGGACAATCACTGGGCCCAGGCAGAGTGGAAACCTACAGAAGAACATGGATATAAGGCAGGAAGCAAGAGTGTGGGAACAGTTAGGGAAGTGGACTTCCAAGGCAGGTAAGGCACGGTGTTCGGGAAGGAGAATGTGAACAACGCAAGCATGTTGGGGCCTTGTCCCGTTCCCATTCTGATCTTGTGGCCCGGTTTCAGATAAGCTTACTCATTTTTTTTTTTAATTTAGATTTAACTGGGCATCCTGTATTTTTATTTGCTAAAGCTGGCAACCCTGTCACAGGTAATCAAGAAAGTACCTGCTTCAGCATCGTACTTCTTCTCAACACTCAATAAATATCCACTTAAAGGAGGAAAAAAACACAGGGCTGCAGAGAAAAGGAGGGTTACCAAACAGGCAGAACCATGGTAAATTAAGCTCCTCTTCCCGCCTCGGAGAGCTTGAAGGTTATAGTGATGACAGCTATTTAGAAACTCAACCCAAACAGTCCCTCTTTTCTCTAGACCAAACCCTTGTAAGTTTCAGGATATGTCGACTTCTTTTATAATTACTACCCAAAGACACCATCTTGACTGTAGCTTGCAATGCCAGAAACGTGGTTTGGGACTAGGCCCAATGCCATTTTTCCCAGAGCTATTATAAGGAAGTAGTCATGAAACAAAATGAATCTGCTATGGATGAAAACTAGTGCTGGCCCAAAATATTTCTAATGTGGGGAACTAGCTGGCAAGCTGAAAGCCTGAGAACACAAAAAGAGCTGTTGAGCTGCTTTGAAATGTCCAGTTCCTAGAAGTGTGGCTTTTCCTCCATGCTATTAGCTATGTTCCAACAGGCAGAGAGCCAAGTGAGGCAATTCACTGGGGGATATGCCGGCAGGCACAGGGTTTGGTCTTGACAGCTTCATTTGGATGACAAGATGGGATGGGAAGGTGGGAGGGCTGGGGAAATTAGAAAGCCAGAGCGTAATTCTTCACCTTTATTTAGTGCCTCTGAATTTTAAAAAGACACTCTCAGATATCATTTAGTCCTTGCAACAACCCTGTGAAGCATATTATTTTTTCCACTTTACAGATGGCAAAAGTGAGGTTTCAAAAGTTCAGAAATGGGTTAGAGGGAAGCGGCTGTGACTCAATTGGTTGGGCTCCCATTTACCATATAGGAGGCCCCAGGTTCGATTCCCCGGGCCTCCTCGTGAAGGCAAGCCAGCCTGCATGGCACGGTGAGCTGACACAGCAAGATGACCCAACAAAGGGAGACAAGAAGACACAGAAAAATGCACAGCAAATGGACACAGCGAGCACAAGCAGCAAGGGGGCGTAAATAACTAAATAAAAATAAATCTTAAAAAAAAAAAAAAGAGTTAGATGCAAGCTCAGCTCTTTTTTTAATTTAACAAACCAACTTTATTTTTATTTATTTTAAAGATTTATTTATTTATTCCCCCCACCCCCCAGCCCTTTGCGCTCACTGTCTGCTCTCTGTGTGATCTTCTGTGCCTGCTTGTCTTCTCTTTAGGCAGCACAGGGAACCAATCCCGGGACCTTCCAGAGTGGAGAGAGGAGCTCAATCTCTTGCGCCACCTCAGCTCCCTGGTCTGCTGCATCTCTTATTGTCTCTCCTTTGTGTCTCTTTTTGTTGCATCATCTTGCTGTGCCAGCACTCTGCATGGGCCAGCTCTCCGCTTGGGCCAGCTCGCCACGCAGGCTAGCTTGCCTTTCACCAGGATGCTCCGGGAATCGAACCCTGGATGTCCTATATGGTAGATGGGAGCCCAATTGCTTGAACCACATCCGTTTCCCACACAAACCAATTTTATTGATACATGTTAATAAAGCACACAATTCATCCAAAGGCTCAGCTCTTTTTATTTACACTTTATTCATTTATTTACTAGGTTATACATTTACAAGGCTCAAAATTCAAAATGTACTTAAGGATAGAGTGAAGAGTCTCCCTATCCATGCCCCTAGCCACCTAGTTCTCTATAGAGGAGATCAACATTAGTCATTTCTTATATATCCTTCCAGAGATAGTTTATAAATGTTGTTTTTTTTATGCTTTTCTTTTTTTATACAAATGACAGTTTACTATCCACACTCTTCTGTTATTCTATCTCTATACCAAGCTCTTTGAGTCTTGGTCTGGGCTCTTGCTTACTTAAAAAAAAAAAAAAAGAGTTTTTCCCATTACAAAATACGGTAAATTTGGTAAATACAGAAAAGTGGAAAGAATAAAATATCAAACATCCTACTCCCCAAGGGCAACTATAGTTTACAGTTGGTGTTTTGCTCTGGTTTTTTTTTTTTTTTTTTTTTAAGATTTATTTATTTATTTTTTACTTTTATCCATTTTTAAACCCCCCCTTCCCACCCCCCCAGTTTTGCTGTTTTTTGTGTCCATTCCCTGGGCAATTCCCTGTGTCCATTTCCTGCCCTCCCTCTCATCCTTCTCCTCCTGTCTTCATCAGGATTGGATCCCAGAAACCTCCACTGTGGGAGAGAGGGGTCCTGCCATCTGCGCCACCTCAGTTCCTGGTCTTTCAGCATGTCCCACCTTGGCTCTCCCTTTGTGTCACCCTCCCATTATATCATCACCTTGCTATGTGGCATGGCAGGGCCTGGCACACCTGCATGCGGGGCCTGAAGGTGTACCCACTCACAGGGCCTGGCGGCCTGTGTGTCTTTCTATATTGTTCTTTTATTTTACTGGGAGGTCCCAGGGATCGAACCCAGGTCCCTCCATATGGGAGATGGATGCCCATCCATTTGAGCCACATCTGCCGCCCTCTGGGTTTTTTACAAAACAATGTTAAAAGAAATTTAAAAAGCCCTAAACAAATGGAAAGACATTCCGTGTTCATGGACTGGAAGAATAAATATCGTGAAGATGTCAATCTTACCCAAACTGATTTATAGATTCAATGCCATACCAATCAAAATCCCAACAGCTCAGCAAGAGAGAAGCAAACGATCATGTACAAAGGACGTGCAGTAAGACTTCGTGCAGATTTCTCTTCAGAAACCATGGAGGTGAGAAGACAGTGGTATGATACAATTAGGAAACTGAAAGAGAAAAACTGCCAGCCGAGAATTCTTTATCCAGCAAAACTGTCCTTCAAATATGAAGGTGAAAATAAGTATTCACAAACAAACAGAAACTAAGAGAGTTTGCAAAAAAGAATCCACCTTTGCAGGAAATATTAAAGGAAGCCTTAGAACCTGAAAGAAAAAGACAGGAGAGAGAGGCTTGGGGGAGAGTATAGAAGAAAGAAAAGCAGAAAGGATAATCAAAAGAGTAAAAAGAAAGACAAAAATAAGATGACATATGAAAACCAAAGAATAAAATGGAGGAAATAAATAGTGCATTTTCAGTAATATCATTGAATGTGAATGAATTAAATTCCCCAATCAAAAGATACAGACTGACAGAATGGATAAAAAAACATGAGCCATCCATATGCTGCTTACAAGAAACTCACCTCAGACACAAGGAAACAAGCCGGCTGAAAGTAAAAGGTTGGAAAAAGATACTCCATGCGAATAGTAAACAGAAAAGAGCAGAGGTAGCTATATTAATATCAGACAAAACAGACTTCAAATGCAAAAAAGTGATAAGAGATGTGGAAGGCCATTATGTATTAATAAAAGGGACAATCCTCCAGGAAGATATAACAGTCATAAATATCTACACACCTAACCAGGGTGCCCCAAAATATATGAGACAAACTCTGGCAAAACTGAAGGAAGAAATAGACATTTCTAAAATAATCGTTGGAGACTTCACCACCCCTCTCACATCATTAGATAGAACAACTAGACAGAAGATCAACAAGGAAACAGAGAACTTGAACAATATGATAAACAAGTTAGACCTAACAGACATATACAGAACACTGCATCCAAACTCAGCGGGTTATACATTCTTCTCAAGTGCCCATGGATCTTTCTCCAGGATAGACCACATGTTAGGTCGCAATACAGCTCTCAATAAATATAAAAAGATTGAAATTATACAAAGCACCTTCTCAGATCATAATGGAATGAAACTAGAAATCAATAACAAACAGGAAAAAAGGAAATTTGCAAATGTGTGGAGACTGAACAACACACTCCTAAATATTCAGTGGGTCAAAGAAGAAATTGCAAGTGAAATCAGTAAATATATTGAGACAAATGAAAATGAGAACACAACATATCAAAACTTATGGGATACAGCAAAGGCAGTCTTGAGAGGGAAATTTATAGCCCTAAATGCCTATATTAAGAAACAAGAAAGAGCTAAACTCAAAGATTTAACTGAACAACTTGAGAAACTAGAAAAAGAACAGCAAACCAATCCCAAAGCAAAAAGAAGGAAATAAATAATAAAGATTAGAGCAGAAATAAATGAAAATGAGAACAGAAAAGCAATAGAGAAAATCAACAAAACCAAAAGCTGGTTCTTTGAGAAGATCAATAAAATTGACAAACCCCTCGCTAGACTAACAAAGAAAAAAAGAGAGAAGATGCAAATAAATACAATCAGAAATGAAAGGGCGGAAATTACAAATGACCTCACAGAAATAAAAAGAATCATAAGAGGATATTATGAGAAACTATATGCCAACAAACTAGACAACCTGGATGAAATGGACAAATTTCTAGAAACTCATAACCAACCTACACTGACACAACAAGAAATACAAGAACTTAACATACCAATCATAATTAAGGAGATTGAATCCGTCATCAAAAATCTCCCAGCAAAGAAAAGTCCAGGACCAGATGGCTTCGCAGGTGAATTCTACCAAGCATTTCTAAAAGAATTAACACCAATCCTGTTTAAACTCTTCCAAAAAATTGAAGAGGACAGAAAATTACCCAACACATTTTATGAAGCCAACATCACCCTAATACCAAAGCCAGATAAAGATTCCACAAGAAAAGAAAATTAAGACCAATCTCTCTCATGAACATACATGCAAAAATTCTCAACAAAATACTTGCAAATCGAATCCAACAGCATATCAAAAGACTCATATACCCCGATCAAGTGGGATTTATTCCTGGTATGCAAGGCTGGTTCAACATAAGAAAATCAATCAATGTAATACACCACATTAACAAATTGAAGGAAAAAAACCACATGATCATCTCAATAGATGCAGAAAAAGCATTCGACAAAATCCAACATCCTTTTTTGATAAAACTACTTCAAAAGATAGGAATAAAAGGAAAATTCCTCAATATGATAAAAGGCATATATGAAAAACCCACAGCCAACATCATACACAATGGGGAAAGGTTGAAAGCTTTCCCCCTAAGTTCAGGAACAAGACAAGGATGCCCACTGTCACCATTGTTATTCAACATTGTACTAGAAGTTCTAGCAAGGGCAATTAGACAAGACAAAAAAATTAAAGGCGTCCAAATAGGAAAAGAGGAAGTAAAACTCTCACTGTTTGCGGATGACATGATCCTGTATTTAGAAAATCCTGAAGTATCCACAACAAAGCTACTTGAACTAATAAATGAGTTCAGCAAAGTGGCAGGATATAAGATCAACACGCAAAAATCAGTAATGTTTTTGTACACTAGTACTGAACAATCTGAGGAGGAAATCAGGAGGAAAATTCCATTTTCAATAGCAACAAAAAGACTCAAATACCTAGGAGTTAATTTAAACAAGGAAGTACAGGACCCATATGCAGAAAAACTACAAAACAATGCTAAAAGAAATTTAAAAAGACCTAAACAAATGGAAAGACATTCCGTGTTCATGGATTGGAAGAATAAATATCGTGAAGATGTCAATCTTGCCCAAACTGATTTATAGATTCAATGCAATACCAATCAAAATCCCAACAGCTTACTTTACAGAATTAGAGAAGGCAATTACCAAATTCATCTGGAAGGGTAAGTGCACCCGAATAGCCAAAAGTATTCTAAAAAAGAAGAGCAATGTGGGAGGAATATCACTGCCTGACCTTGAAACATATTTCAAAGCTAC
The DNA here is from genome assembly GCA_026826555.1 of Tolypeutes matacus. Classification (NCBI taxonomy): domain Eukaryota; kingdom Metazoa; phylum Chordata; class Mammalia; order Cingulata; family Chlamyphoridae; genus Tolypeutes; species Tolypeutes matacus. The sequence continues at coordinate 16,425,145 of JAKSZT010000049.1, forward strand.
AGTGGTTAAAACAGCATGGTCCTGGCATAAAGATAGACATATCGATCAGTGGAATAGAATTGAGAATCCAGAAATAAACCCTCACCTATACAGTCAACTGGTTTTTGACAAACCTACCAAGCCCACGCTGATGGGAAAAAACAGTCTCTTCAACAAATGGTGTTGGGAGAACTGGATATCTATAACCAAAAGAATGAAAGAGGACCCCTATCTCACCCCCTATACAAGAATCAACTCAAAATGGATCAAAGATCTAAATATAAAATCCAGGACCATAAAACTACTGGAAGAAAATGTAGGGAAACATCTTCAAGACCTTGTAGTAGGTGGTGGTTTCTTGGACCTCACACCCAAAGCATGTGCAACAAAAGAAAAATTAGATAAATGGGACCTCCTCAAAATTAAACACTTTTGCACCTCAGAGGAATTTGTCATAAGGGTGAAAAGGCAGCCGACTCAATGGGAAAAAATATTTGGAAATCACATATCTGATAAGGGTTTACTATCCAGGATATATAAAGAGATGTTACAACTCAACAATAAAAAGACAAATGACCCAATTAAAAAATGGGCCAAAGACTTGAATAGACATTTCTCTGAAGAAGAAATACAAATGGCAAAAAAACACATGAAGAAATGCTCAACATCAGTCATGATTAGGGAAATGCTAATCAAAACTACAATGAGATATCATTTCACACCTATCAGAATGGTCACTATGAAAAAGACAGAGAACTACAAGTGTTGGAGAGAATGTGGAGAGATAGGAACACTTCTTCACTGTTGATGGGAATGCAGGATGGTACAACCACTATGGAGGACTGTTTGACAGTTCCTAAAGAAGTTGAATACAGACTTGCCACGTGACCCTGCAATACCACTACTGGGTATATACCCAGAAGAACTGAGAGCAGTGACACGAACAGACATCTGCACACCGATGTTCATAGCCACATTATTCACCATTGCCAAAAGTTGGAAACAACCCAGGTGTCCATCAACAGAAGAATGGATAAACAAACTGTGGTCTATTCACAGGATGGAATATTATGCAGCTCTAAGAAGAAATGAAGTCATAAAGCATATGACAACATGGATGAACCTGGAGGACATTATGTTGAGTGTAGCAAGCCAGACACAAAAGGACAAACACTGTATGAATGCATTAGTATGAACCAAATATATTGTGTAATATATTGTTTGATTCACACACAAAAAAAACAAAAAAACAAAACAACAACAAAAAAATTTACATGTATCTGTTACATTTAATTGAGAAATGTATATATTTATTCATCTGTGTTTACTTTTTAGTTTTTAATTGCTTATGTTTTCAATTATTAAATGTACAAAATAAAGTTAAAAAACAAAACAAAACAAAAAACGACCTTGTACTTACTCTTTCTACTATACCACAGAGGCCTCTTTGGACAGATTTAGGGAAAGAAAGATAACGAGAGGGAGGAGAAGAAGAATATGGGAGTAAATAACTTGTTCAGAACACACTGCCATGTCCAAAAGGTCTGGGGGCAATGCAGACCAGGGGAAGTCAGTTAATCAGCAGAGGAAGTGATCATTAGTCTTCTTTTTGAGGACCTTTATTTGCACCCTGACTACCGGCTCTTTGGAAACAGAGAGGCTAAAATAAGACCAAAAGCGGGAGGAAAATAAATCAAAAGTACATTTCAATACTGTGTGCTAAGTGCTAAAAGACCAGGTAGCGTGGAGGATCAGTTGAGAGTCAGGGAAGGCTTCCTAGAAGAGGTGACTCCTGAGCTGAACCTTGAATGCCCTGTAGGATTAATCCAGGTGGCCAGTGGAGGGGGAGGGCATTCCCATTGAGAAAGTGTTTTCAGAATTAGAGATGGTTTAGTATCACTGGCACAGATGGCAGGAGATAGGAATGGAAAAGAAACAGGTGTGAAATATTAAAGGACTGTTGCCTTTACCCCAAAGTGTAAAATGAAGATCTTGAAAGCTTTGGAGAAGGATATTGTCATGATAGGAACTGCACTTTTTAGACACCAGTCTGGCTGCTGGAGGGAAATACATTGGGAGGCCATGGTAGCAGGGAATTCTGGAGACTGGAAGACTAGTTAGGGGATTGTTGCATTAATCCAAGTGTGAAAAGATGGTGGCAGGAACAAAGACTGTTGGTGACTATAGAGATGGAGAGAATTGTGTGGATTCTAAAGAGGTGATGGATGTAGATTTGAGTCTGATTGGGTGACAAGAAAGGCTCCCAGATTTGAAGTGTGGGCAATCCTTCACTCAAAATTCTTCAAAGGGTCCTCCTTATCTACAAAGGCTCAAGCATCTTATCTTAGCATAAAGACCCTCAGTGACATTATTTCAACTTTCCTTTCTAATCCTACTGTCTCACTCACTCAACTTGTGCTTGAGCCATACCAGAACACCAGTGACTCCTCTGGCATACCTTGCCTTTGCCTCATGGCCCTCTCCACACACACCTCTGGGCTCCCTGAAGGACCACCTATCCTTCAAGGCTCCACTCACTGCTGCCTCCTCTAAGCAGCCTCTCTAAGCAGCCTTCCCTGGCCTGCCCTTTTCCCCTCTACTCATTAGAACTAATCTCATCCTCTAGGTTCCAGTAGCACATTGCTTCTCTATCTGCTAAAACATCCAGTTTTTTACTGTTTTACTTTTTGTGAATGTGTCTATTTTCACTACAAAATTAAAAGCTCCTTGAAGGCAGTGGCTACAACTCTCTTGGAAGCTCTAAGAATATTTGTTGACTTGAAATGAGCACTATAACTGGAGAAATCAAATTCAGAGCTACCTTAGTGTGCCAGGGTTAATTTGACAAATTCTACAAGAATTTATAGTCTCATGATTTTGGAGGCTAGAAGTTCAAAATGAAGGCATTAACAAGAGCCTGCTTTCTGCCTGAAGATGATCGCATGCTGGTGCTTGCTTGCCACAATCCTTTTGATGCCTGAGCTTGCATAACTGCCTTCCGCCACATGATGATCTCTCTCCCCTCATGTCTTCTCTTTCAGTTTCCTCTGCATACAGCTTCTGGTTCCTCTTGTGTTTCCCTCTCCTCTGGTTTCTACTGTCTTCTTTTTATAAGTAATATGGATTATGACCTACCCTGATTCAGTTGGGCCACATTCTTAACTAAAAACAACATCTTCAAAATGTCCCATTTACATATTCATATTCATATTCACAGGAATGCAGATTACAATCAACAACATGTCCTTTAGTGGGGTACACAATTTAATCTACCATTAGAGCCAAGAAGGTTTGTGAAATAAGGCAGAATCAGGTTTCATGAAATGCCCTGAGGTCATTAGATATCCTACCATCCCTAGCCTGGAATAAGAACTATGCCTTCTCTCATACTCTCCCTTTCAACTTTCACAGCTTGTAGGGCCCTGTAACTCAGCTACAATGCACCTCTTTCTAGCTGGGCATTTCTCTTTCAAAATTGGAGTGGAGAGTGGGGGCAAAAGAAGAAGAAAACAGCTGCTGTGAGAAGTACCCTGGGAACATTCCTGGCCTGAGCTGAGGCCTAATATTCTGACACCACTTTATGTGGATGTCTTCAGAGACCAAGGAATACCTTTATTCTCTCCAGTTTGCACCTTCTGACCAGTGACTTGACAGATCATTTAAAAGGAAAAGAAGCTTCCACAAGATCTTCTTTAAAATAGAAAAAGAGGGAAGTGGATGTGGCTCAACCCCTTGGGCACCCACCAACCATATAGGAGGTCTTGGGTTCAGGTCCTGGTGCCTCCTAAAAGAAGACAAGCGGATGCCACCTCCCACCACAATGAGTATATAGGCACCACCTCCTGCCACAACGAGCTAGATTCCGCCCCTGCCCCAACAAGTAGATGCCACAAGGCAGCAGATGCCGTAGCCCATGGGAGAGATGTGGCTCAGCCCGTTGGGCACTCACCTCTGGAAGGTCCCAGGTTCGGTTCCCAGTTCCTCCTGGAGAAAGTGAGCAAAATAATGAGCAGACAGTCAGATGAGAGAACTATCTGGGGTAAGGGGGATAAATAAATAAAAATAAAGTGAATTTTAAAAATATAAAAGGAGTGGGCAGTTTTGGGAATCCCATTCCTAAGAGTAAATGCATTCTAGGTAAGAAGTCTAAAGGAGGTTCCAGTTACTCTACCTTTGGATGTTCAAGGAACAATAGACCAATGGGAGCACTTTAGAACTTCCCACATATGCTACTTTTGCTTTGCAAACTTATGCAACCTTGGCTAGGGCTCCTAACTCTGCAGGTGGTGCTTTGGGCTTTCAGAAGGAAAAAGAGGAGTAGAAAAAAAGAGTGAATGGTAGAAATTGAGAGAAGGGATGAAAAGGCAGAAAAAGATGTTTCAAAGTGGTTTAAAGAGAGGAAATAAGACCACCAAGAGAAGTACTTATTCTTTCTTTATTCATTCAATTACTCACTCAAATATTTAGTGATATCCAGGTATTGGAGGTGATAAATACAAATGCCCTTACAGAGTTTAAAATCAAATTCATGGAAACTGAGAACTCCATAGAACTATAATACAAATGGCATAATAAACGTGGGGGAAAGACATTGTAGGATTTCCACTGAAGAGATTTTAACTCAGGTTGAAAATATCAGGGCAGATGGCATTGTTGTTGAGCTTTGAAGTATAAGTAGGGTTTTGATCTGGAAAGACTAGGAGAAGAGGGTTAAGAGATTACCGGTAAGAAGACTGAGAAGGAGACTATATTGACAACAGAGATTATAGTTTAACAGAAGTAGGGACAGAGACAAGGAGACAGAGACCTTGGAAAACCTTCAGCCTCTTCTGAACCCATCATATCTAAGCAAGATGCAAGAGACAGGTATTGCTTAAGGTAGAACTTGAAGTGATAGAACTCTCAGGTATTGCTTAAGGAAGAAATGCCCTTGGGGCACTGAGGGTGAGAAAGAGAGAGCTTTTATAGCATCCAATACACTGAAGGAATGTCCTGGAGCTATCACAACATGCCTGTAAGTGGTAGCAACTTAGAGGTTGGGAAACCCCACAACAACCCACGGATTGTCTTATCTTTCCAGAGGGTCTAGTAAGGCAGGTTAGTATAGGGAAAGGGAAGACTTGGATCACAGCTGAGGCCTGGCAGACAACATGGCCAACAAACAACATGGCCGGTAGACAACATGGCCGTGAGACACTCCCTGGAGACCCCCTGAGGGATCCCGTGAGATCTCGGCCATGAGAATCTCATTTGGAATGAGAATCCTGTTCAGGGTCAAGGGAAAGCCCTGGATACTACCAAAAGGCCTAACCATTGGCCCCCTGAAAAATGACAGGTGGGGCAACCAGTCAGAACAGAAAATGGCTGGAGCCCCTCCCCCAACATATGAAGGGGGAGGAGGAAAGACTTTAAAATGCCCTGACCTGGGGCCCCACATGTGCATCTCCTTCTGTGGCACACCCATGGTCCCTGCCTTGGACCACGTACTTTTCTTGTTTTCTTGTTTCTTAATAAACTCTTTACTCCCTTGGCATGTCCTTAAATTCTTTTATGCGACATAAGCCAAGAACCTAGAAGCCCAGAAACCAGAGCCATCTGGTAACATTGGCACAGAAACTATCTGCCTCTCAGTCATGCAGTATTCTGCCTCCTCTCCAATTAGGAGAACAGGAAAGGACAGAGGTTGAGGCACACTTGAACTTCTAGCCCTGTGAAACCTGTCCCTGAATGTGGTCCTCAATCACACCTTCACACACCATGTTAGTAACACCAGCCATGCTGGAGGAGGTATTACCCATTGGCCTAATTTACAAGCGCAAAGAAGTTAGATAACCTGCTGAAGATTTTATAGCCTGTAGGAATGAGAGATCAGCTTCAAACTCGGGATCGAGACTTATGCCAAAGTTGATGTTCTCACATGTTCTAGACCATCTAACCAGACCTGGGGAGGATACTGGACAAAATGAAGGGGGCAGGAACTCTACAGTCAATTTTCAGCTCTGTCACATTCTGGTGATCTTGTACAATTTTTCTAAGCTTCACTTAACTCATCTATAACAAAGAGATAACGATTTCTACCCCCAAAGAGTTGTGTTGTTCAAAATACAAGAAAAAAAAAAGGTATATACTCAAAAGAAGTGAAAGCAGGGACTCAGACACTTGTGCACCAATGTTTATAGCAGCATTATTTACAAAAGCCAAAAGGTGGAAACAACCCATATGTCCATCAACTGATGAATGGAGAAACAAAATGTGGTATGCACACAAATGGAATATTATTCCGCTATTAAAAGGGATGAACCTTGAGGATATATGTTGAGTGAAATAAGTCAGACACAAAAGGACGAATATTGTATGGTCTCACTGATATGAACTAAATACGATGAGTAGGATTATGGAGGTAAACTATAGTGTATAGGTTAGTAGGTGACAGAATGTGGGTTGAGAAGGGGGAGCTGATACTGAATGTATGTAGAATGTTTCATAAGGTTGATTGTAAACATGTGGAAATTGATAGAGTTGATGATAACACATTATAATGAGTATAACTAAAACTGATGAATTATAAATATGATTGCGGCTGAAAAGGATATCTAGGGAGGTTAATGCTAATTGAAAGACAGCCAGAGGATAATCTAGGGACGATATAAGTGATTTTGGTGGTAGATAAGGGTTGTGGTTAATATTATAAGAATGTTCCTCTATTACAAGTGTTAAGAATATGGTGATACATGGGGAAAATACAACTAATGTAACTTACAGTCTATAGTTGACAGTAATATTGTAATATTTTTGTAACAAAGGCAAAGAAGGTACTGTATCAGTGCTAAAGGTAAAAAAAAAAATGTGGGATTTAGTTTTTGAATGTGAATATGATCTTTTTTTTTTTTCATTTTCTTCATTAACAAGGAGACCTTGGTCATGTCACTTAACCTATCTGTGCTCATTTATTCATTTTTCAAAACAGTAGAGAAACAATTGAGCTTGTTTTTAGGATTAGATAAATGTGCCTGGGCAGGAAATTTCAAAGTGATGCTTCCATAATTTGTTAAGCTGCCTTTTGTCTATTATTTTATTTTTTTAAGTTGAAATATTTTTTTAAAAAAAGGAATGAAGTTCTGATACAAGCTGAACATGAATGAACCTTGAAGACAGTATGCTAAGTGAAAGAAGCCAAATACGAAAAGAAAACTATTGTATGATTGCACTTACATGAATTATCTAGAATAATTAAATTGATTGAGACAGAAAGTAAACTAGAGGTTACCAGGGACTGGGGGAAGAGGCATTCTGTTTGGGGCGATGAGAAATATTTTGGTAATAGTAATATATAGTGTTAATGGTAGCACAGCACCTTGGATGTGATTCATGCCACTGAATTGTACACTTGGGAATGGTTAAAATGGTAAATTTTATGTTGTATATATGCTACCACAATTTTTAAAAAGTAAACAAAAATGGAAACAAAATAAAAAAGAACCTTAGTTTTTTCATAAGTGGGAAAAAGAATACAGGAAGCCTATCACAGACCTTGGCACATAGTAGGCTATCAGCTAAATTTAGCTTGCTTCCTTCTTGCATTTCTGCTCCAGATATTTTCAGTACTTCCTTTCAAAAAGAGGGTGTGTTTGTCTCTCATCACGCTCTCCCTAGCACTCTGAGTGGTATATTATGGGGGCAGTCCCACTTGATCAGAAGAATCATAGAATTCTAGAGTAGAGCACATTTTAGAGTTGAAGAAATGGAAATCTAGAAAAGAGAAAGATAGTTGCTAAAACATCACATGGCCAGTGAAGGCCAAGCTGGCACTATTCGTCAGCCAGACAAATGTAGTCACTGAGCACCTTCCATATGCTCAGGCCCCTTGTGAATCCTGAACATGCGAGGATGGTTCAATCACATATGGTACCCATCCTCAGAGAGCTTACATATTAGTGGGGAGACAACATAAAACAAATAACTCTTCCAATAAGGAACTCTGGGAGAGAAGGGGGCTCCAATCCAGAGGGTGAGTTGAAGATACAGAAATGAGAAGGGATAACGAGTGGATAGATGGGTAGAGGAACACCCTCTTTATTGTAAGAAAGAGAAGGAGGGTTGAGGATTTGGAAGCAGATAGGATTGCAGTTTTGAAGGCTGGAAACTGAGAATGCCTCTATCTGAGGGCTTCTCTGTTTGATCTGTTCCCTTTTCTCTAGCTCAAATTTAGGTGCCTCCATGTTACTTTGGTTGTACTTGAGCCCAATCATCCATTTTGCTGCATATTGTTGTAGTTTATCTTCATTGGTTTCAATAAAAACAATTTTCATTGTATTTCTTACATGACTATACCACGATTAACCCATTCTATTGTTGATGGGCATGTGAGTTATTTCCAGTTTGGGGCAATTTCAAATAATGCTGCTATGTGCATTCCTATAAGTCTCTTTTAATTCATATAAACATATATTTTTGGTGGGGAGCATATATCTAGGAGTAGAAGACAGTACCACAGTTTTCCAAAGTGGTTGTTCCAGTTTACTCCTACCAGTAATCTGTGAAATTTTCAATTGCTTCACATCTTAGTCAACCCTTGGAAAAATCAGTTTTTAAAATTTTAGCCATTCTAATGAGTGAATTATGGTATATCATCATAATTTTCATTTCCATTTTCCTTATTACTAATGAGGTTAAGCATCATTTCATTTGTTTATTGGCCATATGGATTTCTCCTTTTGTAAATTATCTGTTCAGTCTCTTTGCCATTTTTCAATTGGGTCATCTGCCTTTTCTTATTTATTTATAGCAATTCTTGTATATTCTAGATTTAAGCCCTTTTGTCAATTATATGTCTTGTAACTATCTTTTCTCAGACTGTGGGTAGTCTTTTTCACTTTTTAAATACATGAACAGACACGTATTTCAATATATCAATCTTTTCTAACTTTAGGGTTAACACAAGGGTATGAATATATTCTTCTGTATTCTCTTCTAAAAATATTATTGTTTTGCCATTTACATTTAGGTCTATCTAGAATTGACCTTTTTTTTTTTTTTAAAACAAATCAGTTTTATTGATACATATTAATAAAGCATACAATCTATCTAAAATGTACAATCAATGGTATTTTTTTTAATGGGAATTGTGAACTTATTTATTGTACGTTTTCCTATTGGGTTATCTGGCTGCAGTGTTTTCTTTTTTTAAAACAAATCAATTTTGATACATATTAATAAAGCATACAATTCATCCAAAGTGTGCAATGGTACATAACCACATAGTTGTGCATTCATCAATTCAATCATTATTAGAGCATTTTCATTATTCCAACAATAATAATAAAATAAAATAAAATAAAATAAAATAAAAAAAAACTCATCACCTCTCAATCTCTCTATGCTTCCCCTGCTGTACATAGCTGCTACACTGTTTCTGTCTCTCTAGTTTATTTGTATTTATACTTTTTTATAGATGGAGTCAAGCAATATGTAGTTCCATGTGTTTACTTTCTTTCCTTTAGTATATTTCCTTTTTTCATCCTTACTGGAAGATTATTAATATATTACTATATACTACTGTCCATAGTTTGTTTTGGGTTGGTTTTTGTCTTTTTTTTTTTTTTTTTTTTGCCTAATATTAACATCTTGTAACATTAATATACAATTGTTCAGTTTCAAAGTAAAACAGTCTTATATATGCAATATTACCCATATTCATATTTCACATGAGGTTTCACTATGCGCTACAGTTCCATGTTGCATTTTTAGCTTTCCTTCTAATAAAATATAGGACCTTCAATTTTCCTTTTAAACCACTGTCATACCCATATAATAGCAATGTTTGTTACAAACTCTATGACGTGCTTTCATTTTTTCTATTCATTTCCAAAGATTAACAAACAACTTTTTTTTTACCAATTCCTCACAGATTAACCCTCAGATTTCCACACTCTTACCTATTCTATTTTCTGGTGACTTATATTCTAATTATTAACTCCATGAGTTTACACATTCAGTTCATAATAGGGCAATCATACAGTATTTGTCCCTTTGTGTCTGGCTTATTTCACTCAACATAATGTCCTCCAGGTTCATCCATATTGTCATATGCTTCCTGACTTCATTTCTTCTTACAGCTACATGATATACCATCATGAGTATACACCACAATGTGTTTATCCACTCATTGGTTGATGGACACCTAGGTTGTTTCCATCTTTTGGCAATTGTGAATAACACCACTATGAACATAGGTGTGCAGTTGTCTGTTTGTGTCACTGCTCTCAGGTCTATTGGGATATGCCTAGTAGTGGTATTGCTAAGTCACATGGAAAGTCTATATTCAACTTCCTTAGGTACTGCCAAACAGTTCTCCACAGTGGCTGTACCATTCTACATTCCTACCAACAGTGAATAAATGTCCCAGTCTCTCTACATCCTCTCCAACACTTGTAGTTTTCCAACTTTTTAATAGAGGCCATTCTAATAGGTGTAAAATGATAACTCATTGTAGCTTTGATTTGCATTTCCCTAATCACTAGTGATGTTGAACACTTTTTCTTGTGTTTTTTTTCACCATTTGTATTTCTTCTTTGGAATGTCTATTCAAGTCTTTTGCCCATTTTTTAAGGGGGTTATTTGTCTTTTTATAGTTAAGTTGTAGCATCTCTTTGTATATCGTAGATGTTAAACCCTTAACAGGTATGTGATTTCCAAATATTTTCTCCCATTGAGTTGGCTGCCTTTTCACCCTTTTGACAAAGTCTTTTGAGGTGCAAAAGCGTTTAATTTTGAGGAGGGTCCATTTATTTATTTTTTTCTTTTGTTGTTTATGCTTTGGGTGTAAGATCCAAGAAACTACCACCTACCACAAGATCTTGAAATGTTTCCCTACATTTTCTTCTAGTAGTTTTATAGTCCTGGGTTTATATTTAGGTCTTTGATCCATTTTGAATTGATTCTTGTATAGGAAGTGAGATAGGATCCTCTTTCATTCTTTTGGTTATGGATCTCCAGTTCTCCCAGCAACATTTGTTGAATAGATTGTTTTGTCCCAGTAACATGGGCTTGACAGGTTTGTCAAAAACCAGTTGGCCGTAGAGGTGAGGGTTTATTTCTGGACTCTCAATTCTATTCCATGGATCAATATGTCTACCTTTATGCCAATATCATGCTGTTTTGACCACTGTAGCTTTGTAATATGTTTCAAGGAAAGTCTTCCCACATTGCTTTTCTTTTTTAGGATGTTTTTGGCTATGTGGGTGCACTTTCCCTTTCAAATAAATTTGGTAATTGCCTTCTCTATTTCGGTAAAGTAGACTGTTGGAACTTTGATGGTGCATTAGTCAGCCAAAGGTGTGCTGATGCAAAGTACCAGAAATCTGCTGGAATTTATAAAGGGTATTTATTTGAGTTAGAAGCTTAGTTACCAGGCCATAAAGTGTGTTACTTCCCTCACCAAAGTCTGTTGCCACATGTTGGAGCAAGATAGCTGCCGACATATGCAAGGGCTCAGGCTTCCTCTTCCTCTTAAGGCTCCGTGGTCCCAGCTTCTTCCAGTATCAGCTATAGGCTGGGATAAGTCTTGTCTCTCTCCCAGGGATCATTCCTCTCCGGGCTCGGTGTTCTGGTCTCTCCACAAGGCCAGCTGTAATCTATTAGGTTCTCTCTCTTCCTGGGGCCTCTGTCATGTCTATGGAGCTATCTCTATTTCTCTGTGTTCTTCTCCTGTGTGTTTACTTCCCATGGCTCCAGCATCAAAAAACTCCAACTAACTCCTATTCCATGTTGTTTTCTCTGTGAGTCCCCACCCACCAAGGGGGCGGGGACTCAACATCCTACTAAAGTGGCCCAATCAAAGCCTTAATCATTATTTAATCAAGCAAAAGTGAAACTTCTGAATCCAAAACACTCTCATATGTTCAGAGGAACAGACCAATTTACAAACACAATCCAATATCTATTTTTGGAATTCATAAACAATGCCAAACTGCTACAGATTGCTATTGCATTGAATCTATAAATGCCAATATCATGCTGATTTGACCACTGTAGCTTTGTAATATGTTTCAAAGAAAGTCTTCCCATTTTGCTTTTCTTTTTTAGGATGTTTTTGGCTATTTGAGTGCACTTTCCCTTTCAAATAAATTTGGTAATTGCCTTCTCTATTTCTGTAAAGTAGGCTGTTGGAACTTTGATTGCTATTACACTGAATCTATAAATCAGTTTGGGTAGGATTGACATCCTCACGATATTTAGTCTTTCAATCCATGAACATGGAATGTCTTTCCATTTGTTTAGATCTTCTTTGATTTCTTTTAGCCGTGTTTTGTAGTTTTCTGAATGTAGGTCTTGTACTTCTTTGGATAAATTGATTCCTAGGTATTTGAGTCTTTTTGTTGCTATTGTAAATGGAACTTTTTTCCTAATTTCCTCCTCAGATTGTTCAATACAAGTGTACAGAAACATTACTGATTTGTGTGTATTGATCACATATCCTGCCACTTTGCTGACTCATTTATTAGCTCAAGTAGCTTTATCATAGACATTTCAGAAATTTCTAAATATAGAATCATGTCATCTGTGAATAATGAGAAATTTATTCCTGTTTTCCTACTGAGATGCCTTGTTTTTTTCTTGTCTAGTAGCTCTAGCTAGAACTTCTAGCACACTGTTGAATAACAGCAGTGACAGTGGACATCCTTATCTTATTCTTGATCTTAGAAGGAAAGCTTTTAATCTTTCCTGATTGATTACAAAGTTGGCTGTGGGTTTTTCATATATGCCTTTTATCATTTTCAGGAATTTTCCTTCTATTCCTATCTTTCAGAGTGTTTTTATCAAGAAAGGATCCTGGATTTTGTCGAATGACTTTTCTGCATCAATCGAGAGGGTCATAAGGTTTTTCTCCCTCAATTCATTAATGTGTTGTATTACATTAATTGATTTTATGTTGAACCACCCTTGCATATCAGGAATAATTCCCACCTGGTCATGGTGTATAATTCTTTTTGTTGTTGTCATTTTGTTGTTGTTGTTGTTGTTTGGTGTATAATTCTTTTGATATGCTGTTGGATTCTCTTTGCCAGTATTTTGTTGAGAAGTTTTGCATCTATGTTCATTAGAAAGATTGGTCTGGAATTTTCTTTTCTTGTAGTATCTTTATCAGGCTTTGGTATTAGGGTGATGTTGGCTGCATAAAATGTGTTAGGCAATTTTCTGTCCTTTACAATTTTTTGGAAGAGTTTAAACAGGGCTGTTGTTAATTCTTCTTGAAATGCTTGGTAGAATCCACCTGTGAAGACACCTGGTCCTGTACTTTTCTTTGTTGGGAGATTTTTGATGACTGTTTCAATCTCTTTAAATGTGATTGGTTTTTGAGTTCTTATATTTCTTGTAGAGTCAATTTAGGTTGTTTGTGCATTCCTAGGAATTTGTCCGTTTCATCTAGGTTGTCTAGTTTGTTGGCATACAGTTTCTCATAATAGTCTCTTATGATCCTTTTTATTTCTGTGGGGTCAGTCATAACTTCTCCTCTTTCATTTCTGATTTTATATGCATATTCTCTATTTTCTTCTTTGTTAGTCTAGCTAAGGGTTTGTCAGTCTTATTGATCTTCTCAAAGAACCAGCTTTCAGTTTTGTTGATTTTCTCTATTGTTTTCTGTTGTTGTTCTCAATTCCATTTACTTCTGGCTCTAATCTTTATTATTTCTTTCCTTCTTTTTGCTTTTGGCATTGGTTTGCTGTTCTTTTTCTAGTTCCTCCAGGTGTTCAGTTAGGTCTTTGATTTTAGCTTTCTTCTTTTTTAATATAGGCATTTAGAGCTATAAATTTCCCTTTCAGCACTGCCTTCACTATATCCTATAAGTTTTGATAAGTTGGGTTCTTGTTTTCATTCGTCTCAATATATTTACTAATTTCTCTTACAATTTCGTTTTTGACCCACTGATTGTTAAGGAGTGTGTTGTTTAGCCTCCAGATATTTTTTAATTTTCTCCTTTCCCATATATTATTGATTTCCAGTTTCATTCTATTATGATTTGAGAAGGTGCTTTGTATCATTTCAACCTTTTTGTATTTATTGAGACCTGCCTTGTGACCCAACATGTGGGTCTATCCTGGAGAAAGAGCCATGAACACCTTTAAAGAATGTATAACCCATTGATTTGGGATGCAATTTCTGTATATGCCTGTTAGGTCTAGCTCATTTATCATATTGTTCAGGTCCTCTGTTTCCTTGCTAATCTTCTGTCCATTTGTTCTATCTAATGATGTAAGTGGTGTGTTGAAATCTCCAACTATTATTCTAGAGATGCCTATTTCTACATTCATTTTATCAGAGTTTGCCTCATATATTTTGGGGCACCCTGGTTAGGTGCATAGATATTTATGACTGTTACTTCTTCCTGGTGGATTGTCCCTTTTATTAATGTATAATGGCCTTCTGTATCTCTTATAACTTTTTTGCATTTAAAGTCTGTTTTGTCCAATATTAGTATAGTTACCCCTGATCATTTTCGGTTACAGGTAGTATGGAATATCTTCTTATAACCTTTCACTTTCAGCTGATTTGTATCTCTGGGTCTAAGGTGAGTTTCTTGTAGGCAGCATATGGATAGCTCATATTTTTTTTATCCATTTTGTCAGCCTGTATCTTTTGATTGGGAGTTTAATTCATATTCAATGATATTACTGTAAATGCATTTTTTACTTCTACCATTTTATTCTTTGGCTTTCATATGTCATTATCTTATTTTCATCTGTCTTTTTACTCTTTCGATTATCCTTTCTGATAGTTTTGCCTTCTACACTCTCCTCCAAGCCTCGCTCTCCTGTCTTTTTCTTTCAGGCTATAAGGCTCCCTTTAATGCTTCCTGCAAAGGTGTATTCTTTTATATGAACTCTTTTAGTTCTGTTTCTGAAGATTTTAAACTCGCCTTCATATTTGAAGGACAATTTTGCTGGATAAAGAATTCTCAGCTGACAGTTTTTCTTTTTTAGTATCCTAACTGTATCATATCACTGTCTTCTCACCTCCATGGTTTCTGATGAGAAACCCACACCAAGTCTTACTGGCTGCTCCTTGTATGTGATGGTTTGCTTCTCCCTTGCTGCTTTCAGAATTTTTTCTTTGTCATTTGACATTATGAGTAGTATGTGTCCTGGAGTAGGTTTATTTGGATTTATTCTGATTGGGGTATGCTGTACTTCTTAAACATATCAATTCATTTCTTTCATGAATTGGGAAATTTTCAGCCATTATTTCCTCAGATACTCTTTCTACCCCTTTTCCATTCTCTTCCCTTTTGGAACTCCCATGACACATATGTTTTGCACTCTGTGTTATCATTCAACTCCCCAGCCCATGCTCAATTTCTCCCATTCTATTTCTCTCTGTTCTTCTCCCTTTTCAATTTCAGCTGTTCTTTCTTCTGTATCACTTATTCTTTCTTCTATCATTTTGAGTCTGCTGTTGTATGCCTCTAATGTGTTTTTTATCTCACCTATTGTGTCTTTCATTCCCAAAGCTCTGTTATTTTTCTATTCAGGTTTCCAAATTCTTTTTTGTGCTCACTCAGCATCTTATTGATGTCCTTTATCTTTTTAGCCATATTGCCTTTCAACTCATTGATTTGATTCAGGAGATTTGTATGAACCTCGTTGAATAACTGCCTCAAATCCTGTGTCTCATCTGGGGCTTTGATATATTCCTTTTCTTGGGCCATTTCTTCCATTTTCTTAGTATGGCCTTTAACTTTTTGCTGATGTCTAGGCATCTGATTATGATGGAGCATTTACTCTGATACTCAATTTCTCACTCTTGAGTAGGGATTTGATGATGGGAGGCTGTGTTACTGCCATTCTTTGACTCTTGGTTCAACCTGGTCTAGGTCTTTAGGATTGTCCTGTTAGTTGTTCAAATTGGGGCCATGGACCCAGTAATGGGTTGCCAACCCACTTCCTAGGGCCTTGGGCAGGAAGTCTGTAAAGGCCAGAAAAAACCTCTCTTATCTACTTTTAATTTCCTCACCCACACTTCCTTGGTTGCCTCTTCGGCAGCCTTCTCCGTTCAAACTCTGGTATGAATATTTTTTCTGCAATATTGACAGCAACAATGTGACAAGGGATCCTGCCTGGAGGCTATTCAGAGCCTCACAATTCAAACTTTCTCAGAGGCAGTTCTCCAACCTTTGCTGGTAGCTGCCTCCCTTTTCCCATCTAAGATAATTCCACTCCCCCTCTGCATCAACAACCATCCTGGTCAATAGGGAGGGTATTTGAGAGGGTTGGATCTCTTTCGCCCTGTGCCAGCTCCCAGGGCAAACAATGGTGCAGCCGTACCTGGCCTGGAAGCAAGCCAAATTTGTTGATCACAAGCTGAGTCAGCCTTAGACTCCATCCCTCTCTCTCCCCTTTCCTGGTGTGGACCCCTGTGGCCCCACCATCGGCCAGAGGCTAGAGAATTCAAAGCCGTCTGCTCCAAGGGTTGAGGTAAAGGTGCCAGCAACTGTAGGTGCAGCCTCTACTCAGTCTTCCCATTGAGATTTTTTTCCTGTGCCCCTCTCTCTTTTGGGTGGTTTCTACCTTCCCCTGGTGCCCTAAACCCTAGAACCTTTTTTTTTTTCAGGTGTTTCTGCCTGTCCTCTAGCTGTTCTTCTGGGAGAGAAGTGAGTCCTGTGTCTCTCCAATCCGCCATCTTTCCAGAAGTCAGGATTGACTTTTTTCTTTAAAAGATTTATTTATTTACTTTATCCATTTTAATACCCCTACCCCACCCCCCATTTGCTGTTTTGTGTCCATTCGCTGGGCAATTCTCTGTGTCTGTTTCCTGCCCTCTCTTCTCATCCTTCTCCTCCTGTCTTCACTGGGATTCAATCCTGGGGACCTTCGATGTGGGAGAGAGGCGTTCAGCCAGCTGCACCACCTCAGTTCCTTGGGCATGTTTTTTTCGGCATGTCTCGTCTTGGCACTCCCTTGTATCACTCTCTTGTTACGTCATTATCTCGCTGCATGGCTTGGTGGGGCCTGGCATGTCTGTGCACTGGACCTCGTGGCCCATGCACCTTCTATATTTTTCTTTATCGGGAGGTCCCAGGGATTGAACCCAGGTCCCTTCATATGGGAGATGGATGCCCAACCATTTGAGCCATATCTGCCCCCAGGATTGACTTTTAAGCATGGTGTGATGTAGGTGTGAAGTTTCATTTTTTTCCTTATGGATGACCAGTTGTCCAAGTGCCATTTATTAAAATGTACATCTTTTCTCCACTGTTTTTCTGTGTCACGCTTGTCAAAAAATCAATGTTAATGTATGCAAGGGTCTGTTTCTAGGCTCTTTATTCTCTTTATTCTCTTCTACTGGACTGATTGTCCCTTGTTGTATAATTTTATAGTAACTTTTGAGGCTTGGTAGAGCAAGCCTTCCCAACTTGATGTTCTTCTTAAAGAGAGTATTGATTAATGTTGGCCCTTTATATTTGCATACAAATTAAAAAACCAGATAGTAAAAAAAAAAAAAAATCTATTGAGTAGGAATCACATTAAATCTTCACATCAATTCGGAGAGAACTAATATCTTGAGTCTTCCCATTCATAAACATGGTATATTCCACCATTTATTAAGGGTGTTTTTAGTTTCTTTCAATAATATTTATTATTTATATTTTTTCTGTATGGATATCTTGTAAGATATATTTTTAGAAAGTTTATATTTTTAGGTCATTGTAAATGGTATCCTTTTAAAATTTATTTTTCAAATGCTTGTAGCTAGATTTTTGCATACTGACTTTGTATTTAGCAACATTAATTCTTACACTTTTTCTGTAAATTATCTTAAAATTTTAAGGAAATAATAAATTGTCTTCAAATAATAACACTTTTTTTCCTTCTTTCCAATTCAATTTGCTCCTTATTTCCTTTTTTTATTTACTGCAGTGGCTAAGGCCATCAGCACAATGTTAAATAAAAATGGTGAGAGCAGTCATCCTTGTCTTGTTCCTCACATCAAAGGGAAAACTTTCAACCCTTTGACATTAAGCCTTTGTTTCCTTCTGAAGATTTACTAGGTCTGAGTATGGTTTTCTTTTTTTATTTAGCCTGTTTGGAATTTGCTGGTGTTCTGAAAACTGTGGCTTAATGTCATTTGTTAGTTTTAGAAATTGCTCAGCTGGTATCTCTTTAAATATTTCTTCTGCCTCTTTTATTTTCCCTTATTCATGAACATCTAATTAACCAAATATTTAGACCAGTACTGTCAAATAGAACCTGCTACAATTGATGGAAATATTCTGTATCAGTACCATGGCTAGTGAGCATTTATGCTGTATATTGGTGCTGTGGCTATTGAATATTTTAAATATGGCTGATATGATTGAGGAAGTAAATTTTTAGATTTCACTTCATTTAAATTTAAATAACTACATGTATCTAGTGGTTGACATATCAGTGCAGATTTAGAACCTTCCAGCTCTATCACAAATGTTTCTCATCCTCTCCTCTGTATGAATGAATAAATGGATAGGGTCTTTTAAATAAATAAATTAATAAAACGTTCATTTTTTTGGAAAAAAAAAATCTGGCTTTTCCTCTGTGTGCTTTTTAGACAGAAAGCTTCAAAGGGAAGAAGGAAAGATATAAGTCAATTGCATTTATTAGTATAAGTGAGGAACTGAACTGAAACATAAGAACGAAAGTCCAGCAAGTCAATAAAAGATAATGCCCATGACCAGAAAGATTTGAGAAATGAAAAAATTAAGAAAAGAAGAAGGCCAGCAAGTTATCTAAATAAGTAAAACACATAACTCTTGTTACATCAGAAAATAAACACAAATCAAAAGAAAACACTGATGTCACATTTCACTTCCCAGGAAGACCAGGTGTAAAATGGTATGCATACTCATCAGACACTTTTACCTAAATGATGGAATATTTACAATTGTTTTTTTTTTTCATTAAAACCTATATTCTGAACATTTTCCTTGCACAGTATTATTTTATAACATATTTATTACTAATAATATGCCAGGAATAATAAAACAGAAATTTCATTTAAAAATTTAAAAAATTTAAAAAAAAAGAAATTACAGAAAAAAAAGAAGTCAATATGGAATCACAAGACAGACGTTTTATATCCACACACAGAGAATAAATTTACTTTAAAATACTGTAATTTTCTTTAAAGTACTTTGGAATGGGCAATATGATATAAATGATTGCATAGTGTGTATGTGTATATGTTTTATGTGTGTGTGTATTTGTGTGTAAAATATATATGTTAGCTTAAGCTACACATAAAAAGAAATCAGTTTCTTTAATCAGGAACTTCCCCTTCAATTGTGGTCAGGTAGCATTTAACCTAATGGCCACAAAGCAGAAGAAACTACTATAAATTATTCATTATACAGATCTTGACCTATAGGAGAGGCTTAATGTCATATAGATTTTCATTTGTAAAATTAGTGGCTTGCTAAACAGTAAAACGGATGACAGAATTGGGCACTTTACCCACAAAGAAAACACCAAGCCCAGTTAGTTTTACAGGCAAGTCTACTACTGTATTAGTCAGGGTTCTCTAGAGAAACAGAACTGACAGAAGATATATATATATATATTAGGTAAATATCATGAGATTTTTAAATAGGAATTGTCTCATGTGACTGTGGGAATGGGTGAGTCCAAATTCTGTAGGGCAGGCCACAAGCTGGGAACTCTGATAAAGGTTTTCGATGAATTCCCCAGGAGAAGCTGACTGGCTGAAGCAGAGATGGGAATTCTCCTTTCTGACTATGAAATCATCACTTCTCCTTTTAAAATAATTAGAAATCAACTTCTCTCATTGTTGAAGGCAGTCTCCTTTGTTGATTGTAGATGCAATCAGCCATAAATGCAATTAACTCACTAAAGATTTAAATCTGCAAACTATCCTCACAGTAACAGGCCAATGCTTGCTTGACCAAACAAATGGACACCAGAACCGGCCAAGTTGAGACATGAACTTTAACCGTCACTTCTAACTATTTAAGAAATAGAGCACTCAAATTTTCTAAAGACTTTCCTAGAGAACAGAGAATGAAGAGTACTGCCCAAATCATTTCAGGAGACAAGTATAACTTTGAGTTTAAAAACTAGCTACAATTGTACTCTTTAAAATTAGGAAGAAGGTGAGGATGCAACATGTCCTAGCCAGCCTGGAAAGCCAAGAAAACAAAGTTCAAGTCATAAAGATTGAAAGGGAGGACATAAAACTATTATTATTTTATGATATTATAGTTGTCTTCATAGAAAACCAAAAGGAATCGACAAATTATTAGATATAATAAGGAGATTTTAGCAAGATAATAAATATAAGAAAAATATGCAAAAATCAGTAGCATTCTATTTACTAGCAATAATCAATTACAAAATGTCATTTTAAAAAAGACACCATTTAATAGTAATGAAAACTTTAATGAACCTAGAAATAATTCTGGCAAAAGACACTTAAGCCCTATTCATAGAAAATTGCATAATTTCACTGAAATACATTAAAGAAGACCTAACTAAATGGAGTAATGTTACATGTTTATGGGCAGGAAGACAAGCTAAAATGTCAAGATTTCACATAATGATTGATAGAATTAATGCAACTCCAAAATCCACAAGAAGAATTTGTTTTGTGCAATAAGTTGATTCTAAAATTTACAAGGAAAAACAAAGAATATTCAAGATACTTCTGAATAAAAAGACTAAGGATTTAAATCCACAAAATTTCCTCACAGTAACAATCAAGCCAGTATTTGTGTGATCAAACAAATGGACACCACAACGTAGCTAAGTTTACACATGAACTTAACCATCACAAATGTCAAAAGAAAAAAATTAATTTTTGGAAGAAAATATAGCTTACTTCTTTTTAACCTCAGAGTAATGAAAGATTTAAAAATAAGTCCTAATCTATAAAATACTTGACCAGAACTGCTCAAAACTATCAAGTCATGAAAAACAAAGACTGAGAAATTATCACAAACCAGAGGAAACTAAAGAGACATGACAACTAACTGCAGTACGGTTTCCTGGATTAGATCCTGAAACAGAAAAAGTTCATTAACCGAAAAACTGGTAAAATACAAAAATGTCTGAATTTCAGTTAACAGTAATATACCAATGTTGGTTTCTTAGTTTTAAGAAACACACCACAGTAATGTAAAATAACATTAAGGACCATTTAAAAAACCATTAGAACAAGTTCAGCAAGGTTGCAGTATAAAAAATTAATATACAAATTTCAATGCATTTCTCTACTCTTGCAATGAACAATCCCAAAAATGAAACTAAGAAAAGAATTGCCTTTATAATAGCACCAAAAAGAATAAAATATTCAGGAATAAATTTTACAAAAGAAGGGCAAAACTTACACTCTGGAAACTATAAAACATTGTTGAAAGGAATTAAAGAAGATCTAAATAATTGGAAAAAAAATCTTGTGATCATAGATCATAAGACTTAATATTGTTAAGATGGCAATACTTCCCAAATTGATCTGCATAGTCAGTGCAATCCCCATCAGAATCCTAGCTAACTTCTTTGTAGAAATTAAAAAGCTGATTCTAAAATTCATATGGAATTGCAAGGGACCCAGAAAAGCCAAAACAATCTTGAAAAAGAAGAGCAAAGTAAGAGGACTCACACCTCCTAATTTCAAAACTTACTATATAGCAATGATAATCAAGTCAGTGTGTTACTGGTACAAGGAAAGACATATAGATCAATGAAATAGAATTGAGAATCCAGAAATAAACACACATCATCTATGGTCAATTTATTTTTGAAAAGGGTACCAAAACAACCAGTTAGGAAAGATTATCTTTTCAACAAATGGTGCTGGGAAAACTGGATATCCATATGCAAAAGAATGAAGTTGGACCCTCACCTAACATCATACACAAAAATAACTCAAAATGGATCAAAGAACTGTATGTAAGAGCTTAAACTATAAAACTCTTACAAGAAAACATAGGTGTAAATCTTTATGACTTTGGATTTGATAAAACATTATTAGATATGACAAAAGCACCAACAATAAAAGAAAAAAATAGATAAATTGGATTTCATAAAAATTAAAAACTTTTGTGCTTCAAAGGACACTACAGAATGGGAGAAAAGCTTTGCAAATCATATTTCTGATAAGGAACTTGTATCCAGAGTATATAAAGAACCCATACAATTAAATACAAAAGAAAAATAACTCAATTTAAAAATGGGCAAAGGATCTGAATAGATATATAAATGGCCAATAAGCACATGATGTTCAACATCATTAGTCAGTAGGGAAATGCAAATCAAAACCAAAATGAGATACCATGTCACTCAGATAATTACAAGTATTGATGAAGATGCAGAGAAATCCATAGCCTTATACACTGCTGGTGGGAATGTAAAATGTTGTAGATACTTTGGAAAATAGTCTGATAGTTCCTCAACAGATTAAAAATTGTGTTACCAGATGACCCAACAATTCCACTTCAAGGTATTTACGTAGAGAAATGAAAATATATTTCCACACAAAAACTTACAAACAAATGTTCTTAGCAGCATATTTATAATAGCCCCAAATTGGAAACAACTCAAATGTCCATCAACTGATGAATGGATAAACAAAACACAGTGTATTCCTACAATAGACTGTTATCAGCCATAAAAAGGAATGAATGAACCTGACAACATTATACTAAGGAAACGAAGCCAGTCCAAAAGACCAAATATTATCTGATTCCATTCATATGAAATGTTCAGAATGGGGATATCTATAGAGGCAGAAAGTAGATTAGTGATTGCAGAGGGCTAGGGGTTGAGGTAGAGGAATAGGGCATGATGGCTAAAGGGAAGGTGATGGAAATCTTCAAAAATTGACTATGGTGAGGCACATTTCTGTGACTATACCAAACACCATTGAATTTTACACTTTAAATGGGTGAATTGTATGGTGTATTAGTCAGCCAAAGGGGTGCTGATGCAAAATACCAGAAATCCACTGGCTTTTATAGAGGGTATTTATTTGGGGTAGAAGTTTATAGTTACCAGGCCATAAAGCGTAAGTTACTTCCCTCACCAAAGTCTATTGCCAGGTGTTGGAGCAAGATGGCTGCCAGCGTCTGGAAGGGTTCAGGCTTCCTGGGACTTCCCTCTCTCTGGGCTCAGTTGCTCTGCTATCTCCACAAGGCCAGCAGTAGACTATCAGGCAAATGGCTCACATCTCTTCCTGGGGCCCCTGCTCTTCCTGGGGCCCCTGCTCTTCTGTGTGCTTACTTCCCAGGCACCAGCATTAAAACACCAAACTCCTTTCTCTGTGGTGTGATTTCTCTGTGCGTCCCTGCCCACCAAGGGGGCGGGGATGCAATATTCTACTGACGTGGCCAAATCAAAGCCCTAAGTATAATTTAATCATGCCCAGAGGAACAGACCAAATTACAAACATAATTCAATATCTATTTTTGGAATTCACAAATAATGCCAAACTGCTACATATGGTATATGAATTATATCTTAGTAAGTAAAACTTTTAAAAAATATTTTTTTAAAATATTTTTATATAAGTTTTATTTATATAAAGTTTAAAAACATGAAATTACAGAGTACTAGAAGATAGGATAGTGGGGATGAAGAAAGGAGCAGTGACTGGGAGTTGGCACAGAGAGGATTCTGGGTGCTCATAATGTTCTATTTCTTGAGCCGAATGGTAGTTTAAGGGGTGTTTGTGGTAAACATTTATTGGGCTGTAATATATATATTTTTTATTAGAGAAGTTGTAGATTTACAGAAAAATCATGTAAAAACACAGCACTCCTATATACCCTCCTATTGTTGACACTTGCTTTAGTGTGGCATCTTTGTTACAATTGATGAAAGAATATTAAAATTATACTATTAACGATAGTCCATAGTTTACATTGGGTGTATATTCCACCATATACCACCCTACTATTAACACCTTGTATAGGTGTGGTACATTTATTATAATTCGTGAAAGAATAATTTTGTACTTATACTATTCACTATAATCCATTGTTTACAATAGGTTCACTGTTAGTGTTGTACAGTCCTATGTTTTATCTTTTAATTTTTATTCTAGTAACATATTTGACATAAAATTTCCCCTTTTAACCACATTCACATATATAATTCAGTGATGTTCATTACACTCACAGTAATGTGCTACCATCACCACCATCCATTTCCAAACCTTTACAATCAACCTAAATAGAAAATTCTATACAAATTAAGTATCAACTCCCCAATCTCTAACCCTAGTCTAGCCCCTAGTAACCTATATTCTAGATTGTAACTCTATGAGTTTGCTTATTCTAATAATTTCATGTCAGTGAAATCATATATTTGTTCTTTTGTGTCCAGCTTATTTCACTCAGCATAATGTCAAGTAAAGCTTTTTTTTTTTTTTTTTAAAGACAACTTTAGGGAAAACTGAAACTGGGAGAAGGGTATATGGAAGCTCTGCACTATCTTTGCAACTTTTCTGTAAATCTAAAATTATTCCAAAGTAAAAAGTTTATTTAAAAATAAACAAATACCAAACTTCTAATGATAAAATATGAATAGACTTGACTACTTTAAAATTAATAACTTCATCAAAACCACTTTAAAGCACATATTGATAATTTGGTTAAAAATTGGTGATAGATTCTTGGGGATCATTATAGTATACTTTCTACTTTTGTACATGTTTGAAAATTTCCATAATAAAAATTAAAAATAAAACACACACAATTAAAAAACAAAGAAACAAAGACACCGTAAAGGAAGTTAAAAGACAAATTAGAAACTGCAAGAAGGTACTTGCAATACAAAACACTGACAAAAGATTACTACTACATATAGATATAAATCTCCCCAAAATAAGTAAAAAAATAGAAAAGAGACAAAGTTATGAATAGGTTATTTCACAGAAAAGAAAGCACATGTGAACCAATTATTTACTGAGAAACTACCATCCCTAAGACATTCCTGGGGACTCTTGGGAGACGAGTTTCTAGGTCAAACTTAATCTCTAAGCCTCAACTTTTAAAACAAGTCACTAAATTGAGTACATCTCCCAGACATACTAAAACATAAAGATCTGTTTAAGATGGGAAATTTGAGTGAGAATGTTATGGGGCAGGCCTTTTGGAAGGGCCATCAAAGGCTTTGTTCCTGAGTGACAATGATCTGAGGTCCTGAAAACAGTCCCTCGGATGGCTCAATGTCAGCTGTCAGCAAAGCCAGTCTTGTTTCCAGTAGCTGCCAAGATGTTGTAGCATGATGACTGAATGCTCAACTTTCCCATACGGCAAAAAGCCCAAATGGAGGATTTAGTGCTCAAATGCTTATTTCGACAGGGGCCAGATTACCCCTAGGTTTTGCAATAGGAGGATTGTCAAAGATTATCAGACTGCCTGCAGGCTTCCTCTAGCTCATGATTTGGGTGCCTGAGATTTCTTGGATCATATTTAGGAGAAATGTATTCAACTGGTTATTGAAAAGTGAAAAGCCATTCCATACTAAATGTTTTTTTTTAAGGTACTGGGGCCAGGAATTGAACCCGGAACCTTGTATGTATAAAGCCGGTGCTCAATCGCTGAGCCATATCAGCTCCCCTGAGTTGGCTTTTTCATTTGTTAGCTGTTGTTTGTTTGTTTTTTGGAGGTACCTGGGAACCAAACCTAGGACCTCCCATGTGGGAAGCAGGTGCTCAACCGCTTGAGCCACATCTGCTCCCCTATCTTCTAAAATTAATTCAATGTTCTCCTTAGATCTGCCAGTTTGTGCTTGCATAAGCGACCAAATCATTTGCAGATTTGTTTATTCAGAGAGCTTTCTATATACTTGCAGCAACTCAATATGAGCATATCAGACTCAGCTTTAGCCTTGATTTTCTCTTCATTCTTTTCAAAACATAACCAGAAACCTCTAGGCCAGCATGAGAAATTGCAAGGATTGGGGGAGTAGGCAGCTTTCTTCCTTGCATAAATGGCTGGTTCTAGGGTGAAAGTATAGTTGAGCCTGGAGCATCTTGCTGTCCCAGAAAGTAAGGAAGTACTCAAAAAATGACAGGAACATGTCAAAAGGACACAGAGGCCAATATGGAGGGGTTTGCTCTGGCCAAAAATGGGACAATTTGAGCATCAAAATAAAAACAGCCATGGATTATAATGTTTTGAATAGAATAGGAAATGTAAATCCATACTGGTATAAGTAAGTACATAAAGTTTGATTTAGGAACAGGATATTTACATAGTTTAAAAATACCTCCCCACAAAATACTTATTAAGTACTAAGCAGAAAAAAGTAACTTTACAGTGGAGAGACCTGAGAGTCACCACCTTAACGAAGGGATCAAATTGTACATCACCAGTAATGGGACAAATCACTATATGCCACCTGACGGGGTGCAGTGAGAACACAGGATCACTTCTGTGATATTCCTGCCAAAGATGCATAACCTGAATCAAAAGATGAGGAAACATCAGGCAAAGCCAGATTGAAGAACATTTTCCAAATTAACTGGGCTAAATCTTCAAAAGGGTCAAGGTCATAAAAGTCAAGGAAAGACTGAGAAACTATTGAAGAAGACTATAGAGACATGACAACTAAATGCCACACGATTGTGAACTGGGCCCTTTTACTATAAAGGACATTATTGGAGAAACTGGTAATACATACATGGAGTTTGGGGATTAGATAGTAGTAATGTATAATATCAATGTTCTGATTTTGAAGGTTTTATATTGTGGTAGATTGAATCATGTACCCCAACAAAAGGCATATTCTTAATCTGTGTTTCTGTGAGTGTGAACTCATTTGTAAATAGGACCCTTTGAAAGTGTATTATCAAGTAAGGTGTGGATTCAATTGTGAATACGATCTTCTAAGATCCTATTTAGGTGTGGCCAAACTGAATCAGATGGGCTTTTTACTATGTATTACTGGTGGCCTTGTAAAGAGAAGCTGGAAGTCAGAAAAAGCCATAGGAAGAAGCCAGGAGTCAGCGGAAACCAGAAGAGCGGACACAAGGAAAGAGATGTGGCCATGTGACAGGAGTCAGAGATGCCGGCAAGCCAGCACCAGAACGCTACAGACTTTGGGGAGAAAGCCTGGCCCTGTCGACACCTTGATTTTAGATTTCTAGCCTCCCAGACTGTGAGCCAAAAAATTCCTGTTGTTAAGTCAATCCATTGTGTGGTATCTGTCAGAACTGCCATGGCAGACTAAGACAATTGTGGTTGTGTAGGGAGATGCTCTTGTTTGTAGGAAAAAGACGCTAGAGTATTCAGGGATAATGGCGCATCAGGTCAGCAACATACTCAAATCATTCAGGGAGAAAAAGAGGGGGTGGGTAACTGTACTCAGCTTTTCTGCAAGATTGAGATTGCTTTTTTAAAAAGTAAAAACAAATGGGGGTCGGATGTGGCTCAACTGGTTGGGCGTCCCTCTCCCATATGGAGGGACCCGGGTTCGATCCCCGGGACCTCCCGGTAAAAAAAACAAATGAAAGAAAGGTAGATCTTAATCTTCCACACCAAAACGAGGTGGGAGAAGGGATAAAAAGGAAGGGTGAAAGATGTTAACTGGAGAAACTATATGCAGGGAGGGCAGTGGTATGTGGATTCTGTACTTCATGCACAATTTTTCTGTAAACTTAAAACTGCTCTAAAAGTTAATAGTCTATTTTTTAAAAAAGAAGGCAAAGTCCACAAATCTTAACATGTAATTAGTAACTACTGCATTTTGTCTCATGTTTTGAGCAGAGCTGTGGGCCCTCATCTCCCCTGTTTATCTTTGCTCATCTTCCCATAGTGACCCCGAGGAGGAAAACCAAAGTGGAAAGCACTCGAGGTGATTCAAAGATTACGATGGAAGGGGAAATGTTCCTAACTCCGAGACCTCACCTGGGAAAACTGGGTACTTAAGGATAAGCAGTGGTGGGTCCTCCCTGTGACAAGGGTCAGAGGTCATTGTTCTTGGACTGACACAGAACTGGAGTAGGGAAAGGGGTTTCCAGACTGAGTGGTGCCTTGGCTGAGGCGCTGCTCACACACAGCTGTCCAGAAGAGTGGCTTGTTCCCTTCATATTCTAGCAGTTCATATCTCTCAGGAGACAGGTAATTGTAACCCACTATTCACAGACGGGCAGGAAAGAGTGGAACAAAGAGAATCACCAGCTGAAAGATCCCCACCCTCTCCTCTCTTCCAGCATCTGCTGCCTTTCCAAACAAAGGCTGAATGAACCTGCATAACGGGCACCTTGGCCAGCTCGGTGATCTAAGGAAAGATCTCACCTTGAACAGTCCCCTGGGGAGGCCAACTGCCCAGGTAATGGTCAGTGGATGGCACCACCACACACCTCACTTTGTGTCAGAGACGAGGACACATGTCAGAGATGAGGGACACCTGCGCTGAGTGATGAGCTTTTATACACTCCAGGGGGAGGGGGCTCTGCCAATGAGCAACCTTTGTGCCCTGGCAAGTAGCTGGGAATGGTCAAGATTTAACAT
Organism: Tolypeutes matacus; assembly: GCA_026826555.1. Classification (NCBI taxonomy): domain Eukaryota; kingdom Metazoa; phylum Chordata; class Mammalia; order Cingulata; family Chlamyphoridae; genus Tolypeutes; species Tolypeutes matacus. Next base: position 16,453,628 of record JAKSZT010000049.1, read on the forward strand.
CTGTCCAGCTGCCTATGGTTTCTTGCCAAATAGAAACATACCAAACACCTGGATGCAAACAAAAAAGAGGGGGAAACATAACAAACACCCGCACACAAACATGCATGATGGGAAAAGGAGGGGGGTAGACGAAGGCTGTGAGATGGCCTCTGAGAGTGTCCTGGACTTCCCCAACCAATGGGAATGGGAGAGAGGGGGTAGGAAGGAGAAGCATAAAGAGTGCTGTGGTTTGCAGTGGCTTCGTGGGGCCAGGATGCACCAAGACCTGGTATGCTGGCAGTACATATGGGTCTGGGGAATAGAATGCAGTATGAGGAGTTGGGGAAGACTGGGGATGACAAAGGAAGAGACAACAAAACCCGGCTGATTGAAAAGTCTCCCTGAGGTGGTAGTGACATAAATATCAGAAGAGATCATGTGGAGATCAGACAATACTGAGAAAGGGATTTTTTAGTGTGTAAGAGGTTTAACTATTTGACCTGTAGGATTAACTTTATAGTTAATTGGCCAATTCTAATGCATTGATCCTACGGGGTCCAAAAGACAGGAGGCCCTGGAACTACCATCTAGAGTTTCTCACTATACACACTCAACTGTCTCTCCTCCCCTTGTGTTGGAATCTGAGTATTTGTAGAAGTTGAATTTCCTAACAATTCTTTATTAGATTCTTGTCAGGCCAGCTTGAATTCCATCCCAGCATCCCAAACTGAGGCCACCAGACCTTCCTGCAAGCAGAGCCTCATTCTATCCTCCAGGCCCACATCCCTACTAGAGGAAGAAAAGCTCCCTAAAGTTCAGTACTGCTAGCTGAGGCATTTCTGGTAAGTGAGCATCCTTACCTGGTGTTTCAATTCCTCCAGGCCTGTCTGTACTGCTGAGTGTGCCTGGCAGATATTGCCATCAGGGAAGAAGTCAGCAGATATCAGGGCCCCAGCTCCTGAGTATGGAACATGCAAGCCAAGGCCAGCGCAGGAGGACCTGAAGTACCGGGTGGGTTTCCATAAGAGAGATCCAAGTACACAAAGCAAGGCAAATACCAGTTAACCAAACTATAGACCTTGAGGGTCTCAGAAAAAGGAGGAAGTTCACCGCTAATCAAGAATTCAGTTTTGAATATGTAAAGTTTGAGATGTCCATTAGACATCCAGGCATGGAAGTTACATAGCCAGTTGGATATATATCTCAGGAATTTTGGAAACAGGTCTGGACTGGAAATACTATTTTGGAGGTTGGCATGTAACTTATATTTAAAACCACTGGACTGGATGAGGTCACCAAAGGGTTTGAGCGTAAACAGAAAGGAGAAAAAATCCAAGGACTGAGCCAAGAGGAACCCCTACATTAAGAGACTGAGGAGAAGAATCAGCAAAGAAAACTGCTTACTCTTTTCAGCAAATAATTAAACATTCTAGGACTTAACCTGAGTTTTTCCTCTTTGTGAATTTATTTATAGGGTGTGCCTTCTTTTATATGCAGACATGATGATACATACTCACCATTAGCAGAGGTCTTTGAATAGTTTTTATGGCAGGATTTGCTTGGAGTTCTCCTCATTTTCTCCTGGTATGTGTGGATCAATGGTGTGCATTTGCAATAAGAAGAGGGCTAGAAGTGAGGACTATGTCCAGGAAACACTGAAGTTATAGACTCACATTGGATTAAATACAAGGTTCAAGAACAATCTTCTATCTCCATACCTGTGCATAGACCGTGGCTTTTTGTTTATGTACATATTCTTCATCTTGTTGATGGTGATTCTTTGACAATTACTTGCTCTAAGTATTTTTAAGGGAAATTCGGAAAACATTGTGTTTAATTGACTCTCATATCAAAGTGGAATCTCCTATTTAAAATATAAAATATATGAGATATAAAGAGCTCACAAAAAGAAATTTAAGTTAACCCATCTAAATGACTTATCAAGGGAACTAAGGGCAAGCTACAATCAACATGTAACTTCAATACAGGTTATCAGATGATTCTAATAAAAATGAACATACACACCCATTGCAAAGTTAACAAAGGAAATACTTCAGGCAGAAACGGGCTTACCCTAATTCTGAGTTCACAGCAAACTTCACTGTGTTTTTCAAGTGGATTTTCAGACACTACAGCAGCCTACTGTGCTCAGCTGTGCTCCAGGAGATTCCTCAGTTGGCCAAGCACTTGCCCTTCTATGAGTCGTCCCTGGTAGTTTTGATGGTCTAGCAGGGAAGAAAATGAAATAAACAAGTGGTCACCTGTCTAGTCCTTCCCTACCTTTATCCCTGCTTCCCAAAGAATACCATATTGGTTGCTTCAAGGGTTTCCAAATCCCAGAACATTCCTCTCTAATCAGATCCCAGGTGCTAAGACTGGATTTAAGTTACTGGGTCAGCACTGAGCCTGATCTGACTTTTCCAGAGCTAAGGTAGACTTCCTAAAGAGCTAAGGCAGACCTCCTAAAGAATGCAAACTGGCTTCCTCCATTTAGACATGGGGGCCAAAGCCAGTGTGGAACCGAGCAGAAAAGTTGGGGTGCTTAGGTTTTGAACACCTCTCCCTTAATATGAGTAGCTCACGTTCCTGCTTTCTGGAGCAGTGGAGATGGTAATTTACAATGTGAGACCATGCACCTTCCTGACTTCCTCCACCACGTATTTCCTACTGTTCACCAAGTCCTTTTACCAAGGGGTTAGATGCTGTCATCTTTCTTGAATGTCAAACTTTAGAGGCAGTTATTTAAAGTGTACCATCTAAACAAGGTGTCTCAGCCACTGCTTTGACTTAAGCCACTGTCTAAATCAGTCACTGTCTCATGTTAGCAGTATATAAACTAAATGTTAAAACAGCTTCCCCCCCCCCCCCCCCCCACCCCCCCCCCCCCCCCCCCCTTCAGCACTGACTTTTCCTTTACTGTCAGAGTACTTCTGTGGCTGACTTGGATCAAGTGTTAGGTACAATTAAAGCCACACCAGTTTTGTTTCAGCTACAAGCAGATCTTTCCTTCTCATGCCTGTCCTTTCTTCCCTAGAAGACAAAGCAAATAAACAAAAGCCCACCGAAATATTTACAGAAGTTAAGCCTCTCAGCCTGGATTGAGTGCTATGCTAGGGGAGGTCATAGGAGCTAGCTGAGACCTAAGTAGAGCTGGTTATAAGGATCATTTTCCTGCAACAACAAAGTTCTCCAAATCAAAATATCGATCAGGCCATACAGGGTAACAACAGCAACCCATTAACTTTACCCAGCTACTAACAATGGAGAAAAAAGCAATAATGGAGAAACAAAAAATTCATTTCTTATTCTTTTCCACAAGCTTCCCAAATGTTCCTTCCTTTTGCTGATAAATATCCTTAAACTTGCCAGGAGGAGAATGCAAAGTATTTCTCTCTCTCTCTCCAAGGGCAGTGCTTAACCTGTAGTTGACAAAGATTTGTGAATATAAGAAATAATCCTAAAGCAGATTTAATTTTGAGTCAGTTACACTATTCTGTAAATGTGCCCTAGCCTCAAAGTGGGGTGAACAAGATCACCCACTGAATTTAGGAAACAAATCTTAGAATGTATATTAAAGACTAAATAAAAATTTTCATCCCTTCTAATTCCTGTTTTTTTAAGCATTTTCATTATTTCAATATTAATAATAAACAAAAACCAGACAAACAAGAAAATTCTTCACCTTTCAATCTGTTTCCTCTGCTGTACATAGCTGCTATTCTTGGCTATTCTTGCACATTGATTTATTTATTAAGCAGTGTTATTGAGATATATTCATATACCATATGATCTAATTCCTGTTTTTATAATTTAAAATGTATGTACTCATGTGGTAGTAAATGTTTACTACTCCCTACTGACATTTGACCTAACATTTTAATTCACGGGCTAAAGATTCAGAGAAATGAGAATGGATCAAACCATCTACTGATGGGTTTCTCACATTCAGGATTGGAGTATCTATGCAATAGACGTTCCAACCTGTTTAACCAACTCCCTGCTCCACTTGGATATCTCAAAAGCACATCAAGCACAGTATGTCTAAAACCAAGTTATCGTCCTTCTCCATTCTGGGCCTCTTCCAGGGTTCCCAAGCTCCTTGAATGGCATTAGTTGTGAAAGCCAAAAATCTAGGTGTCATCCTTGATTCATCCCTCTCCTCACTCACCCAATCCCATTAAGTCAATTCTATCTACTTTATCCCTCTGGATGTCACCGCCACCGCTCCATACTACTGCTGAAGCCTCCTAACTCATCCCACACCATCCACCATTAGTGTTCTAGAGCCCACTCTTCACAATAACACACTATCCATTTTCTACTAAAATTCGCAAGTATTTTAAAGAAATAGTTCACAAACACCAAAGGAAAAAATATAAACACTACAAAGCATAATAAAATGAATACACATGTACCCACCATCCAATTTAAGAAAACATGATCATCATCAATTATTTTTTGCAAATATAACCAAATCTCTCCCTGCTTAAAATCCACATAGTTTGGCCATGCTAGGCTTTCCATTCCTAAGTTGTGGATGCTGCTTCTTATCTCAGGATGTTTGCTATTACTCCTCTTGGACTACTCCTTTCCACCCTCATTTTCTTTGCCCTTCTAACTTCTCTTGTGCAATCTTCCTCATAGTACCCAGGGTTTTCCTTTATAAGCACTTATCACATTTGGAATGATCTATTTATGATCGGATGTGACAAGATTAAAACTCCATAAGGACACAACAAACGTTTTTTCCCCCTTAGTTTTTAAAAATTTTTATTTTAATTAGAGCAGTTGTAGATTTACAGAAAAATCATGCAGAGGGTAGAGTTCCCATATACTCTGCTCTCAACAGTTTCCCCTTTCATTAACATTTTACATTAGCATGATACTTTTGTTACAATTGTTGAAAAAATATTATACTTATTAATTTTAGCCCACAGTTTATATTCAGGTTCACTGTTTTATACAGTTCTATGGTTTTTTTTTTTTTTTTTTTTTTGGCATGTGGTAACTTATATACAACCTAAAATTTCCCTTTTTATCCCTTTTCAATTATATAATTCAATGGTATTGATTACATTCGAAAGTTGTGCCTCCATCACCATCACTCATTGCCCAAACTTTTCCATCACCCCAAACAGAAATTCCTTATCAATTAAACATTAATTCCCCATTCCCCTACCCCACTCAGTCCCTGGTAACCTGCTTTCTACTTTCTGACTTTATGGATTTGCATATTCTGCTTATTTAAGTGAGATCACATAGTATTTGTCCACTTGGGTTTGGCTTATTTCATTCAACATGATGTCTTCGAGATTCACACAGGTCATAATATGCATCGGAACTTGATTCCTTTTTATGGCTGAGTAATATTCCATTGTATGTATATATCATATTGTTTATCCATTCATCATTGGTCACTTGGGTTCCTTCCACATTTTCACAATTATGAATAACGCCACTATGAACAGTGTGCAAATATCTGTTAAAGTCCCTTCTTACAATTCTTCTGTGTATATACCTAGAAGTGGGATTGCCAGGTCATACGGTAATTCTATACTTAACTTTCTGAGGAATTGTCAAACTGTTTTCTTCAGTCACTGCACCATTTTACATTCCCACCAACAATGTATGAGTGTTCCTTTTTGTTTACATCCTCTTCAACATTTTTTTTTTTTAATAGTAGCCATTCTAGTGGGTGTGGGATGTTATCCCGTTATGGTTTTGATTTCCATTTCCCAGATGGCTAATGACGTTGAGCATCTTTTCACGTATTTATTGGTCATTTGTATATCTTCTTTGGAGAAATGTCTATACGACCTTAAGCCAGTTTTTTTAATTGGGTTGTTTGGTTTTTGTTCTTGAGCTGTAGGGATATTCCAGGATATTAAACCTTTAATGGATATATGGTTCCCAAATATTTTCTCCCATTCTGTAGCTTGTCTTTCTACTGTCATGATAAAGTCCTTTGATGCATAAAAGTTTTTAATTTGGTAAAGCCCCATTTATTTATTTTTACCTTTGTTGCTCATGCTTTCAATGTAAAATCTAAGAAACCATTGCCTAACACAAGGTCTTCAAGATGCTTCCTATTGTTTTCTAAGAGTTTTAGTTTTGGTTCATATATTTAGGTCTCTGACCCATTCTGAGTTGGTTTTTGTATATGGTGTGACATAGGGATCCTCCTTCATTCTTTTGCATATGGATATCCAGTTTCCCCAGCACCATTTGTTGAAGAGACTATTCTTTCCCAATTGAGTGGGCTCAGCACCCTTGTCGAAAATCAATTGACCATGGATGTGAGGGTTTATTTTTGACCTCTCAAATTGATTCCATTGATTTAAATGTCTGTCCTGTGCCAGTACCATGCTGTTTTGATTACCGTAGCTTTGTATTAAGTTTTAAAATTGCAAAGTGTTGAGTCCACTAACTTTTTCCTTCTTTTGCAAGATGGTTTTGGCTATTTGAGGCTGTTGTTACCTTTCCAAATGAATTTGATGGTTGGTTTTTCCGTTTCTGCAAAGAAGTCTGTTGGGATTTTGATTGGAATTGTGTTAAATTTGTTATTGCTTTGGGGAGAACTGACACCTTAACAACCGTTTTCCAGGGCATGAACATGGAATGTTCTTCCATTTATTTAGGTCTTATTTAATATTTTTAAGCAATGTTTTGTCATTTTCTGTGTACAAGTCCTTTACATCCTTGTTTAAATTGACTTCTGGATATTTGATTCTTTTAGTTGCCATTGTAAATGGAATTTTTTTCTGAAGTTCCCCTTCAAATTGTTCGTAACTAGTATACAGAAATACCACTGATTTTGCGTCCTGTATACCACCACTCTGCTGAATTTGTTTAGTAGTTTTAGTGGCTTTGGTTTGAATTTAACAAGATTCTCTATGTATCAGATTTTTCACTCCTCATTGCAGCTCTTATGCTCAGCATAATACGCTGGCACCAATAAATGTCTGTTGGATAAAGAAAGGAAGAGGAATTGCCCAAGTTGTAAATTTCCTAGGTAGTAGTCATTGCCTATCATTATGGGGTTGAATGTCTCATATAATCCTTGCCTAATTCAACTGCTTTGGCCTTAAATATTCTTCATCAACATAGCAAACTTCAACCATTAAGTCTCACCATATTAATTTCTACTCATTTAGTTACAGCCCATGTGTAACAGCCCTTAGGGCTAATATTTGAAAAACTCATTCTTTACTTTGCACTTGCTCAACCAAGAATTTGTTTTAGGAACCAAAAATTAAGAGCTGAATAAAGTATTCATTGCTACAAAATAGCTCAAATTTTAATCTGTTACCATTTTAAAGTATAGACACTGGGAAATAAATGCCCTATAGTTGTACATATGAAAATAAAATATTAAATTCACAAATAGCCTTTGCCATGAATTAGCTGTGAGCCAAGTCCCTTAATCATGTACATTTACAATATCTTAAATAAGTAACATAAACAAAAAACTAAAATATGAAATGTATTATATATAATTTAACTAGAAATAGAAATTTTTATTCCAAAATGAGGAAACACTGTCCTTTATGCATAAAATGAAGTTATTTCTTTCTGACTTATAGGCTATGCTATATATATATATAAACTACATTAATTAAGGTCTACAGTTTTGACCGGGAATTAAATTCAGGTTCTGCAATTTATAGCAACAACTCCTAGAAAAGTTTCTTGACTTAGTTTCCTCACATCTAAGAGAGGAATATTACCTACTTAACAGGATTATCTGGAGTAAACAAAGTAACATATGTACAAGCACCTGTCACATAATTTATACCCAGTAAAGGTTACAAATAACAGAAATTTTGTACGTTTGTATCATATACAGGTATAAAATCCTAAAGGAAAAATAGTTATAAATAAACAAAACATAAATCCAAGTGTCTATTTCTTTATGTTAAAGCAAATTATCATAAAATGTTGTATGATAAATGTGGTAAAAATCTGCACCTAAAATTCAATTAAAATATTGGGTGTCCATGGAAAAGGATAAATTGTTCACAAAGGTTGCATATTGTCTGGCTGTAAAATGTATCACTAACTCATACTTGAATAACTACCTCATGATTTTTTTAAAACTTCTGAGATTTTTGCTCACATTATTTTTGTTTTCAAAGACAAAGCATAGAAACCATTCTCTCTTTCTCCTTTTCCTTTTATAGCTCTTCCTTTTATAGCTCTATTTTTAACTCACAAGCAATTGGGTTTGCATTAACAGGGCCTGCCAGGTTATTACTACCTTAACTGTTTGCTATGGTCCTTTCAATGATGATGTCAAATGCCTAATCCAATTTACAAAATTCTAACTCTTCCCTTCATTCTCCTTAGGGGAAGGTGTGTGCTAACGTTAATTCTAAATACTGTTCTTTTTCTGGTGGTGATTATGTTAAATGTGTATGTCTCCTTTTCTTTATTTACAAACATGTCTTATATTTCATTTCAGATAAAATGGGGAGAAGATGTGAAGAAAACTCTTCTCAGTCATTTCTGTAAACCTCAGCACAAATAATGTGTCCACTTTTCAATATATTTCCTTGACAACTAGATACCATGATTTAACATATATAAATATTTAAGAAAAAAGAATCAATTTGGAAAACATAATTAACAAGTTATCAGAACAAGGTTTTGATTTTTTGACAATGAATGTACAATAGCCTCTTATTTGGTTTGTCATTTTTTTTCCTCTCTGGGAAGAAAGGAAAACTGAGAAAGACAGCATAAGTTATTATATGCTCAGTAGATTTTAGAACTTAGGAGAAGGGAGTTAGAAAGAATGCAATCTAACAAACCAACTCCAGTGCAAAAGCCATTTTTTGCAACAATAAGGGAAATGAATATGATTTATTTGTTAGGTGTGATGATGCTGTCTGTTGTGGTTATGTTTTTGTTTTTTTAAAGGCATTATCTGGTAGAGATACAAAAGTGAAATGATTTGTCTGGGATATGCTGTAAAATATTCCAGCTTAGAATAAAAGTGTGTATGTGTGTGTGTGTGTGTGGTAGGGTAGATATATAACAAACATGACAACATACCACAGTATTCTAATACTGCTATCAATATATATAATAAAATAATGGGATCTCATGCCCATATATAAGCGGCATCTAGTATAATGCACTAAGAAGATAGAAAAAAATAAAACATATATAAGTTATGATTGCTAAACACACACCTGTAAATTGAGTCTGGTCTCGGAGTGTTAAAGACAAAAGGGTGTAAAGGGTTTAAGGATAATAGGGAGGGAGGGAGTATGGAAGGAATATACTGCTATTACTGGATCTCCTACAACTCATGGAAAGGTAAAAAGGGAAGATAATCTAATAACTCTAGATTAGAACTAATGTATTAGAAATCTTTGGAGTGAAAGCTCTTTCAATGCCAGGATTGAGGTCACCACATATTCTCCTCCTACTTTGTTTCTGTGGCGTGACACACCATTAGAAATGTTTGATGGAACTAAATCCTCAGTATTCAAAACAGTCATAGCCAATATAGTTCTCATCCATAAAAATAAAACATTCCTTATGTTAAACGTATTTTTTATGCATTCAGGAGCAATAATCTACATGCAATATTTAAGTAGGAATACAAGAGAATCAAGCAATTCAGATAACGATGTAGGTGCAACTAAAGCTGCAGTAATTGCCTTGATGACTCATAAACATTTATATATATTATTTTATGGCCAACCTGATACTCCATCCGCATAAAAAAAAGGCATTCTATTTCTTTATTTTTTTTTTTATTTGACAAGCAGCAATATCATGTTTGTCATTTTAATGTAGATACAATTATTAGGTTATCTGTCATATTACAATATTTAGGTTTTTTTTTTTAATTTTATGTCCTTTAAGATACATTAAAAAAAAAAAAAAAACACATCAACTGCAAACGTGAGGGGGAGAAAAAGCATGGTACCCAACCAAATTTCCACATTTCAGCAATACTTCACTCATTCTTTTAATAAAGTTTTAAGAAATGTCATATGACATGAGCTTGAAATTATCTAGAGGCATTTTCTTTGATGCTCATGACGTGGCACTGGTGATGTTGTAAACAGCAGAAAAACAGGGACTGCCAAATAACCAAATTATGGAGGCACAGGCCTGCTTTTTCCCACAGGAACACACCAAATGGTGATGGCAATGATCTTCTTACACCCACACTTGGAGGACAACATCATCACGCTACATAACTGTATTCATCTGCTGACGCTTGGCTGCGTTCGATGTACTGTTTGTCTATCAGAACTTCAATACACTTCTTTATCATGCTGATACTTGGATTAAACCTAGCTCTTGACTGGCTAATCACCTGTGTAAGAGAGAAATGGATGTCAAACTACCACCAAGTACTCAGCTACAAATAATTACTTTTAACCAATCAGCTATAAAGTGTCTCAATTTTTATTGATGTTTCAACAAACAGACCTAATCCATACAGGAAATAATTATGAAATTATACTAAGTTGAATAAAACTATCCTAAATGGGTAGACATGATAGATCAAATAAGTGAGTACCATGGACAATATTAAATTTTTAAAACTGAGCAAGAAGCATCAATTCTGACGGCACGGACAAAAAGAATTTTTTATGCCAAATATGGAGAAAGTTTAACATTTATATTGGAAGAAATTAAATGCAGAACACAGATTATAGAAAAATCTAGTAGTTTTAATACTTAATGAGAAAGCTTCCTCTAATATCCCCAGAGGCAGGCTTCTGTATACGTTCTCCCAGTACTGTATGCCTTTCTTTGAGCATATGTTAATATAATTTTGTATTTATCAGCAAATCATTTCAATAATGTATTTCTTCCCCATCAGACTGTAAACTCTGCATTATATCCCCAGTGACCAGCATAGCATCCTATTTATAGAGGGACTATTTGATACGGTTGACTTCATTCAATACCTAGACAGAAGACTCAATAAATTGGTGAGTTTTAGAGTTCTAAATTTAAGCCAAAGAAAACAAGAATTTAATACTGAAATTTTAAGTACTGTTTTCATTAAGTAATGAAGCATTTCTTTTTGCTATTTGGGGATCATACCTCTGTACCATCATTTAAGAAGAAACAGACCCAAATCACACATGGATAATGCACGCTAGCCCAAGAAGTCTTGAGGACTTTTCCCCCTTTTTACCTCTTGAATAAGGGCATTATGCCGAAGCACTTTTCGTGCTTTCATAATACGAACTATAGCAGCTTGGAGGTACATTTTCCGGTCCTCATCTACAGCACTTCTAGTCTGCTCCATTTCCTATTTTACAGGGGGGAAAAATGAGCAAATAAGGCATTAGTCATTGAACTTGTTTTTAATTAATCTTTATCACTGAGTTCAAATAAATGTCCAATGAATACTGAGTAAATTATAGTTATGTGCCCATCTCACATAATCACTGCCAAGCATTTGCAATGTGTTATATATAATTTCTAGAGTTAAAGTTGGAAGGTTATTAGAAAAAAAGAACACTATTGTAAACTGTATAGTGAATGTATGTAGGCAATAAAGTAGGATTGAAGTGACATAGGGCAATGATTTTCAGGGCCACTGTCCCATCAGTGATGACAGACCTGATATGACAATGCTTTTAGATGGGGTTGTACCAAGTGCAGTATTTGGCTACGAAGTGCCCCAGGCGGGCTTCAAGGGAAAGAGTTGTGAAGGATTCTATTTGGCTCAAGTAGAAAAGCCAAGAAGGATGGGCCAGAAAGGGCCTATCTCCACTGAGCTAGAGGAAACACGTTAGAAACAGGGCATAAAGGAGGCAATGCCCCATTGACAGGGATCTCATAACATCTTTGAAAAGGCAAAATACAATTCATACTTTACAAGTTATTTTTCACTAGCTTGGAAAAAATTGGGATTTTCATCATTTTAGGGTTCAAATTTAATGGCAATGAATTACTGTTTGTCATCCCCATGAGGCAGTAAGTTCCTGTAAGAGGGCGTAACATCTTCTATACCTTCACATGCTACCCTCAACCCAAGGACAGGGTGGCATACAGGAGGCAATGAGGAAACTTAAGTGATATGAATAGTCTAACACAGGACAAAGCAATAATCATTGCTGATTTCAAAGAATCAACAGTGATGTACATTACTCAAACTAAGGCACATCTGGCAGTTAGCCTGAAATGCAGTGTGTCCTAGGTCCCACTCCAGACCCACTAAATCAGAATTTGCATTTTAACAAATGCTCAGGAATCTTGTTAAGTCTGAGAAGTAAATTTCTACATGACAACTGTAAATGAGATGTAAAACTTTTCCTTATTTGCACAAATGAAAAATCTGAGTTTATATTATCTCTCAAGGTTAGAAGTTTTGGGAGAGAATACAAAGCAAAGATACATATTTTAATATGCTTAGGATCAAAAGTGATGAAACCATAACACCTTTATCTCCTCAGTTAACTGTACTACTTTTTAAAAAACGAAATACTGACAGAGATTTTTGTTTGTTTGCAAGATTAGTAAATGCAAAGAATAAACCAGAAAAGATGTATCATATTATTAATTTTGGAATGCACCGTTTTACATTATCTCAATGTTACCACTTGCAAAATCCAACACCAAAATATTTCTAAAAGAAATGATGCTTGCCTGTGGTGTGTCTTTCTGCATTGATGTTGTAATTTTAAATTTTGTTCTTTTACTGCTGAAGTTCATATTTAATGAAAATGAAGATTCTGCATCGATGTCTTCCTAAATTTAAAAAAATTCATAGCTTTATAAAATATAAAATCATTAAAAAGATTGCTGCAAATATGCAATTAAATAAAATGAGCAAACAAAAAAGAAAAAAACAAGCTCATAATTTTTACATTATAAAGATTATTTAAAAGAAAAATTATTAAACCAACAAGCAAAAAACAATCCTAAATTTACATTTGCTAGAATTTTATTCAATTTAGATTTTAGATTTTAGCTATTTTTTGGTCCAACTATTATATACATTATCTTTGAAGAAAAAAAAAAAAAAGTCACACTCATTGACTTAAACAAACAGAATTTAACATTTTAAGTTTCATGAACTACCAAGACTCATAACTTTTCACCACCTCCATTCTGAAAAACTGAACAACCAAATGATTTTTAAAATGCTGCAATAACAAAACACCAATTATAACCTGACTACAGAAGCAAGTTGTTTTTCCAGTGGTATACAAGCATCCTTTCTCCTTGACCCTGGGGTGATTCTCACAAGGTTTACCCTTCAATCCATGTGTTATTCACTCTGTGAGGAGAAGCAAGTGGCCTTTCTCAGGTGAAAGTTGTTAAGCCGATTTTTAGAATCACAACTTCTCTATCAGGCTTAAGAAAGCCACTCATATAATAGAGTGGAAACTGTCAGCAGGATCAAGAAGCACTTGGCAGATGGAATCTAAAAAAGTCTGCTTATACAGGTAAATACATCATCAAATGATGTGCAAACAAGCAATCTATATGTATTTTGTAAATTTTGGGGCAGCAAAGTTAACATGTTTTAGAAAAAAAAAAAACTTTTTAAGCACTCAGATACAATATAATTCTGTTAAGATTCTAAAGTCAGAAAAAATGTCACCATCATCTGAGGGACGAAAGCAAAATGAACTGATGACAGAAATAAAATGAACAAAACAAAAATGAAACATCTCTTGTCACAAGAATTTTTCTTATTTAACAGACATCTGCTTTTTAAAATCATTAAACATCAAGGATATGCTACAACAAATAAAGGTCATAATGGGAAAAAAAGGAATATACTTTGGCTTGACATGACAGATATTAAAAATACATTGTGGTTAATTGAGTCCTGAAATTAAGGGACTTGAGAGCATTTGGGATTGAATTACATACATTTTAAATAGGCATACAAATAGATATTATATTTTAGAAGACAGCCATGATGATTTCTAAATCTGTTTATCAAATCGGATTTAGATTTGTCATTTACTGTTATAGAACCACATAATTTTATAAAACATTCATAAAGATTATGAGAGGCTAGAGTTTAAAAACCTCAACCAGAATCCTCCCAACGCCAATTCTTTTATAATTTTTCAATAAATTGCACAGCATAGGACAAATACTATAATGAGCACATTGGCACTAACATCCCATTCTCTATAATTCTTCAGTTCAGAGCTATAAAGAGCTTGTAGTAGAATACTGTAGCTGGCTTAAGAGCTTTCCAAGTGCAAAGCATATTATCAGTTATAACCTTACTTTTGAAATTGAATACCCCATGGAAAAGCCTTAATGTTTATAAAGCTTAGATTCCTTGGAATATCACCACATACCTTTTCTGAATCATGGTTAATCATTTTCACATCAAGTAATGATTTGATTGTTTTTGTTAGCTCCTTTTCATTCATCTGGGTGCTGTCTTGAAGCTCTTTATAGCTTACAGTTTCACTGTTGTTAAAGGCAAGAAGAACCGCCATTTGGTATGTCGTGACCATGGCTACATATGGTTTGCCCAAATAGTTCATTTTTACTTCACCTACAATTAAAATAAGAACTATGACAATAAACTGACCATTCAAAGATACATTTCAAAGTTACTTGAGTAATAATTGATAATATCAAATATTTTTGCCTGAGAGAGTGCACAAGGACATATTAAATTATTATAAAGTCATTTTCTGCTAATAACATATTTGTTTTGTATTTTGGGATAGTTGGGATCAAGTATTATCAGTTTTGAGCACGTAGTATAAATAGGGGTTAAGCCACCATACTTTTTACCAGTAGGTTTAAACAATCTTTAAAATGTTGCTAGGAGGGCTAAAACTTAAACAGTAAAAAGAGGTGAAGGGAGGAGAGAAAAAACAAACAAAAGAGAGAGAATGATAGCTCATTAACAGCAACTACTTCATGTTCTATCTATATTTGGTCTATCCCCAAGTAAGGGTCTAGCATATTGGGAAGTCTACAAAGTATACCTGAAATGTTTCTCTTGTAGCTCTGTCTAAAGTGTAATTTCTGCCCCAAATTAACAATGCTATTTTGTCTCATAAATAACATTTTCTTTTCCATTAATTTTCTAATGGAAAAAGGAACGGAAGGAGAGACAAATAGGCAGATCCATTATTTTGCTAAGATAATCGATAGACTAAAAATGTTCTGAACTCTAAAGTACCCTGGGATCTATAAAGACTCAATGGCGGGGAGCAGATGTAGCTCAAGTGGTTGAATACCTGCTTCCCATGTACGAGGTCCTGGGTTCAATGCCCAGTACCTCCTAAATAAAAAGAAAAAAAAAAAGATAAAATTGGTTGTAGCATATTACAGTTCTGCAATATCCTGGGGAGATACCAACATGATATTAACATATATACTCTGTAGTCTCCAAGTGATCAACTTCTGAAAGTAAATGATGCAACTGAAAAAACTGCTTCCTAAAGCATAAGGATATAATTGGTTATAATGAAACACAGAAATACACAAGCACACTGCAGTATCTGATATTTAAACAAGCATGAGATCTGATTTTAATTCAAGAGAGCTTCATTCAAGAGAGCTGAATGTACCCCAGAGGCTGCATTTTTCCTGTTAGTGGTAGCTAGTAACTTTGATCAAGATTTTGTGCTTCTTTTATTTATTATGTAATAAGAGATTTAAAAGGGAATGTCAATTTGCCATTTTAGTATTCACAGATCCACATATCAATTTCCATAATCATTACTATCAGTTATGTTTTGCTTTATTTCATATTAACCAAGAGAAAATCTGATATTCAGAAATATTTTTCAAAATTATTTGGATAGAAAAAAATTCCCAATCCCCGAAATTTTGTAAAAGGAGAATAAATATATTAATTGAAATATCTGATTCACACAAAGGGCTTAAGTATAGAATTGTCATGAGGAGTGTACTTTAAGGGCTTTCATCTCTTAACACTGAAGCTTGGGAAACATGATAAAGAACAAAATATCACATAATTTGCATTATATAATTTGTACAATGACTGCTTAATCAAACACCAAAACAAGCAGAAAATAAAGCTTCGAGTAGCTAGGTGACTAAGTGGGGCTACCAGACAGACGCTTTTGACCTAATCACCCTGTCTCTAGTGTTGTAATACAGTGCCATGGTTTTAGAGATTGGATGAGTCCTCTGCCACACTAAATAATCTTCTACCACTGCCAGAATCCCAAAGAACATTTAGAAACAATGCAAGTAAGGGGTTTAAAGTACCATTTACTTATGATTAAGTTCATTTTACAACTTTTATAAACAGGAAAACTAGTTAATTTTTTATTATGTCTTCTTATTGCTATTTTTCAATAAATTATCAGGGCTCAGGAATACATGAGCTTCTTCCCATTTTCATCAGTACCAATTCTTTCTGTACTTAGCTAACAGGTGAAAAGACTGGGGAAGTGGTGGAGGAACATGTAGGGTAGGAAAAGAAACTCCAAATTTAGTCAATTCATTTCATTTACTGCCATGTAAACAGAAAAGGAAAATGACAGGAAGAGTAATTTAACCTAGAGAAAAGGTTAACAAACTCTAAAAAATGCCACACTAGAATAAAGAACATCCTGGTACATACATAAATTTTGAATAAGCTAAACATAATTCAATTGGCTTATACACAAATAGGAAATAAAGAGTTGGCAGAACAACAGTTTCATCCAAGTCACTCCTCCATTACCGGTCAGATCCTTTATCACTTAAGGAAAGCTTTTCTTTACAGAAGAATGTCAGCTACTAAATGAAGGAATGATGAATGCCAGCAAGAATCATCAATGGCTGCTGAAACCATCAGGTAAGACTGTTTGTAGAGCAGGGTGTACATATGTAACCCAAGTATCACCCCTAAGATCACCTGCTATTTGAAAAGGGGGAGAGAGTGTTTTTACAATGGAATTATCTGGTGGCCACCACTTTAATCAAGTGACCAAATTTAGCCATCTCTAATAGAAGAACCTGACATCATCAGCCTCTGATACAATGCAATATGAAGTAAAAAGGACAACCTAAGAAGCACACTTGCCAACAATATTTTATCTAAATATAATCACTTATAGAAAGTACAGGGAATAAAGAACAACAATAAAAACATATCACAAGTATACAATATGGCAAATCCAGAATATTCTACAAGATAACTGGCCTGGGCTTTTCAAAAGAAGTATGTCAGACTGTACTGTAACACAGGTGGTGAGCCTTGATGTAAAAACTATGGACTACAGTTGGTAGTAAAAGCACAATAATACTCTTTTATCAATTGTAACAAAGGTACCACTAATACAAAGAGTTACTGACGGAGGAGGGTGCGCTAATATGGGAACACTGTATTTTCTGCATGATTTTTCTGTAGCCCTACAACTTCTCTAACAACAACAAAAAATTATATGGAGGAATTGTGGGAAGATGTCGGAATAGGAAGTTCAGGAATCAGTCCCTCCACCAGAACAACAATTAAACAGGCAGGAACTGTCTGAATCAACTATTTTGAAACTCCAGAGTACAGAAGAACACTGTGCAGCAGCCAGGGAAGAGAGGGAGGAAGAGGCTGGTAAATTACAGTGAATGCCAGTGAACAATACAGTGGTTACCATCACACAACCCCGACTCTTACGGCACACAGCAGGAGGGTCCAGCTCCTGGAGTAGCTTGTTGGTGTCAGAAAGGGACATTCAAATATAGGAGGTATGCAATCTAATCAAGGATCATGGCTTTTGATGAGTGAATTTGGCTTGGTGGGGTCCCAGCTCTGAGAGCAGGATTGTTCCAACTCATCTCTGACAAAGGCCACAGAGTACTATTGAAAGGCTGCGTTTCCTGGGCAGGTGCCATGTCAAGAAAGCACAGCTTTGGAGAGCTGTGGAAGAAATTCCTGGCGCCCTTCCTGCCCCTCCTCAGGGCAGTTTGTAGCGCTCCCTTTGGGAGTCTCTGGCCTTCCATCAGCTGGGAAAGATTGACTTGGGAAATTCCTCTCCTAGATAAAATGGACAAATTCCTAGAAAGAAACAAACGACCTACACTCACTCAAGAATAACAGAAGATCTCAACAAACCAATAACTAGTAAAGAGATTGAATCAGTCATCAAAAACCTCCCAACAAAAATAAAAATAAAGACAAAACAAAAACCTCCCATCAATGAAAAGCCCAGGACTAGATGGCATTACAAGGGAATTTTACCAAACATTCCAAGAAGCATTAACACCAATCCTGCTCAAACTCTTCCAAAAAACTGAACAGGAGGGAACACTCCATCCTCTGGAAGTCTCCCCTCAGAATTAACTAATATAAGGACAAATCTCATTTACTTAAAACTTTGGAGGAAGATAAAGACTGGGGAAGGACTCTACAAATGTTGAACCAAAGAAAAAGAAAAATAATCTCCAAGATCAGGTAGGAGATTTTCATCCAAGACTCACCAGTCCAGATACCCCACCCAGGCCCTGCACAGATTGGGGGTCACACAGAGGCAGCACAAACCAGGTCTATCCTGTCACAGACCATAGAGCCACATGGACCCGAGTCTATAGAGACCCAGGGTGCAACACAAGTAGCTGAGGAGTCCTGCATACAAAGGGGCCCCAAGGGGAAAAAAAGAAAAGAACAAGATTCTTAAAAAAGGAACAGAGGAAAGGAGGTTTTTCTCCTGAAGGTTAAACAATTGTACAAAAAAAATGCAATCTTAAAAACTATACCACATAATCAGAGCAAGAATTAGATGAAGAAGAGTTAAGAAAATGTGAACAAAGAAACTACTCTAAAGGTCCAGGATAAGTTGGACAAAGCATCAAAGAGAGCCTTAACACAAAGCCAACCAACAATAAAACCCTAGACAAAAGGGAGAAACTGACCTTCAGAGTTAACTCATCAAAGTAATAAGGTACACAGACATCAACAAAAATTACAAGTCATATCAAGAAACAGAAAGAGGTCCTGCCCGGGGGTCTGTGCTGTGCACGCGTGGAGTGAGAGGCTTGGGACATCTATCTGCGCGGATCGGCAGCGTGGACCAAACGGTGGAGATTTCCTTCAAAGGAACATAGAAAGAAGCAAGGAAATAAAATAAGAAGAAAAACTGCCAAAGAGAAAACTTAACTCACACGCAGAACCAACAGCTAAATAAAATTCTAGAGCATAGAGAAAAGCTAATCAACTGAACAAACCCATCAAGATAATATGATGACCAGAGGGCAACAGAAAAATACAAATGACTCTGAGAAACTGGAAAACATGGACCAGTCCAGTGCACAAAATAAAAACCAGGAAGCAATGCAGTACATCGAACAACTAATCAAAGCTATCCAAACAAATATCATGGACCAACTTAAAGAACTGAAGGAAGAGATTAAGGATATAAAGAAGACACTGGGAGAACATACTGAAGAAATAGCTAACACACCTAAAAAGGTAATGGATATGATGGCGAACAAAGACACAAGTCAAGAAATGAAAAAGACGCTCGACTCACATGGTAGCAGAATTGAACAGGCAGAGGAAAGAATTAGTGATATGGAAGACAATACAGTTGAAATCAAAGAGATTGTAGAAAAGATAGACAAAAAGATAGAAAAAATCCAGTATGGTCTCAGGGAATTACCCGATAATGCAAGACGCACAAACATACGCATTATGGGCATCCCAGAAGGAGAAGAGAAGGGAAAGGGAACAGAAGGAGTGTTGAAGGAAGTTATGGCTGAAAACTTCCCAACTCTATTGAGAGAGATGGATGTGCAGATCCAGGAAGCACAGCGCACCCCAAATAGTATAAATCCCAACAGGCCAACTTCAAGACATATACTTGTCAAATTGTCCAATGCTCAAGACAGAGAAAATACTCAAGGCAGCAAGAGAAAAGAGAACCATTACATACAAGGGAAGCACAATAAGATTAAATGCTGATTTCTCAGCTGAAACCATGGAGGCAAGAAGATAGTGGTATGACATAGTCAAAACACTAAAAGAAAAAAACTTCCAGCCACGAATTCTCTATCCAGCAAAATTGGCATTCAAAAATGATGGAGAGTTCAAAATATTCACACATAAACAGCAATTAAGAGAGTATGTCAAGAAGAAACCAGCACTTCAAGAAATACTAAAGGAATCTCTACAAGTTGAAAGGAAAAAACAAAGGAGAGAGAGTTGGAGGAGAGTTTAAAAACAACTGAAAACTCAAAAAGAGAAACAAAACAACATATGACATACATTAACCGAAAGAAAAAATGACTGAAGTAAGAAATTCGTTACGAGTAATAACACTGAATGTTAATGGATTAAATTCACCAATCAAAAGACACAGATTGGCAGAATGGATAAGAAAATATGATCCATCTATATGCTGTCTACAAGAAACCCACCTTCAGCCCAGGGATTCAATGAGGCTGAAAGTGAATGGCTGGAAAACCATTTTACAAGCTAACAATAGCCAAAAAAGGGCAGGAGTAGCTATTCTAATATCAGACAAAATAGACTTTAAATGCAAAACTATTGTAAGAGACAAAGATGGACATTACATATTAGTAAAAGGAGTAATCTCTCAAGAAGAGAGAACAATCATCAACATTTATGCACCTAATCGAGGTGCCTCAAAATACGTGCGGCAAACTCTGGAAAAACTAAGAGGAGAAATAAATTCCTCTACAATTATAGCAGGGGACTTCAACACACCACTATCATCGTTAGACAGAACAACTAGGCAGAGAATTAATAAAGAAACTAAGGCACTCAACAATACATTAGAAGATTTGGACTTAATAGACATATACAGAACACTACACCCAAATACAGCGGGATTTACATTCTTCTCCAGTGCACATGGAACATACTCCAAAATAGACCACATGCTAGGCCACAAAACAACACTCAATGAATTCAGAAAGATTGAGATTATACAAAGTAATTTCTCTGACCACAACGGAATGAAGTTGGAAATCAATAAGGGCCAGAGAAACAGGTTAGGTACAAGGATATGGAAGTTAAACAACACACTCTTAGACAAACAGTGGGTCAAAGAGGAAATTTCAAAAGAAATCAGTAACTACCTTGAAACTAATGAAAACAACAACACAATATATCAAAACCTATGGGATGCAGCGAAAGCAGTCCTGAGAGGGAAGTTCATAGCCATAAATTCATATATTAAAAAAGAAGAAAGAGCTAAAATTGAAGACCTAACTGCACACTTGGAGGAATTGGAAAAACAACAAACTAAACCTAAAGGAAGTAGAAAACAGGAAATAACCAAGATTAGAGCAGAACTAAATGAAATAGAGAATAAGAAAGCACTGGAAACAATAAACAAAACCAAAAGCTGGTTCTTCGAGAATATCAACAAAATTGACAAACCCTTAGCCAGACTAACAAAGAAAAAGAGAGAACAGATGCAAATACATAAAATAAGGAATGAGCAAGGTGATATCACTACTGACCCCACAGAAATAAAGAGTATCATAAGAGGATACTTTGAAAAATTATATGCCAACAAGAATGACAATTTAGAGGAAATGGACAAGTTTCTAGAAACCCACAAACAGCCTACATTGATGAAAGAAGAAATAGATGAACTCAACAGCCCAATTACAAGTAAAGAGATAGACTCAGTCATTAAAAACCTCCCAACTAAGAAGAGTCCAGGACCAGACGGCTTCACAGCTGAATTCTACCAAACATTCCGGAAAGAGCTAACACCAATTCTACTTAAGCTCTTCCAAAAAATAGAAGTAGAAGGAATATTACCTAACTCATTCTATGATGCCAACATTACCCTAATAACAAAACCAAATAAAGATACCACAAGAAAGGAAAATTACAGACCAATTTCTCTAATGAACCTAGATGCTAAAATCCTTAACAAAATACTTGCTAATCGCATTCAACAACATATCAAAAGGATTATACACCATGACCAAGTGGGTTTCATCCCAGGTATGCAAGGATGGTTCAATATAAGAAAATCAATCAATGTAATACACCACATAAACAAATTGAAAGAAAAAAATCACATGATCATCTCTATAGATGCCGAAAAAGCATTCGACAAAATATAGCACTCTTTTCTCATAAAAACACTACAAAAGATAGGAATAGATGGAAACTTTCTGAAAATGATAAAGGGTATATATGAAAAACCCAAAGCTAACATCATTTTCAACGGTGAAATCCTAAAAGCCTTCCCTCTGAGATCGGGAACAAGACAAGGATGCCCACTATCACCACTCCTATTTAACATTGTCTTAGAAGTGCTTGCACGAGCACTGAGACAAGAAAAGGACATAAAAGGCATCCAGATTGGAAAAGAAGAAGTAAAAATTTCATTATTTGCAGATGACATGATCCTATACATAGAAAACCCTGAGAAATCGACAACAAGGCTTCTAGAACTTATAAAGGAGTTCAGTAATGTTGCAGGCTATAAGATCAACGCTCAAAAATCAGTAGCATTTCTGTACACCAATAACCAGCAAACTGAGGAGGAAATCAGGAAAAAAATACCATTTACAATAGTAAACAAAAGAATCAAATACCTAGGAATAAATTTAACTAAAGATGTAAAGGACTTATATACAGAAAACTACACAACACTGTTAAAGGAAATCAAAGAAGACTTAAATAAATGGAAAAATATTCCCTGTTCATGGATGGGAAGACTAAACATCATCAAGATGTCTATCCTACCCAAACTAATCTACAGATTTAATGCAATCCCAATAAAAGTCAACACTATATTTTTTAAGGAACTGGAAAAACTAACCACAAAATATATTTGGAGAGGCAAGAGGCCCCGAATTGCCAAAGATATATTGAAAAAGAAAAATGAAGTTGGAGGTATCACATTACCTGACTTTAAAACATACTACAAAGCTACAGTGATCAAAACTGCGTGGTATTGGCACAAGGATAGACCTACTGACCAATGGAACCGGATTGAGAGTTCTGATATAGATCCTCACATATACAGTCATCTGATATTTGACAAGGCCACGAAACCCACTCAGTTGGGAGAGAGTGGCCTCTTTAACAAGTGGTGCTTGGAGAACTGGATTTCCATATCCAAAAGAATGAGAGAAGAATACCATCTCACACCTTATACAAAAATCAACTCAAGATGGATCAAAGATCTAAATATAAGATCCAAAACCATAAAAACCTTGGAAGATAATGTAGGGAAGCATCTACAGGACCTTGTAATAGGAAATGGTTTCATGAACTTCACAGCCAAAGCACGAGCAGCAAGAGAAAAAATTGATAAATGGGATCTCCTCAAAATTAAAAACTTCTGCACCTCTAAGGATGTTATTAAGAAAATAAAAAGGCAACCTACCCAATGGGAAAAAATATTCGGCAACCATATATCTGATAGGAGCCTAATATCCTGCATATATAAAGAAATCCTTCACCTCGAAAATAAAAGGACAAACAACCCATATAAAAAATGGGCAAGTGACCTGAAAAGACACTTCTCCAAGGAAGAAATACAAATGGCTAAAAAGCACATGAAAAAATGCTCAACATCACTTGCTATCAGGGAAATGCAAATCAAAACTACAATGAGATACCATCTTACACCCATCAGAATGGCAGCTATTAAAAAAACAGGAGACACTAAATGTTGGAGAGGATGTGGAGGAATAGGAACCCTCATCCACTGCTGGTGGGACTGCGGTATGGTCCAGCCACTGTGGAGGACAGTTTGGCGGTTCCTCAGAAAACTTGCAATAGATCTTCCGTATGATCCAGCAATTCCACTACTGGGTATATACCCAGAAGAACTGAAAACAAAAATACAAACAGATATATGCACACCAATGTTTATAGCGGCATTGTTCACCATTGCCAAAAGTTGGAATCAGCCCCGGTGCCCATCAACAGACGAATGGATAAGCAAAATGTGGCACATACATACAATGGAATATTACTCAGCGGTAAGAAGGAACAAAGTGCTAACACATGGAATAACGTGGATGAATCTTGAAGACCTTATGTTGAGTGAAGCAAGCCAGGTACTGAAGGATGAACAGTATATGACCTCACTGATCTGAACTGAGGAAAGTGAGCAGTCTCTGAGAACCATTGTCTGAAAGATAGGTTAACAAAGGAGAGTAAGAGAAGAGCAGGCTTTGAGCCATCACCCATATGGACATAATCTATGGTAAAGGGATAGAGTGTGGTTGCATGTTGGGGAATGGGGCAGATGAGTGGTGGTGTTCCTGGGTTTGGTGGTGCAGCACTGGGGGGTGGGTGGATTAGGAAGAGCTGGTTCAAATCCCCAGGGCATGTAACTGTGAATCTTGACATTCCATGGGTTAGGAGAGGGGGGTATCATGGGCCCTGGGGGCCTGGGGAGAAGGGAACAGTCAAGATCTAATGGGTTGTTTGGTGGTCATGGGGAAGGTTTTTCATTACCTTACAGTAATGGATACAGGACATGGTAAATATCATCAAAATTATTAAACTGTATCATCTAAATTGTAAAAAAAAAAAAAAAGAAAAAAAAAGAAACAGAAAGATATGGCTCAGTCAAGGGAACAAATTAAAAAGTTCAGAGAAGACACAGAATTTGGAACAACTAGTCAAAGAAGTTCAAACAAATCTCCTGAATCAATTCAAAATGAAGCAAAATGAAGGAAAATATGGATATCACTGCATGATTAGTCCAGGATCAGAAACAATGTTTTAATGATATCCTTAACCCTTATGCCAAATGTGGGCACACCAGAATAAGTGTCTTAAATATGGAAGGTGATTGAACACCTTTTCTTAAATGAATATATGGAGAAAAAATATCCAAACAAAAATCTCTACCCAACAGGCTTTTTCAGAGGCTCTTCAGTGATCACACACAAAAAAATGAATGTAGAGTTAACATCTCTTTTCCAAAGGAAGAAATTATTTGACTTAAATTAAAACACACATGTACACACATGTACAACTAAAACAAGACAAAGCAAACTAAAGTTTCAAAAATTCAGTTACTGTGTATGAGCATGGTAATTAGTTTAGTTCAGAAACAGAAAAAAGTTATCTTTCCTATTTAGGTGTTACTGGTGACAGTTTTCAGGCCAAATTCCAATGTGAAAATTAGGTACCGCCTCTTTCTTTCTGTAGACAGCTAGTTGCTGAATACTAAAAGTAAGGACTTCATTAAAATTAGTTTAGGAAACAGATTTTTACTGATATAATGAGAATAACCAACACAGTTTAAACTAACCAAGATAGACATTCAGAGGTAGGAGAAGCAAACTGAATTCAACTATTAGCATGCTTAGAAAATAACTATCTACAACAACATTTTTTTATTAAAATCAATTGCATTTATTACATGAGTAAAAAATATTCACAAAATATGTAAAATAAAAAGTCATCTAACTGACCGCTTATTAAGGATATCAGAAACGCGTTTGACAAAACATCAAACAATTTAAAACACCCAGCTTTCTCAATAAAGGTAAACTTGTACAAATAATGCAACTATGTAATTTTATGTATTACTAACATAATGAGCCACCATATTCCAAGATGTTAGATGAAATCTCTCTGAGGTGAGTGGATAGAAAGAATAAAGGTTATGGCAATTGGTTGGATTTTAATTTCTAAGAGATTAACATATACACCCTTTCTTTCTTGTGCAAAGGGAAGGTAATTCAATGTACTTTTTCGAAACAGAGCCTTAGCACATGTGGAGAAAATTTGGGTGTTTGCTTTGGCTAACATCTTCAAGCACACAGTCTACAGTAATCAGGTATCAATCCTATGAACAAGAAGTAGGATTCTTCCACTGTTCCAGAAAGTAGAACAATTTCATAGTTCCAGGAAGAAGCAAAGGAAATGGTGAGACTTGATTAAAGTTATTTCCAAAACTGGACACTACTGGAATTGGGCCTATTTGGGAAAAATATTTACTATTTCAGTTCACTATAGTACCAGAGATAAAAACTAAATGGTTTGGGGTCGGATGTGGCTCAACTGGTTGGGCGTCCGTCTCCCATATGGAGGGACCAGGGTTCGATCCCCAGGACCTCCCGGTAAAAAAAAAAAAAAAAAAAAACTAAATGGTTAGGACTCCTAATAACGCTCATGAAATTTCTAAGGATATCTGGCATACTTAGAGAGCACAGGTTAAACACCTATCTGACTATCTGACTCATCAAGTCATGGTTTCTACATAAATTTTCTAAAGTCTATAAAAAGTGGATTGCTATAGAAATGTAATAAACCATATTAAATTTGAGAAATTTTCTTAATAAGCAAAGATAAGTAACATAAATATAAAATACTATTAAAATAAAGTACAGGGGAGCAGGTATAGCTCAGTGGTTGAGCGCCTGCTTCCTCTGTACAAGGTCCCGGGTTCAATCCCCAGTACAAAAAAAAGACAAAGCTATCGGCGAGAGAGAAACTTAAAAAAATTAAAGTGCTGCCCATTTTAAATTCTTAGAATACATCCCATTCATCACATTGACACATACTCAACAGTAACATTTAGCAGCTTTTTTTTTTCATGCTATCTCCAAGTTTGTGTGTTCCTCTATTCTTTTTTTATTATTTATTTATTTATTTATTTTATTGTGGTTAAAAATCAAATTTTTCACAATACATACCAATAATTGTAAAATGATATATAAATATATATGCATATATGTGCATTTGCTTACAAAAATGTTATATATACATATATATACACTTATTTATTTTAAAAGGTGCTTAGATTACCTAAATATTACACGGAAACTGCAGGGATTACCATGTTCTCCACCTCCCACACCTCCCACAACATCCCACACAAACATCTCCCACAAGTGTGGCCCATCACCCTCAATGGACCTACACATCCTGGGGCCTTGCCATCAACCATAGACCACAGTTCACATCGTAGACCACATTCTCTCCCACACAGTTCTGAGTGGTTTGTGCTGATTTAAAATGGCCTACATCTGTCACCACAACAGCACTCAGGACAATCCCCAAGTCCCGAAAAAGCCCCTGTATTTCAACTTCACATTCCCTCCCTGCCCCAAAAGTGTGCAGTGGCCACCGGCTCCACCTCACTGTTATAATTTCTTCCATTGCTAGAATCACCATATGTGTACAACAGAATACCATCAAGTCCACTTTAGTCCATAGTTCTTCCCCCAATCCTGAGGGGACTGGGATGGTGATGTCTACTCCACCTCCAAGTGAGAGAAGCATTTAGCAGCTTTTAACTAAGCTCTTCTATCCCACCTCCTCTTGGAGATAGCCGCCCCTTCCAGCTCATGTACTGTTTTTGGCTAGAAGACTAATATCTTTATTTAGGGAGTTTTAAAGAATTGCTTCTAGTCATCAGCAGTTTCAAAACTAGCCATTGAAGGAGGGATAGAGCCTATTCAGAAGATGTACGACAGCTTTTCATTTAAGGATCATACAGAAGGACATTTCCTACTGTAAAAATAGATTCTGCAGTAGAGCTTGTGACTTACATTTGGCAAGGGATCACCACTCTGAAAAAAAATGACACTGAGAATTGAAGACTAAAAGACACAGACATTCTTTCTTTTGATGTAAAAAGGGCCACACGCACACACACCCAATAAAATAAAATGCTGCACTTGAATGTCATTATTAGTATTAACAGCATCAAGAAAGGCAGATGTAGAGAAAAGGTTAAAAACTATAAAATCAGGATATAAGAAACCTCTATCTAAATTATTAAATAATTAAATAAGTAAATTCCATTTAATTAAATATAATTGAATGCATTTTACCTGTACAAAGATAATGTAACCATGTAAGTTTTCTTCCACTGAAATGCTGGCTGTAAAATAACTCGAACTGTTAAAAAAAAAAAAAAAAAATCAAATTATTTCCAGC
The DNA here is from genome assembly GCA_026826555.1 of Tolypeutes matacus. Lineage (NCBI taxonomy): Eukaryota > Metazoa > Chordata > Mammalia > Cingulata > Chlamyphoridae > Tolypeutes > Tolypeutes matacus. Next base: position 16,481,433 of record JAKSZT010000049.1, read on the forward strand.
TATTACAACTTGCCTAGTTATCATCATGCTTGCAAAAGTGAAAAAAACTGTTTATGTTAGAAGGGATATTATAGCATCAGGTATACGTTCTCATATTACAGAGGAGAAAGCACATCTGTGCAAACCCTGACCAAGTTCAAACAAATATTAACCAAGCTATTTTCACTGACAATCTTGTCCACTGTTCTTGCCAATAAATCACATGTATGTAAATTTGACTTTTCATATACATTCATAAATGAAATAGTGATTCTTTATCAGTTTTGAATGAAATTAATTTACACTTTAGGAATATTAATTACTGACACAAAACACCACCACATACATTTTGATATGAAAATATAAATCATACCATATCTTCAATCCTAATCTCCTATTTCCTAACATACACCTTTGCTGAAGTGACAGGTGGATTAATATCCATGTGCTTACCTATAAAGTGACATCTATGATTTAACTCCCATATCCAGTTAATCACTAATACAAACAAAGCTTCAGAGTACTTCTCTTTGGGTATTCTTTTGTTGGTATTGTGAATAATTAAATTTAACATCTTAAAAGTGCAACTTTGATATTTTAAAAACTCTTTCCCTGGACTCAATGTGTAACTGTAGAATATCAGTCCAAAAATTACAGAATTCACATCTCTTAAAAAAAAAACACTAGTATATAATATACTGTGGGAAAATCACACTGAAATGTGAAAAAGATAAAAATTTGACTTCATTTTGTGGACATAATTTTAGCTAGATGTGCCATTTGTAACATATCTAAAGCTTTTATTTGTATATCAAACTTTACCTTTTATACTTTCTAAAAGAACTTTAAATAAATCAATCAACACTGCACTGAGCCTACTCCTTACAATAAAATCTTACAGCTGCCAGACAAGAGAATCAGTACATTCTTTCAGCAGTTTATTCCAGTTTCTCTAGTCCAGAGAAGCTGATACTTGGTTAGCATGTTTCCACTTCCAGTGGCACAGCCGTATCCTCTGCCAGCATATGCAACAACCCCTTCACATGATAAATAGAAAATGAAAGGCACCTGGAATACTTAAAATGCTGTGACTGGTTCTAGTCCTGACAAAGAACAAATCAAAATATTTCATAAGGGGATTCCAGAAGTAAGTTTTGATTAATTAATATTCTCCCGGGTCATCAAGAAATTTCAATTACTACTATACAACTCATAATTTTACTACAGCACATTTATCATGAATTTGCAGACAAAAGCAAAATAAAGAATTTTATAAAATGAGAAACTCAAAATTAAAAGTACACACACAAAAGAATAAAAGAAGATTAAAAAAATTAAAAAAAAAAAAGTACACACAACAGGTCCTGTCACTGAGCCGCCGCCAAGGACTCAGCAGCCTCCTCCTCGAGCCCCCTTGTTTCCCGATGCTCCGTCCCCCTGTCTGCCTTTTCCCACCACCACGTTCTGGAGGCCATTTCCACTGAGGAAAAGGAATCCTATCGCATGTCCGCTATCCAGAACCTCCACTCTTTGGACCCCTTTACTGATGCAAGTAAGGGTGATGACCTGCTTCCTGCTGAGACTTAAGAATATATAAGAATTCCATAGAGAAATGGCAGGAAGACCCTTACCACTGTCCAAGGGATTGCTGATGATACAATAAAAAGAAACTAGTGAAGTAGTTTAAGAAGAAATTTGCTGCAATGGTACTGTAAATGGGCATCCAGAATATGGAGAAGTGATTCAGCTACAGGTTGACCAACGCAAGAACATATGCCAGTTCCTCATAGAGACCGGACTGGCTAAGGACGACCAGCTGAAGGTTCATGGGTTTTAAGTGCTTGTGGCTCACTGAAGCTTAAGTGAGGATTTCCTTGCAATGAGTAGAAGATTTCCCTTCTGTCCCTTGTCACAAGTTTAAAAACCTAACAGCTTGTATAATGTACCCATTTGGGGTCTGCTTTTAACTTGGACTAGTGTAACTCCTTCATACAATAAACTGAGAAGAGCCATGCAGTCTATTCTTAAAGTCCCTCATTTAAACAGAACTTAAGCAGTAGGTGCCTTGCAGTGTTCACCCTGAAACAAAGCAATAACGTCATGTTTCAGCCACGCCCAGAGCCCCAAGATCAGAGATGGCTATGTTTCACCGGAAGCTCTTTGGTCCTCACTCTGCAGAGTTCCCTGCCCTGAGAGAATGTCACCACCTGACAAGTCCTCGGTAGAGCTGATAAAAGATGGGGTGAGGCAGCCACAGCAGTGGTACCACAAGAAGGGAGCCTTCTGGTAGCAAAACAAAGAGCCCCTGGTGTCTCCAGGCTGACCAGGTGAGTAGAGCTTAGAGAGGCCACCTTCCCTTTAGTGAGGTGGTGCCACTGAGGTCTTTGTTCTTTTTGGCCAGGCGTAATGGCCTAGCTAAGACTGTCCAAATGAAGAGCCACCAGAATGTGAGGGCAACCTCCTATTAAACTTTTTTTTTTTTTTTTTTAAAGATTTTATTTATTTATTCATTTATCCCCCCCTTGCTGCTTGTGCTCGTTGGGTCAGCTAACCACGCCGTGCGGGCGGGCTTGCCTTCACCAGGAGGCCCCGGGAACTGAACCCGGGGCCTCCCATATGGTAAACGGGGGCCCTACTGATTGAGCCACAGCCGCTTCCCTCCTATTAAACTTTTGACAAGGGAACAAAATTCAAACTGATGCATCAATCACATAGCTAGCTGAAGAGCTTGTGTTTTATTAGCAACAGCTGTCCAATGCCATGTGCAGTATCAGACCTGGTTTTTGGTCGTCCTCCCCCCCCTTCATTTTAATGTTTTATAATGTATTTAAACACTTATTTAAATAAAACTTGTTTTCAGAAACACCTGTAAGAAAGAAAGACGTACACACAACATAATGCGGTGGTAGCACAACATTGTGAACACAACAACACTGAAATATATATGTGAATATGATTCAAAGAAGAAATGTTAGATTGGATATATGACTACAGAAAAAGAACTTTTTTAAAATTTTAAGTGCACTTTATAAAGTACAAAATGAACTTTAAGAAGTAGATTATGAACTCTGAAGGCATGTTTAAACTCTTCATACTCCCAGCAACTAGTATTGTTCAGTAGTTTTACTAATGATATTGATATGCAAAAAAAAAAAAAAAAAATTCCTTTATCCTTAAACTTAAAACCTTATTTTTAACAATGCAACTAGAAAAAGATCTTGACCAAAAGGGAGAAAAGGTAAAGACATATGAGTTTATATGGCTAAGAGACTTCAAAGTGAGTTGGGAGGTCATTCCAAAGGTTACGCTTATACACATCTCAGCAAGATCTCATTGACTGCCAAATTAGACACCATCCCAAATAGCAGGGCTCCTGAGGGCTCTGGAGACACCCAGAGACTATGGTCAGGGTAGATAGCGCACGACTTTGGTGCCTTGCCAGTGGGCCCTACTTTGCAGTTTGTGGTCCCCAGTGTGACAGAATGAGACTCAATTGTGGTTTCCCAACACATGGCTCTTTGGTCCCTTCTATTTGAACCTACAGTCAGTGCTGGAGTTGGGAGGTTTACATCCAAGAGACCTGAATCATTGGACTGTCCTTGTGCCAGATGGATCCTGAGCCTCAACAGAGTTGCAACACCTACTCTCCAGTTCACTGGACTCACCCAGGACAACTAACAAGGAAGTAAGGATGGACAACCACCATACCAAGGAACCAAGAGAACAAGAGAGTCCCAACCATCGGCCATATGGGACTGAAGCCCCTTCTCAATTAGAGGTGGTGTGGGCATCACCATCCCAGAATTCTTGGGATTAGGGAATGAACTATGGACTAGAGTGGATTTACTGGTATTCTACTATAGACTTATTGTGATTCCGGCAATGGAAGAAATTATATCATGGATGTGGAGACAGTGGCCACTGAAAGTGCTGAAGGCAGAGAGAGGGAAACAAAGGTGTAATATGGGGACATTTTTAGGACTTGGAATTGTCCTGAATAACATTGCAACAGATGCAGGCCATTATATATCTTGTCATAACCTACAGAACTGTGTGGCACAGAGTGTAAACTACAATCCATGCTTAGTGGCAATGCTCCAAAATGTGTTTATCAATTGCAACGAATGTATCACACTAATGAAGGATTTTGTTAATGGGGGCAAATGTGGGCTGTGTGGAGTGCAGGGCATGGGAATCCCCTGTATTTTTTATGTAACATTTATGTAATCTAAATATCTTTTTTTTTTTTTTTAATTTAAAAAAAAAAAAAAACCTTTAAAAAAACCTTATTTAAAAGACTCTCTTATCTATAGCTATAAAATCTATAATCCAAAAGGGATTATAAATTAATCTGCTACTACAAAGACGAAAGTTTACAATCCTTGCTTAACTATATAATTAATTGTTTTTACAAAGTATATTAGTAAGAAATATATTTTGACTGACTTCTCACATTAGGGTAAATAATAATTTAGCTAAAGGATAGCCAAATTATTTTTAAAATGTCATCTGAGGGCATTAATCAGAAATCAAAGTGCCTTAAAAATTAACAATACATAATCCATGAGTTTATTCACCTCTAAGGGCTGCATTAGATATTTATTTCTCTAATATTATTCACATCTGTGTACTTGGTAAAAAGGAGATATAACTATTACTTTTATTTTTTTATTTTATTTTATTTTTTTTTTTTAAAGATTTTATTTATTTATTCATTTATCCCCCCCTTGCTGCTTGTGCTTGCTGGGTCAGCCAACCACGCCGTGCAGGCGGGCCTGCCCTCACCAGGAGGCCCCCGGAACAGAACCCGGGGCCTCCCATATGGTAAACGGGAGCCCTACTGATTGAGCCACAGCCGCTTCCCATAACTATTACTTTTAAGTACTGCTTTATTTCCATAATTTTAAGATATTTATATGTAAAATGGAAGTAATTTTTGACAACATTTAAAATTAAGTTGCAAAACTTAAAGCTACATTTAAAATTAAGTTGCAAAAACTATAAATCATCAAGTCAAGATGAATTAATTTACACATGACAAATGGACACTATAAAATATTCAAATAGATTTTCATTCGTATGTAACTGAAAATTTGGATCTACTGGGGGGGGGGAACATAAGGACAAACGCCCTCTACTGGTAATTAGAGAAAAATCAAATGGAGAGAAAAATATTCTTGGAATCATACAGTCAAATAGAAACAAAACTCCTATTTGAAAAATGAGGGAACTGCAATCAGATGATCATACTTTATAAATAAACTTTTTAGGAGTTAAAAAATTACTGGAAAATAATTTTTTCAAGGGGTTAGGGAAGAAGGATATAAAGTTAGAAGGAAACTTTCTGCCAGCCCCAACTCTCTCTCTTAATTTCAACTTGAGAAGCTGATTTAAGAAGATATAAGTTTAAGACTGTCAAAAAGAGGAGTCAATTTTCTTTCTCTTGCCTGACACAAATAAATCAAAATGTTTACCTTGCTATATCTACCCTTTCTGCAAAATACACAAAAACCTGAGTCATGTTCTGCCATCCAAATGGATGTTCTTCTTCATATGGTTCATTCAACTACCCCAGTGAAGATCTCTAGAACATAGTGTAAAGAAAAACATTTCCATTTTAAACATAAATATATGCCTAACTCACTGGTTCACAAGCTTGAGGCACTGTCCAAATAAGGTTCTATTAAAAGATGATGGGTAAGCGGATGTGGCTCAAGTGACTGAGCACCTGCTTCCCACATGGGAGGTCCCGGGTTCAGTCCCCGATGCCTCCTAAAAACAAAAATACAAACAACAAGCAAACAAATGAAAAAATCAACTCAGGGAAGCTGATGTGACTCTGGTTGAGCGCCAGCTTCCCATATACGAGGTCTGGGGTTCAATCCCTGGCCCGGGTACCTTCAAAAAAAAAAAAAAAAAGATGGTTTTTCCAGAAAAAACTGCTACTCAAAATTCAAAATTCCATCTTCACCTCTTTTGGTAAGTTAAAGACTAAAGAGGGACCAGTTTCAAGAGAAAAGAAAACAGGAAGCATATGTGGCTCAAGAGACCTACCACATGGGAGGTCCCAGGTTCAGTTCCCAGTGCCTCTTAAAGAAGACGAGCAAGACAGTGAGCTGACACTACAGGCTGGCACGGCAAGCTGATGCAACAAGAGACACAAGGAAAACATAATGAGAGACACAACAAAGCAGGGAGCAGAGGTGGCTCAAGCAATTAAGTGCCTCCATCCCACATTGAAGGTCCCGGGTTTGGTTCCTGGTGCCTCCTAAAAAAGAAGACCAGCACACAGCAAATGCAAACAATGAGGGGGTGGGAAGAAATAAATTAATAAAATAAATCTTAAAAGAAAAATGAAAACATGTCCACTTAAAAACTTGAACATAGAGAAGCGGATGTGGCTCAACTGATAGGGCTCCTGTTTACCATATGGGAGGCCCCAGGTTCATTTCCCTGGGCCTCCTGGTGAAGGCAAGTCGGCCCGCGCGGCGCAGTGAGCTGACGCAGCATGACTACGCAACAAAGGGAGACAAGTAGACACAGAAAAACGCACAGCAAATGGGCACAGCGAGCCCAAGCAGCAAGGGGGGGATAAATAAATAAATAAAAATAAAATCTTAAAAAAAAAAACTTGAACATAAATGTTCATAGCAGCATTATTCATATTACTAAAAAAGTGGAAATAACTCAAATGTCCATTAACGGATGAATGGCTATGTCTATCATACAATGGAATACTATTCAGCAATAAAAGAAATGAGGTACCGATACAGGCTATATCATGGATAAAGCTCGAAAAACATGCTAAGTGAATTAAGTTAGTCACAAAAGACCACATATTATGTGATGCCATTTACGTTAAATGTTCAGAATAGGCAAATCTACAGAGACAAAAAATAGAGATTATCAAGGGCTAGAAGGGGTGCAGGGGACGGGAAAAATTGGGGAGTAACTACTAGTGGATAAAGGGTTTCCTTTGGGGAAATGAAAATTTTCCAAAATAATTTGCCGTGATTGTTATGAAACTCTGTGAATGTTCTAAAAAAGTGAATTGTACATGCTAAATGGGTGAACTGTATAGTATATGAACTATATCTAATAAAGCTGTTTAAAAAAAGATACAGTCTTGAGAAGCAGCTGTGGTTCAATTGGTTGGGCTCCCGTTTACCATATATGGGAGGCCCCGGGTTCGATTCCTGCGGCCTCCTGGTGAAGGCAAGCTGGCCCGCTGGGCGCGGTGAGCTGGCACAGCAAGATGATGCAACAGAAGGAGACAAGCAGACACAGAAAAAAAAAAAAGCAAAGCAAATGGACACAGCGAGCACAAGCAGCAAGGGGGGAGGATAAATAAATAAACGAAAAATAAATCTTTAAAAAATTTTTTAAAAAAGATACAGTCTCTTTAAAAGCTTTTTGGTAAGAATTTTTACTTGAATTTTTCAACTTTGATCCATTTTTTCTAGATTGTTTTACATTTAACATATATTTACCTAAATTATAGATCTGAAATAAAAATAATGATTGTAAGGCATAAAATGGCTCAAAATTCAAGTTGAGAATTGGAAAACTATTTTTCAAGGGTTGAGTTCTAAACTTTCTTCTAATATCTAAATATTTGTAATTTAAAACTGCTAAGGAACAGATAATAGACTTACTAGTAAGAAACATGCTTTGACAAACCCTTAGCATTTTAACTTCAATATTAGTAACTATAATAATTTACATTTTTCTCAGCAAGCAGACTGACTATAATTTGTGAATATATTCTTGTATCACATGAGCCCTTAAGACTTTGGAAAAATATTTAAAGTGATATAATACAAAGACAATTATTAACATTTCTTAGGTCTTCTAGTATATTTCCTGCAAACTTACCATCTGTACACTTTTTTCCAATTCTTGGGGAATTGCAAACGTAGATGAAGGAGCCTGAGTAAGAGGCCATGCACCAGCCTACAAGAAGAACATTGAAATAAAAAAGTTAAATAGATCAACATCTAACTTCAAAGTAAATGTTAAAAAAATAATTTAAGCAACTAAAACACCCTTTTCCCCCCTCCCTCAAAATCTTGACAAAACCCAACAGCATTACTATCATAGCACATTTTGTTCCAAATCAATATAACATGCAACTCTAGAAGCCACAATCCATTGATTCAAAGAAATGTATTCAGGCAACCATTTATTAATCCTTTATATCAGAGTATTTAAAGTGATTATTAAATGCCCACAATAAAACACATATTCATACCTGTAGAACATATATTTGAAAACTAATTCCCAAATCTATTACTGTGTCTTGATTTTTGATAAAATTGTTGAACTTATTGTTGAGATCAGCACTGACACTCATATCTGTATACATCCGATGCAGCTTGCTGGTAAACTCATAACCACAAGCTTGCTGTAAAAAAGCGGTTTTGAAAACACAGAAAATGAATAAACCATATTGATTAATAAAACTGAGTTGCTATTGCTAGGTCTTTGGTCAAATGTCCTTGTTTGCATACCAACATCTGAGGCCTACATTATGCATAATCCAAAGCAGCTATTCAAAGCTTTTCAAATTTCCTTTCTTTTTTAAGGTACATTAAATAAGTGAATGAAAACACATTATTTTTGAAACAATAAATATCCCTCTAAAACAGAAGTGCTTAACCTTTTTTGTTCCATGGTCCCCGACCTTTGCCAGTCAGGTAAAAACCACAAACCCCTTACTAAGTCCACACTATACTGTATATTACTTAATAAATATATCACACCTGCACCAATGTGTCCCCACAAGAATACTGTTTTTTTTTAATTTTCAATTCAAACTCTAGGACTCCTGAAATCTTTCCATGGTTAAGAACCCCTCCTTTAAAACAAAAGCTTTTCTCTAAATCCAGATGCCTCATTTCAACATTAGCAAAACACTCCATTATTATATGTAAGATACCTTATAAGATTTACATATGGTGTCAAAAAATATAAAAGATTACTGGGAACATTCATGCCAGCAGTCAATTTTTTTTTTTTTTTTTTTTTTAAAAGGAGGGCATTTAGACATATTTTTAATGCCATCTATTGAGTGATGAGGAAATCTATTTCTTTGAAATTATTCAAAATTCTGTCATCACGTGGTCAGAAATTTGAATCTCTAACCTTGGGATATAAAAGGCTTTGTGTTTTGTTAATATTACTATTAAAAACTCAAAAAGTACAATTTTTGTTATGTTTAAAAAGGAATGCACATTATATTCAATTCCAATACACAGGAAAACTTTCAACTACTGAATAACTCAGGATAAATATGAATCAGTTACTATATCTAATCAGTGTGTAAGCTGAAATAATGTAAATATGAACTAAAATTCAACTGTACTTCATGAACTTGCTACTTAAAAGGAGTATTTTAAGTGTATTCATTTATAAGTAATACAAATATTTTGTAAAGTTAATACTGATTATCATGTATCATATATTTTGTCCTTTTCATTCATTACTTGCATATGCTACTATATGAATATACCACTATATGTTTAACCAGTCGGTATTGATGAATTATTTCCTAGTATTACAAACAATGTTGCAATTAACATATTTATGTGCTAGTGGAATAATTTTCTAGAAGGGACATTACAGGATCAAAGCCTTACATTACCTTTAATTTATTGATCATGGCTTCTTCAGAATCCATAGACATAGATAACCCATGAATTAAACGTTTTGCCAGCATTCTTGCGTAGAACTACATTTTTTAAAAAAAGATGTTTTTAAAGATTACTTCCTTTCTGAGGATTTAAAGCACAAAAGTAAATCAAAGCTGACTAAAACACACATAAAGCTTTTCTATTCACAGCTTACCTTTTGAAAAACGTCCTTATCATCAATATATTTGAAAACAGTAATGAAGCTCGTGAGTTTGTCTTCTACTTCATTCTCAGTCATCCCTTTTGCTGATTTCTTTAGTAAGTTGTCACAGTATTTAGCAAGCTCAAATAGAAATTGATAATAAGTCTTATAAAGAGCCCTTAGGTATATATCATTCCTCAAAGGATGTAAATTTACAATATGAAATGAGATAAATTGCAGGGTGTTTTGTGGCCTAAAGCTTATGTTTAAAAAAAACATGAACAATTTACAATAGCAAATGAAAGAATCAAATATCTACAAATAAATGTAACCAAGGAAGTAAAGGACTTGTACATGAAAAACTACAAAGCACTGCTAAAAGAAATCAAAGACCTAAATAAATGGAAGGGCATTCCATGCTCCTGACTAAATATTGTCAGGATGTCAATTCTATCCAAAGCGATTTACAGATTGAATGCAATTCCAATCAAAATTGCAACAACCTTCATTGAAGAAATGGAAAACCCAGTCATCAAATTTATACGGAAGGGTAAGGGGCCCCAAATAGCCAAAATCATCTTGAAAAAGTGGAACAAAGTTGGACAACTCACACTTCCTGATTACAGCTACAGCAATAAAAACAGCATGGTAAAATAAAAAATAAAAACAAAAAACCAGCACGGTACTGGCACAAGGACAGACATATACCAACAGAATTGAATTGGGAGTTCAGAAATAAACTCTCACATCTATTGCCAATTGACTTTTGACAAGGATGCTAAGTCCACTCAATGGAGAAGGAATAATCTCTTCAGCAAACGGTGCTGGGAAAATGGGATATCCACATGCAAAGCAATGAAGGTAGGCCCCCACTGCACACCATACACAAAAACCAACTCAAAAATGCATCAAAGACCTAAATAGAAGAAAACATAAGGAAGCATCTTCAGAATCTAGTGTTAGGCAATAGTTTCTTAGACTTTACTTGCACAAGCAACAAAACACTGATAAATGGTACGTCACCAAACTAAACACTTATGCATCAAAGGACTTCATCATGAAAGTAAAAAGACAATCTATAATACTGGAGAAAATATTTAGAAACCACATATCCAATAATGGTTTAATATCCAAAACATAGAAGAAATCCTACAACTCAACAAAGAGACAATCTAATTAAAAAATGGGCAAAGTCTTAAATAGACACTTCTCCAAAGATACACAAATGGCCAAAAAGCACAAGAAAAGATGTCCAACATCATCAGCCATTAGGGAAATGCAAATGAAAACCGCAAGATACCATTTCACACCTACTAGAATGGCTATTAAAAATGGAAACAAGAGAACTGAAAGTAGGAACTCGAACAGATATTTGCACACCAATGTTCCTAGCAGTATTTTTCACAATTGTCAAAAGATGGAAGCAACCCAAGCGTCCATCAACAGATGAAGGGATAAAACAAAATGTGGTATATACACACAATGGAATATTATTCACTTGTAAAAAGAAATGAAGTTCTGATTCATGTGACAACAAGGATGACCTTAAAGACATCATGTTAAGTGCAATACGCCAGACACAAAAGGACACATATAGTATGATCTCCCTGCTATGAAATAATTAGCAAACAAATTCAATAGAATTGGAAACTAGAAATCTTATGTTGTATATATATATATATATTACTAGGATAAAAATAATAAAAAAGAATCCCACAGGACTATACCACACAAACAGTGCTAATATAAACTATGGACTACAGTAAATAGTATAATCATAATAATATTCTTTCATCAATTGTAACAAAGGTACCACACTAATGCAAAGTGTTAATAATAGGGAGAATAGTGTGTGTGTATGAGGTGGGGGTATATGGGAACTCTGCTGCATCTTATGCACGATTTTTCTGTTAAGCTACATCTCGTGTGTGTGTGTGTGTGTGTGTGTGTGTATAAACATGAAGAAGAACTAAAAACAGGTCAAAAATCAAATAAACATTTATTTACAAATAAAGCACTGATATAAATAACGTACGTTTCTAAAAGAACACCTAGGTGAATTTTAAGCAGTTCTTTAGTTTTTGACAATAAACTATTTTTTTGTTTAACCTTACAACCACCTTGTAAGTTCTCTTTAACGGTAACCCAAAATTTATCATCAGATTTACTTTAGATTTAAGAATAAAATTTCCATATAATGCAAATAAATTATTTCAAAGAACAAAGATCTTTTAAAACTCAAACGTGGTAAAATGGAATGTTTCCTCATTCAATTATTACTTATGGTGCAAGGTCTGTTGCAGGTCAAATTGTGTATGACATACATCAGTTTTATTTTTAATAATTTAATTTCATCTATTTTTCTAAAAAAAAAAAAAAAAAAAAAACCAAAAAAAAAAAAAAAATCAACGTGATATTCTCCTCAGTTTTCATTTTCTAATAATGACTTTCCATAAGATTGCTTTTAAGTAATCATCAAACTTACCAGTTCAGGTGCTTTGCAAACAGACTTGGGTTCTCTATAATTTACTACTGACGTAAGGGCCTAAAGAGAAAACAGGCCAGTAATTAGCCACCAGCAATAGAGCACAAGTATAGCTGGTTCAATATATGCTATAATCTCTACATCCAAAAAAATACCACACCACAGAAAACATGGCATTTTAGTGATAGTTTGTTATTATCATTCCCATATCTAATGTGGGGTAAACGCCTCCAACTATATTTCTCATGGTTTAATTATAGAATATTTATCCTGTTCTGATTCAAAGATATCATTATAACTCATTAGTGAAATTTGAACACATAAAACAAGGCCAATTTTTCTCTTACAACACTCTTGTAAATAAATTTCCTTTAAAATATCACAATTCAAAAGTTTGTAAGATGTTTTCAATTATTAAGTATAGCCTAAGTATTAGTGTTAGTATTAGCAATCAGTATTAAAGTTTAAAAGTATATATTTTAGAAGATATTAGTTTATTATCAACAATTCCCCTTATATAGCATAATCATAGGACATTGTACAAACTTTCAATGTAACCATCAGTTAATAATTTAAAAGTTATAAGTTATTTCTATTTTGACATTTAATTTAATTACTTGAGGCTAATCTCCATGTCTGGAACTGATATCTAATAATTAGAAGCCTTAATTTCTCAACTGCCTATAAAATGATGACTAAAGGATAATTGTTGATATAAAGGGAATTATATATTCAAAAGTTACCTTATCCAATGCACTCATAAAGTGTTGATCACCATTCAAAACAGTGTTGATAAGTTGAACAAATTTACCATGGACTTCCAAAACTGACTCCACAAATAGTGTTGGCATCTGAAAATATGAAACACAAAGAACAAAATCACATTTTAAGAAGTTCAAGGACAAAATTATGCTCACTAAAGGACTATTTAAATCTAAAATTTTGACACTGAAATTAGCTTGGCAATCAACACCAGAAATGCAGGGCCATCAGTTCCTTTGTCAGAAGAACCCACCAAAAACATACTTCTCTCTTGGGTTAGAACTCTGTAACTTAAGGGTAACAAGAGACAATCTCTTAATTACCAGACTCATTAGCTTCATACAGGGTTATATATAAAAACTACATTCAAAGTTACTGAAGGCTGAAAGAAATAGGAGAGTTAAAGGACCAGTATCAAGAAGATAGGTCCCTGGAGCTGGGCAGTACAATCCCCCACATCTCAGAAGGAAAAAACACATAGTAGTGCAAATAAAAGCTTTCCCTCTTAATGGAGATAACTATGAAAAAATCAGTATCTAAGACTGCTAAAATCATATACTACAAATGCATTCTTGTTTTCTATTTCTTGTATTTCCATCTCTCAGCCCTCAACACCAAATCTGTGTTACCACGCTCAATCTCATTTAACACCTATAAATCTAATATAACATAACAAATCTAATAAATAACCTAATAAATTATTTGTCAAAGACAAATAAATTTAAACTAAAGTGATCAACTCCTAATAAAGTAAATTTGTCCATACACAAATTACTATATTATAGATGAAGAGCCAACAGTTCTAAGAGAGAGAAGTAGCATTTCATATCATGACTGTCTTCTGCAGCAACCATTACTAGTTATAACAAGGAAGGCAGTCTAACAAGATTTGATGACAGGAAAACACTTTGACAGGAAAAGGCACTTTGGTTAAAGTCATATGACTGGCAGGGTGTGTTTGAGAAGATGAGTATTAGGGATCTGAGGGTCACTATTCAGGATATATTAGATAGCAAGCACACATTTAGGAAAATCTAAATTTGCTTCCCAGGCAACTGAATTCAGGGAAAATGTAAAGAAAGCAAGTTACAAGCTATTTTATCACTGATTAACACTACTACCATTACAGTTAACCATCAATGCCAGCTACATAGAAATAGTTATTTAGAAAGAACAAAATTTTTTTTCTGTGAGAAGTTAACTGATAAATGCTAAATGAATCAATGAATAATACATAAACATAACTAAAAAGCCTAGCTCATTCAATGATTTTCTAATAATTTGAAAATTCCCAAAAAAGCCTAACAGACTGGAGGTTTAAAATGATTTTAATAAATACATTTGATTTGTTTGGGATGGTAAGACTATGTAAATTTTCTTTCATCTTTTAAACAGTAAAGTCAAAAGAAAAACTCCATGATAAATCTGATTAAGAGAAAAATTGTCCAGTTCCTTACACAACTCACATTTTCCTGAGTAAGATTACTGGTTGCTCTAAGGCCCTCATCATGGATATGATTTTGCAGCTCCTGAATCATATGAGGTAAACCAGTGGACACAGCACGAAGTAAGACATACATATTTGCCATGTCTAAAGGGGAAAAAAAAATCTGATTATTAAATTCCCAAATATTTCAAAAACTATTTTTAACTTAATTTATTAGGTATATATGGCTCAAAATACAGAATTACATAAGAGTATATAGAGAAGTTTACCGACCCCCATGTCCCAGCCACCTAGTCTCGCAGCCCACAAGAAATCAACGTTGTTGTTGTTTAATAGCTTTCCAAAAATGTTTTGTGCACATTCAGACAAACACATATTCTTCCCTCTGTTCTATGTATACAAATAGTGTAGCATATTTTATGTATTATTTGTAGCTGCAAGTAACTTAACATTTTAAGTTAAATCTTTTTCTGTTTATATTTTACAATCCCATAGTACTCGTTATATGGACATGTTACAATTACTTAAGAACTGACAGAAATATAGATTGTTTCCAATCTCTTGGTATTACAAACAATGTTGCAATTAATAATGTTGTATCCAGGCAAGCATATTCCATGGTATAAATCCCTAGAAGTGGAATTGCTACATCAAAGTTAAATCTTGAAGATAGAGCCTTCTAAACAGCACTCCCAGCAGCAAGGAGCGCCATTGTCAACAATGTGTTATCAAACGTCTTGATCTTTGCCACTGAGAACTAAAAAAATGATGTCTCAGAGTGGTGGTTTTTATTTTACACTTTTTATTGAAGTGTAACACACCTACAGAAAAGCATACAAATCATAAGTGTATACCTCAATGAATTATTACAAGGGAACACACAGCATACCCATGTAATAATCACTACCCAGGGTCGAGAGCCAAAATATCACCTACAACCCAGAAGCCCCCTTCATGTTCTCCTCCCCATCACTCTTCCTTTTCCTTCTCTGTAAAGTGACCATCATCATGACTACTCATAGAGTAGTTTTGTCTCTTTTTGATCTATATATGAATGGAATCATACGATATGTATTCTTTCATGTCTGGTTTTTTTCGCCCAACATTATGTTTATAATGTTCATCCATGTATGCAGCTATAATTTGTTCACTTATATTCCTCCATAATATTGCATTGTATGAATACATCATACTTTATTTATCTATCTATTCTAAATTATTGGACATTTGGTTGTTTGCAGTTTGCGGCTAATACAAATAATGCTTCTATGAACATTCTTGTGCATATTATTTTGTGCATATATGCATGTATTTTGGGCAGGGGTTATAAACCAAGGAATGGAATTGCTAGATAATATATGCATATATTTAGCTTTAGTAGTCAATGTCAGTTTTTCAAAGTGGTTGCATCAATTTATACTCCCAACCAGTGTATAACAAGTTTCCACTATTCCATATGCTAGCCAATACTTTAATAGTCTTTAAATTGTCTATTAAATCAGCCAGCATTATTGATATCTTAGTGTGGTTTTAATTTGCATTTCCCAATTTTAATGAGATTGAGTACCTTTTTAAAAGTTTATTGACCATTTTATCTTCTATTCTGCAGTTGTCTATTCAAATTTCTTGACCATTTTATATTTTAGATATAAACCTTTTCAGTTGTTGCAAATACCTGACCCTATGATTGTCTTTCACTCTCTTAATGCCCTTTTGATGATCCGAAGATTTTAATTTTAATGTAGTACACTTGATCAATCTTTCCATTGTGGTTACTGCTATTTAAAATATCTTTCCCTGCATCAAGACCATATAGATATTCTTCTGTATTATGTTCCAGAAGTGTAATTATTTTACCTTTTGTATTTAGGTCAAAAACCCACCATAAATTGATTTTATGGATGGTGTTTGAGGACGCGATTAAATTTCATTTCTTTCCAAATGGACTGCCAACTGATGCAGTACTATGTTTTCAGAAGACTAACTTTCATCCACTGCTCTGCAGGGCAACCTTGGTCTTATGTCAACTCTTTGTGGATGCATGGCTCATTTCTAGGCTCTCTATTTTATTCCATTTGTCTATTTATCTAGCCTTGCACCAATGTTTCACTATCTTAATTATTATGGTTTTATGACAAGTCTTGCTAAACTGTAAAATAAGTCTCCCCATCCTAGTCTTCAAAATTGTTTTGGCTATTCTTAGTCCAAGAAAATAGCTTTCAGAGTTAAAAATATATATATATTTTTTAATTTTCACTAGACTGCCTAGATCTACAGATCAATGTTGTTTTCACTAATGATTAATTTTCTGTGTACGTCTGGCACATCTATTATTACATTTATTCCTTGCTATCCTGATAATTCCTAATGTTATTTTTCTCTAAAATATTCCATTTTTCACTGCTTATTGCTAGCATCTATGTGGGTATTTTCATTTTCTATTTCGAAGTGAGACTATGCATCTCTTCATAGATTTAAAATCTATTCATGTAGGGAAGTGGCTGTGGCTCAATCAGTGGGGCTCCCGTTTGCCATGTGGGAGGCCCCCGGTTCGTTCCCGGGGCCTCCTGGTGGGGGCGGGCCCGCCAAAGCGGCGTGGTTGGCTGACCCGGCGAGCGCGAGCAGCAGGGGGGGGATGGAAGAATAGATAAATCTTTAAAAAAAATAAAAATAAAAATAAAAAAAAAATCTATTCATGTTTTCTTTTCTTATCCTCTACCGTTTCTTATTGTTTATTAGGAACTCTTAATGTATTAAGGAAATTAGTCTTTGTAACATAAAAATGTACAAACTCATTTTCCTAGTTTTTCTTTTGACTTTAGAATACTATGAAAAATTTCCAAAAATAGTCTTTCAACATGCACTATTACTAATCTGTAAAAATGTGTATGTAATATTTTAAATACTATTACTAAAATATGCTTTAAATCTAAAGTGGCTGAAAGATGATGTAAGAAGTGGCTTTGTACTTTCATTTCTATTTCCATTTAAGTTTGGTATTACTTACCATTTTTTTTCTCTTGTCGAATGATATTATGACATTCTGCATGTAAGAACTGTAAGTGGTCTGCTACCATTCTTTGCTGACATTCATGAATCACCTTAGTATATGAACTTGGATGTAAGTATTTTCGACATCGAATTTCTTCATCTTTTAACCTACCTAGAACCTATGGAAAAATATTCTTATAGTCATTACCTATTAAGCTTTACTATGAGGAAAAAGATGTATATCAGTAACTTAGGTAACCAAGTCATAATAATTCAATTAAACATGGTAACAGTAACAAGAATTATATAACCAATTTAAACCCAAATTCCACACATTTCAAATTTTTACTTAAGCTACTAGTTAAAACCTACATTTCATCACAATCTTATGAAGAATGAAGTTAAATGGTCTGCATTCTGTCTTTATTGACCCCAATAATTCTACTATATAGACAATATAATATGCAACAGGAAAAGTAGATACAAATTATTAAAAACCATACAGGTTATACTCCATATAAAATGCTTTACTATCAAACTAAAGAACAATTCACATTAACTGGGTCAAACAGATTATTTTACCTTGGTTCCACTTCTTGTAAAATATCAATGCACACAGCATGTGCATGGCAGTTAACTATCATATTACAGATTTCATGAAAAATTTTGGAAGTCAAAATATATTTAGTCAATCCCTCATTCAGAGGTGGAGTGGGCATTACCATACAAGAATCCTCAGGATTGGGGAATGAACTATGGGCTAAAGTAGACTTACTGGTATTCTACTATAGATATATTTGGATTCTAGCAATGGAAGAAATTATATCAATGATGTGGAGACAGTGGCCACTAGAGGTACTGAGCACAGGGAGAGGGA
This sequence comes from Tolypeutes matacus, assembly GCA_026826555.1. Classification (NCBI taxonomy): domain Eukaryota; kingdom Metazoa; phylum Chordata; class Mammalia; order Cingulata; family Chlamyphoridae; genus Tolypeutes; species Tolypeutes matacus. Next base: position 16,499,808 of record JAKSZT010000049.1, read on the forward strand.
AAACCAGGTGTAATATGGGGACATTTTTGGGACTTGTCCTGAATGACATTACAACAAGAGATACAGGACATTACATATCTTGCCATAATCTACAAAATTGTGTGGAAGAGAGTGTAAACTACAATGAAAACTATAATTCATGCTTAGTGGCAATGCTTCAAAATGTTTTCATCAATTTTAACAGATGTACCTGACTAATGAAGGATGTTGTTAATGTAGAAAAATGTGGGAGATGTAGGGAGCAGGGCATATGGGAATCCCCTATATTTTTATGTAACATTTATGTAATCTAAGTATCTTTTTAAATATATATATATAAAACTAATAAAAGAGCAAAAATCTATTGAAAAAAAAAATATATATATATATTTAGTCAAGTCAAGTGTGCCCATAAACACCTTTACTAAAGTTAATTCTATACAAAATGCACCGTACAACAAACAATACACTGGTTAACATTAAAAAGAACTAGCTAATGAAAATAGCCAGAGAATTTCTGGCTGAATTTCTACCTCAAAATAAAACTGCAATTTTGCTGCAATAAAACTTATACTAGCATAGTACATTAGCATAAATGTACTAAATTTTGTAGGCTTGGAAAACATTCTGCAATGTGAAGCTATTAACTGGAGTTTCTGAACTTAACTGGCCCCAGGGAACTATGTACATTTGAGCCTTTGTAAAGTATTGTTGTGCCTGCCTGGGCATCAAGAGAGGAAACATATGACGATGATGTTGGGAGGGGAAACAGGAAATAAGACATCATTCCTGGATACCTCTCAGAAACCTTATTGTGAAAATGAGGCTCAAGAGGGTAGTCCCACAGTGCTACCCTCCTGTGGACACAGGAGTACAATGGCAAATCACAGAAATCAAGAGTGGGTAAGAAGATATCTAGATTAAAAAGGTATTCATATATTTGATCTAATGAGTCATTCTGCTCGAGTTTTTCTTTTAAAATAAAAATAGCCTTTAAAAATTTTAGCCTATTAATCATTTAAAGCACACTACAATTGACTTTAATCTTTAATTGGATTAATCTATTTGACCCAGTTAATGCTTGACAGATTAACTAAATGTAACAGGAATTAGAGTTTGGGTTTGAGGGAGGTAAGAGAGGATGAAAAGAGGAAAGAAATACACAACGATCATTAGCAAAGAGCGTATCAGGAAAAATGTACACAAAGTTCGGGAGTCCCAGTGCAGGACGTCAGAGAGCTATAATAGCACTGGGAGCCAGGAGGAAAATGCCAAAACTAGAAGAATGATACCAAAAGGTTATGAAGTAAGAAGGCTACACCAGTTAGTCTATTAACTAAATGCACAAAGATAAAATCCTAGGATTTTTGTGCTTGAAGCTATTACAGTTCACCATCATTTCCTGAAATAAACCAATCTTATAAACACTATTTTCCAAATATAATTTATTTCCAATGGCTGAAAGTCAGATATGAAGAGGTGAATATGCATCACCTCTGTCACTCTATGTGCATATTTCAGGATTAGATCTAGAGCTTTAACAACAGTCTAGGACGAAGAAAGGGCTAAGAACTAAGAACTACTGAGATTCTGTGTAACCTGCACTAATGGATGGGGAGGGAAAAGGCTTGGATGACTTCCTCAAGGTCCCAGAGCTAATTAGTGGCAAAAGCAGGAATAGAATTAAGCAACTTCTGACTCTTAGACCAAGGCTTTGTCGAATATATATGGTTTCTTGACCTATCTATGTTCTATAGAGGCAAGACTATTCCATTTTATCTTTCTTGGTACACAAACTAACAAAAACCACTCAGTACACAAAGATGTTTGAAATCCACACCTGCAGAGGAAAATACCCAATTAAGGATAAAATATTACATGTGAATATATCTCAATAAAACCACTTAATAAATAAATAATTGTACAAGAATAGCCAGAAATAGTAGCTATGTACAGCAGGGGAACCACAGAGAGACTGAGAGGTGAAGAATCTTCTTGTTTATTTCTTTGTCTGTTTTTTGTTTATTATTATTAAAATAGTGAAAATGCTCTAATAATGATTTGAGTGATAAATGTACAACTATGTGATTATACCAAATACCACTGATTGTACACTTTGGATGAATTGTATGCTTTATTAATATGTACCAATAAAATTTATTTGTTTATAAAAAAAAAAAGGCCCCTTGGCCAACAGTTGTAAATACAGTATTGCAAATAAGTCCACCCCCAAAAAAGCTCTAATATATCTTGTATGATAACTGAATTTATTACTCAGAAAATATACATAGAATTTTAAAGATGATTATTGATACGTGTTGCTTTAGTGATTAGAATTTCTTCTGGAGGTTTTTCTCAGCCTTTCAAGAATATAACAGACCAAAAGATTGCCCTATCCAAGTATGTAAAAGTATTAGATTTCCTCTTATTTTTTTCCTTTTATTTTAAAGAAAGAGAAAAGCCTAACACATAGCCTCTGCATTTATTTTACGATCCTATTTCCTAAACATATATACTAAGCACAAAATACAGTTTATTTTGCCAAAAAATGCACACCTATTAAAGACAAGCAAACCAAGCAATAGGGATGTATCAAAAAGCACCAACCATGATGAAAATTGGGAGTAGCACTTTTTCTCATGGAAAATGCTATAGTAAGGGCAATGACTTATTAATAGGTGTTCTACAGTAACTATAACTGAAAGTAATGATTAAATAAACATTTGTCTACAAAAAAATACATTAACTAGGGAAATTAATGTTAAATAAAACCATGCCTGAGATATAATAGATCAATGTATTTAAAATACATTTCATTTCTTACCTTTTCCATATACTGTGAGCAGTTTGATTCTTGTAATAAATTTGAAGCTTCTTGTTTGTAATACTCTCCTGTTTCAGTTAGAAAGGGAGACTCAAAGATTTCCTGATAAAACTATATAAATCAATTAAAATCATATTAGAAAAAAATCTACAAGTAATTTAAGAAATTAAAGGTCTGATTATGTTTTTAAAGGAGTTTTTTTTACCTTTAAGGGAAATTTTTTCTTATACTGTTCAACATGAACAAAGGAGTTAATAACCCCATGGATTACTTTCTGGTTTGGGTCTTCTCCACCACGATCACTAAAACAAGGAATAACACAAAATATTCTTTGAGAATACAAAAGTCTATGGAAATGTACCAAATTAAGCTAAAATATTGTTGCTTATTCCATTGGTCTAATCAAATTATAAATCATTTTAAAGGTTAATGCATGCATGATTCTTAAAAACAATTTTTCATATGACAGCTGAATTAATATTTGATAGTTAATATACATGAGGTATCATTTAAAAAAAAAAACCACTTTTTAATCACAAAATTAAAAATACAATCTCAATACTAAGATGATATGTCTTTAATTTTAACAAAGTAGCTATAAGCACAAGAAGTAGCAACTTTAATACTGCTGGTTAAGAATTTCACTCACCACAAACTTTATTATTAGAGGGTTTGATATGAGAATGTAAGTATTTGAACTATTACAAGTTTGCCTACAGTAATTCGTCAGTCCATATTCCTCAAAGGTCTACCCTATATAATATACCACTCATTGAAATGACTAATAGCTGAACCCTCTCTAACAGACCTGCTAAAGTAGCCAAATTGCTTTCCATTCAAGCACAAAAGTATTTATTCAAAAATTTAGTGAGATGTTTTTAAATGTCTATATTCCTTTATAGTTGCAAAAGGCTCTAAAATCATCTCAGTTATTTATGTGACATCTGATAAGTTCCTCCTTAGTCAAAGACACTGTAGAGAGGCAAGGCTTAACAACCAGAGTAAGAAATGTAGGTGAATATTAGTTTTTCTAAGTTATAGAAATAGAAAAATGAAATCATCAGAAAATAAGTTTGCTTAACACCCCAGTAAAACAGTCTGGTCCTAAATTGGAAGTTTCTGACTTTAGTCCTAGTGCTCAGATCAAATCATTATGTGGTCAAAGGCTTACCCTACTATTAGCAATCTTCCACCCCACTCTAAAATATTTTTCTTTGGAAAAATAATTACTATACAAAGAGAGTCACAGAAAATATATTACCAGGGGGACGGATGTGGCTCAAATGGTTGGGCGTCCGTCTCCCATATGGAGGGACCCGGGTTCGATCCCTGGGACCTCCCGGTAAAAAAACAACAAAAAAAACAATGTGGTACTGGCATAAGTATATATATATAAACAATGGAATAAAATTTATAAAAAAAAAAAAAAAAGAAAATATATTACCATCATTCTCTAGTAAAAGCATCATTTTTTATACTAGAAATTAAAGGTCTGAGCTCAAAAATATAAGGATTTTCTAAGCATTTAAGTTTTAAAAAAGCATTGAGGCAATTACCTTTACATATTAGTGTCCCTGCCTGCCCCCATATCCCTCTAATCTTCTTTCATTCTGTCTTTAATTAACTGGATATTCTGAGGACAATTTTTTTGTTTATGAATTAATATGGTTACAATAATTCTGTCAGTCATAGAATCTTAGATACAAAGTCTATATCATAATATCACTCATAAGAAAAACAATGAGTTCATACAAGGTCACACATAGCTCATTTCCTCTGTTCACCTGGTTCCTTCTTAAGCTCAAATTCAATTTGGTGAAAATGATCTAATTTATCTTATATTTGCAACACATCACTATTTTCCCCTTTAACTTTCCCTAGGACCACCTTAAGTTAGTTTAGAATGAGAAATACCTGAATATTTGGAAAACCAGGTTACCCATTTTCCCTGCTCAGCACAAGGAAAACTTCCATTCCTGCTATTCTCAGCAACCCCACCATTTACTTCAGATCCCAAAACTCCCAAATAAACTGGAATCAGGTATTAAGATACTCCCCAGAAAACCAGTGATATTCCTAGTGCTGAATAACTATATTATCTATACGCATAACAACATTTGAACTTCTTAGGTATAATTATACAATCTCTAAGATCATCATGTATTTTTTTCAGGGAGATACTGGGGATTGAACCCGGGACCCCATAGATGCAAAGCAGGTGCTCAACCACTGAGCCACACCTGCTCCCCAACCATATATTTTTATAATGGCACAAAAAGTACTGTGTAAAATCATTATAAATATAGAATACTTCTATTAGGCTTATAAATAATAACAGGTAATTGTGAAATGATGCTAAATTAATAGTTTAAAAAGCAAGGAATATATTGGTCATCTGAACAAACTCTGGTCTTATCCAATAGTGGGTCCAGTCAATAAGCCCTGATAAAAGAATATGATGAGGGTTTAGAAATACAGGTAACCTTCATTTACATTTTTTTCCTATGTTTAAGATGAGAATAGGGTTCCAGCAAACTAAATTCAGCCTTCTGCTCCCACTCTCCATCTGAGAAATAACAGAATTCTCCCTTCCGTACTCCCTTGTTGGTAATAACCCTTTGACTTGCAGCAGCTGAAAATTTTCAGGGATGAACAGAAGACAGGATGGGGTAGAAAAGTAAGACTACAGACCAAATTGCATAAGGGAAAGAACTGCTACAAGGAGACAGTGGAAGAGAATGGAAGAGGATAGCTTAAAGCTGGAAGGCACATACAAGGTAATGAGAGTGGTTAAGGCATCAAGAGCAACTAGGTCTCTGAAGCCAGGCAGTAAGCAACAGTGTGTGTCCATGCTGGGTCAGTAAGTATGGGGCTTGTATGGAGGCAGCACCCAGAAAGAATGGGAAACCTTCACACTCAGAAGATTACCACAGCATCCCACCTGAGAGTACCTCCTAGGCTCCCAGTTCCCACCTCAGAAGGGCACTGGGAAGTCAAGGATATTTTTTGCCCTCAGATTGGAGCAATTCTGAAAACTCTGATGATGTCAAGTATTGGTGAGTTGTAGAGAAACAGGTACTCTCACACCCTGCTTCTGAAGTACAGATATACTTTATAGGAAAACTGGAAAAATTCTAAATGCATATACTCTATGACTCCAAAAGACACCTGCATATGTGCATAGTAGGCATATGGTTTCTGAAGCAAGGATTGCTTTAGTAGAAAAACTGGAAAACCTAATATACAGGTCTAGGAAAGGAATTTAGTAAAATGAGACAGAACCATACCAAATATTATGGAGCAATTATAAAAGAATGAGGTAGATTTTTATGTTCTAACATAGAAAAATGCCAAGAAATATCACTGAATAAAAAAAAGTTAACAAGGGTTAGCATTTGGTTAACAGTTAACCAAATGCTCTGTGGAGTAAGACTGAGGAAAGGATCTGGAATATTCAAAATTTTATTGTAGCATTTATGTACTCAGAAGTGAATTTTTCATTGAGTAGCTGATATCAGGTCTGGGGAAGAAAATGTACAAGAGATAAGTCTGGAACATTCTGACATACCAGATAGCAAGAAAGCTGTCAAAGATGGCAGGGGTCATGTCAAAAAGACTCCAGCCCTGGCTAGCCAAAGGGAGACAATTTAACCTTTAATAAGATTTACAATGAATGGAAACCTATCAAATAGGTTTAAGCCTATGGGCTCATCGTGATTTGTTTTTAAGCTAACTGGTCACCTTCTGAGGATGACAGGGAACCAATTCATCATTTTGAAAATTAGGTTAAGGAAAAGGAAAGAAACAAGCATTAATCTTATCTTTCCTATATGAACTTTACGATTGGGTAACTAAATAGGAGATGGGGGAAGCACATCTATTCCAGGTAAAATAAAACAAGATAACAGTAAAAAAAAAAAAAGAGTGAAAATCAGACATTACAAAAGAACACAATTATTACCCACAGTCTTGCCAGAGGAATCAAACCTGAGTCTGCATAAGCCACTGGACTGTCAATATGCAGGAAATACTGAGGACAGAGAAACATTCTGAAATGTGCCAAGTACATGCAATCAGCAAAATCCAGACCACGGGAAAGTCTACAGCTCAAAAAGCTAGCATTTACCAACATATAAATAATGAGGGAAAAAAAGGATGGTTGGGAAACCTGCTGACTAAAAAGATTTAAAAGACAACGTTTTTTTTTAAAAAAACAGAAAAGACTAAACTATAGTGTTCATGGATGCATACTTGGGTGACAAAACCCTAAAGAAATAGAAATGATTATCTTAAAAGTCATGGTAGCAGTTATTTTTCTGGAGAAAAAGAGGAGACAGGCACATGGAGAGGTTTCTGGGGTGACTGATGCCATCCTATTTCTTGACCTAGCTGGTAGTGAATTATAATAATTCACTAAGCTATACATTTATGTTGTACGGTTTTCTGTATCTGCATTTTATAATAAAAAGGTTAAAAACTAACAATTTACAACAGACAATGAACATATGGACATGTCAGAGGAAAAACAAACCAGCCTTAACAGCCTATGTTATAAACTATTCTAAATTCAAAGAGAAAGAAAACATTTAATATTTATTTTTATTCAAAGAACACTCAAAAATTCATTACATGGTTTACTGGGAAAAAGAAGAGCAATTTTAAAAATATTTAGTATTAAAAGGCAGTGTTTTCAAAAGCATCCTAAGCAATCAAGCAATTCCTTTTACCTGCATTTAAAATCTATTTAGGGAGCCAACGTGGCTCAAGCGGTTGAGCACCTGCTTCCCACATGGGAGGTCCCAGGTTGGGTTGCCGGTGCCTCCTGAAAACAAAAACAACAAGCAAACAAACAAAAAAACCAACTCAGGGGAGCTGAGATAGCTCAGTGGTTGAGTGCCAGCTTCCCACTTACAAGGTCCCAGGTTCAATCTCCAGCCCTGGTACCTCAAAAAAAAAAAAAAAAAAAAAAATCTACCTTCTCTTTTTATAAGTTAATGATATAATTATAATTCTAAAGTAAGACTGAAATTCTTACAAAAAACTTATCTTAGAACTAGTACTGTTATTATGTTGCCAATTATTTGGTTAGGCTTGCTTTTTTATAGATCACTAAAAATATTAAAAGTCTTACACTGTTAACATTTAAATCCACGAAGTTACAGAATTTTATTTACTAAAAGTATGAACTTTAGATTGTTACCACACTGCAAGTCCCAGTTGGTAATTCTACTATATTACTATAAAAGATAAGTTATTTATGAATAGAATTACTTTTATTTCTTTTTGGTGCAGTAAACACTATGAAAAATATGCAGATACACAAACTACGTTTACATCACTTGCATCTTCTTCCCTGTGTAGGAGGAGTACCGTCTACTTTTGGTTTACGAATTAAAGTTTGTGAGTATAAAGTATATGATGATACCATGAAAAAAAATTAAATTGGGCAGGAGTTACTTCATTGACATTCTTAAGCAAGCAAACAGAAAAATATAACCTACAGTCCACTCTTAAATTTTGTACTTCAACAAAATATTTTGATCAACCTAGATGAAATATGGGATTATTCTTATATTGTTTATATACCTCAATAGAAGCCGCATTTACAGAACTCAGTTAAGGAAAAGAAGTCTAGACCCAGTTTGTTCCTTGAAAACAGAAGATGCAAGATCTTTAAGCCAAGAGTTCCTGTTTTTCCCCTTTACATGGCATTACATTGTCCTGTGTTTCTCTCTGCATCCTTTTAAATATTGTCTCCCTTGCGAAGATCTCACTCCACCCAATTACAACTACTTTCAAAAGTCACTCTTCGTTATAGTTTACTGATAAGCATCCATGAGCCTTATGAATTTTAACTTAGTGGAACACTCTGATTTCTTTCTCTCTCTCTCTCTCTCTCTCTCTCTCTCTCTCTCTCTCTCACACACACACACACACACACACACACATCCTTTAATGACTGAGAGCATACTTCTTTAAAGGCTGACCTAGTCCTCTTTTTTCTGAAATCTTCAAAGAATGTTAACACATTACCTAGGGAGTTGAGGAGGTTGGGGAATCTTTATGAACCTTATTTTTATCTTACAATAAAAAAATAAAGGACAATATATATGATTCTATACAACCAATGCTAAAGAGATGCAGGTGGTGACACAACATAAAATACACCTTCATATAACCAAAGTATTATTAAGAAATCCTTTTTCTTTAAAGGCAAAACCCAAATTAATCCATTCAATGATGAATCTAAGACTACATAGCTGAAAGAGGGAGGAAGTACCTTATTTTGGTAAAATAAAGAATAATTACAAAGTAAGAATAATTAAAAGTTAACTGAGGTAGGGATTATCTACACCAAACTATAGAAAAAGAACTATTGCATTAGTATCAATTAGTGTCACCTGTGTGATGGAAGTAAGTATTTTGGCTAAAGGATGTCAAACAAATGTAAACATGTGCTAGAACACAGTTTTAAAGCAGCAATATCTAACAGATGTTGAATATCTAAGTGCAAACAACATACTAATTAATGAATGTATTTAAGAACTAGGAAAGAACATTTCTTTTCATTTTACAGCTAAGGAATTCAATGAAGTAATTTACTCAGGCAACTAAATATTTAAAGAACAGGATCTTCCAATTTCCAATCTAAGTGTTATTCATCCCAATGATCCTGAGAAGGTTGCTTAAAAGAAAGAGAGAGAGAGAGATGGAAGAGATGGATAAGGGATCAAGACATAAGCAATCAAGAAACAATAAGAGTGAAGCAGATGTGGCTCAAGCACTTGAGTGCCTGTTTCCCACATGGGAGGTCCTGGGTTCGGTTCCTGGTGCCTCCTAAAAACAACAACAACAACAAAGAACAAGCAATCAAAAAAAAAAACAAAAACTCAGGGGAGCCGATGTGGCTCAGTGGTTGAGTGCCAGCTTCCCACATATGAGTTCAGGATTCAAGTTCTGGTACCCGTATACCTCAGGAAAAAAAAAAACACAATAAGAAAGACAAGACTCCTTTTTCTGAATATGAATAGTGTCATAAGACTGAACCCAGTCATGTGAAAGTAAAACAGCATAACCTCCAAAGGTTAAAAAAAACAATCTTACCAAAAGGCAGTTTCAACCTGACAATTATATTGCAAATTTGAAAAATAACTGCTATAAATTAATTGTACCCATTAGCAAGTGCCAAAAGATTAAGTTGCATCGACAAACTACATAGGAACTTGCTTTAAAGAAGAATACCTATAAGAGTTGGATTGCTTTAGGAATTTATTATGAAAGTGTTCACTTGGATGCAGTAATTTTACTGAACAATTATTATGCTCCAGGGGCTAGTAAGGGGCTAGAAGATATGTATTATTATTACTCTCATTCAGCAACTTAATTTTCTAGCCAAAGGTGCAAAATCCATTTGGGATCAAATGAAAAATAGTTGGCAGCCAAATCACAGAAGTGTATAACTTTATTCCCCCAGGAACAAATTATCCCACTCTGAAATTTGAAAACTTGTCAATTTCAATCAATTTTAACATTATATTACTTCTTTCTTCTAATTGCTCTGTTCCAAGACAAAAACTTCATTACTACAAGTAAGAAAATATGGGTAGTTACTCAACCATCATTTCTTATTGCTGTTCTTAAATATTTTTCAAAATTATTCATGGAAATCTAGTATAAAACTCTATAACATGCTAAGTTATTAATTTATGTCCTTCAACTGAGATTATCACCTAGAAAATAATTTTTAAATAACAGGTATTCAATTTGCTGCAAAAGGTGTGGTATCGCATTAAAAACCCTGCTTCTATCTCCATATTTGTTTTAATCTCTATTGTATCACAGTCCCCCAAATATCTGTCAATGATTATGTGAGATTATAGTAACAAATAAATTGCTTAAATTTTTAAAATCTTCCCATTCCAAGTCCTTGGAGAGTTCCAAGGACTCTCCACCCATTCTAACCCAATCTAGTTCAATCTAAAAACATTTGTCTCCAAGAAGAAGAAAAGAACAGAAAAATAAGAGCAGAATAATGAAAAGATACCAATGGAAACCAAAGTTGGCTCTTTGGGGCGAAAAAAAAAGCAACAAAGTAAACCAACTTCTAGTAAAAACTCATCAAGAAAAGACAGAAATAAAATATTATGAATCAAAAGAAGACATGAAAAAAAAAGAAAAAAAATTTTTTTAAGAAAAAAAAGAAGACATCATTCCAAATGGGAATTGAAAAAAGACAATACATTAACCAAGTGATCAAAGTTAACATCACTAGTAAAAAATGTTATCATCTATTCTTTTTTTTTTTTCTTTTTTGGGGGAGAGCGTGAACGCAGTCCCCCACTACCACAAATTATGCAGTCGAGTTTCCCACATTTGGGGAAATCACAGGGGTCAGCACATCTGGAGTGCAATAGATAAGCCTCGCCCTGGGAAAACCACCTTCGTGATCATGGTATCTCCCCTGCCAGGTAAGTATCATCTATTCTTTAATGCAATGAGAAGGGCCCAACACCTCTGTGGTATCTTCCCCAAAATTCATAATCTCAGTCTAATCATGAGAACACATCAAACAAACCAAAATTCAAAGACATAAAAAGTACGTGACGACTGCTCTTCAAAAGTGTCAAGGAAAGACTAGAAAATGTCACAGAGTAAAGGAGACTAAAGAGACAAGACTGCTAAATACAATGTGGGATCCTGGAACAAAAGGACATCAGTGGAAAACCTGGGGAAATGAAAATAGTCTGTAGTTTAGTAAAAAGTATTTTATCAATGTTCACAAACATACCATGCTTATGGTATACAGGACAGTAATACAAAAGGAAGATGAGTGGAGGGTATATTCAAAGAATAATATTAACAACTAATTGCCAATAATTCAGAACTGATTTTAGAAGGTACAAAAGTTTGACTAGTCTTACCATATTGAAAAAAAATTGCAGTAGTGCTAAGCTTCTTACCAAAAAAAAATCTTTTTTACGAAAAACACTAGGCCCAGGTGGTTTTGCATGGAGTTTTATTAAACTTTGAAGAAACAGATCATTCTAAATTTATACAAACTCTTCTATTCAAATGAAAATGAAGGAATATGCTTCAATTTATTGACAAGGGTAAGCCTGATACCAAACCAAGACAAAAAGATTATGAGAAATAATTAGAGGCCCATTCCACTTACACAGGTGAAGAATTCTAAATGAAGTGCTAGCAAATCAAGTGTATATGAAAATTATACGACAATGACCAACCCTGATTATATCCCAGTTATACAAGTATGGTTTAATATTTAAAAATTCATAAATGTAATTTACATTAACAAATTAATAAGGAAAAAAACATAACTCAGAAGCAGAAAGGTATTTTATAAAATTCAATACTAATTCAAGTTAATTTCATTATTCTGATAAAAGAATTTCTATTAAAAACTTAGAAGAAGCATCTTAAATAAGGAAATGTTACAAATGTATGCTTTAAAATGAGGAATGAGACATAAATGCTCATTTTTCATCACTTCTTTTCAGATTGCTCTGGAGGTCCTAGCTAAAGAAATAAGGAAAAAAATAAATTAATTAAATATATATATTTTTATAAATGTATATTTATATAAATGAGAGGCATCAATATAGCAATCATTTGCAGATTATGATAGCTTACATAGAAAACCAAAAATAGTGCAAATTATTAGAAATAATAGGAGTTTAACAAGGTGGCTGAAGATAGGATTTGTATATAAACACATTTGCATTTCTATACACTAGCAAAAGACAACTAGAATAGGCAATTATATATTTTTTCTAATGGTATCATAGAAATCAAGTATCTAGAAATAAATCTAAAAAGAACACAGAGCTTTTACAGAAAAACTATAAAAACTCATTAGGAGATAATTTTTAAAAATAGGTATACATATATATGGATAGGAAGACTTAATATTGTGAAGTTGTAACTTCTCTCCAAAATGTATAAATTCTCTTTACATTTCATTCAATTTCAATCCAAACAAATTTTATTAAAGGAATCTGGTAAGGTGCTTTTACATGTAAAGTGCCAAAGAACAGCCCTCTGGCTTCTGGAGGCAAACCTGCCCTACCAGATATGAAGACTTATTAAGCTACAACAATAACCAGTGAAGTAATGGCACAAGGACAGACAACCTAAAAATCGGAACAGAAAAGAGCCTTGAAATAGAAACACACATGTAGGAAATTCTGCTATCTGAGAGAGGTATGATGTCAGAACAGTGGGGAAAGTAAGGAAGTTAAGAAAAAGCTTTGATGTTATCATTTTTTTCCATGTGTCACTTAACTCTGGCCTTTGTTTATGATGTTCCCATATAAACAGAGAAAGAGTGTTTAAGTCATTACTGTCCTGCCCTTGAGTTATCATTTCAGAAGACATAAAAACTTTTACCAATTCAACAAACATTAAATATAGAGATTTATTTCAAATTACAATTTGCCAAATGTATTCTCTTAGAGACAGAGAAGCCCACTAAGTAAATGCTAAAACAATTCTGACTCAGGGAATCCACAAATCTCATAAAAAGTACGTGAAATTTTGCGTGCATATATATACGAAATTTTTCGGTGGGTAGGTTCCGGCTTTTATCATATTCCTAAAGGAATATAAGGATCCCTGAAAAAGGATGAGATCCACTGTACTTTAAGCAAATGGTTTGGTATAATCAAACTGTTATCATTAATTATGGGGGGAGAAAGAAGTTTGAAGTGAAATGAGGGAAAGAAGAAAACAGGTATTTCCACATTTTATATCACGTTTAAACGTTTTTAAAAATTTTTAATTTTGAAATAACTACAGATTTAGAGGAAGTTACAAAAATAATAGCAAGGTCCTATGTACCCTTCACCCAGCTTTCTCCCATGGTAGCATCTTACATAAGTAGGGTACAATATGGAAAACAAGAAATGAACACTGGTACAATCTAAAGACTTTTCTCAGATTTCACCAGTATGGTTTTTTTTTTTAATTTTTAAACTTTTTTGAAATTGAAGTTTATCATTCATACATGAACATCCATAAACAATAAGTGCATAGTATAAGTTGTAAACTTATAAAACAAACATGCATATCATCATACAGGGCTCCCATACATCACCCCACCACCATTGTTATGAAACAATTCTTATGCATTATTATGCATTCTTATAAAACAATTCTTACAAACTATGAAAGAGCATCATCAAAACATTACTACTAACGATAGCCCATATCTTACATTTGGTATATTTTCCCCCCAACCCACATGATTATTAACACCTTGTATTAGTATTAAATACTTGTTATAGTTCATGAGAGAAGGTTCTCATATTTCTCCTGTTAAACATAGTCCATCTTCCATCACTGGATGGATACATGCAATCATTTATGTATGTTTGTGTATGTATAGTTCAATGTAATTTGATCACATATCTAGAGTCAAGTCAAGATACAATATTGTTCTCTTAACCTTAAAGGAACTTCCTCATACTACCAATTTATAGTCTTATACAAATCCTTAATCTGTTCTGCTTTAAGTTTTAAGACATATTCACTTAATACTTGTAAATACTTAAGAAATCCAAAGGAAAAAAAGAAAACACTCCCATAAAATCTTTACAGAATAAATAGAGAGAAAATTATTTAGTGTAGAACAGTACTTCACAAATGCTAGTATAGACTGGATGAATAACTACCATCAGGGGAGCCTTGTAAAAACAAAGGTTCTTAGTCTCCCTAGGGGATGATTCAGTGGATGCAGGTGAGGATGCAGATAATTATACTTTGGAAAAGCTCCCCAAATGTTTGTACATGTGTGTGTATGTATATTATGCAACATATGTATACATGTATATAGATATATACACATACACAACTATATAAACGTGTGTGTGTGTGTATATATTTATGTGGGGGGAGACATATACACCCTTAAACGCATATAGAATTTTTAGTAAAAAACACTTTAAATCCTTAATAGGTGCTTCCTCTAAGGAACAGAACTGAAGATACTGGTAGAAAAGAGATGATCTTTTACTTTCCTCTCTAACTCTCTGTACATTTTTAAATTTTTACAATCGGTATATATTATATTACTTATATAATTTTATGTAGAAGGATAGCTTTTAAACAGTTTATTGTATAATCCTGATTTCCAGGGGCTGCATTTTAGAAACCAGTAGTACAAAGTAATATTCTTTGGAGACTTGCAGGGAATAGCTATGAACCAAATGATGTGGGAAAAGAAAATTGATAACAGAGAAAAGAAAGTTGATAGGAAATCAAATTAACAATAGGTTCTGCTAGATCTGAAAAGATTTTATCCTGTAAGTCTGGTATAGCTCTTTACACAGTTTTAGGTAAACAAACTAAGGTATTTCACTTAAGACAGAAATGCAGCCTGAGCAACCTATTTCAAAGAACATATAATATATGGGTAAGACAGACATAATGACCTGAGTGCTAATTCTGATTCTGTCACTCACTAGATCTTTGACATGGGTAATTCGCTTACCCTCTCAAGCCTCATTTCCTCATTTGTAAAATGAGTCTATGATAATATCCACCAGCACTTCCTGTGTTAAGGATCAGATGAGATTACAAATGGAGAACACATACACAGTCACTCATCCATCATAATGGTAGTTTTAATACCTGGCCATATTAGCACAAATGACAATGGGAAAATAGATATTAAAACAAAGCAATTTTCTTTTTAAATTGGAAAGACTATTGGAGTCTATTACCTTAGCTATATCACATTCAGCAAGTCATATGTCCTTGTTGAAATTCCATTTACTTAGTTTTAAATAAAACTTGCCCATCATCACCTTTTTGTTAGTTGTCCCCTCTCAGTCAGAAACAGAATGGGCATCACCATCCCAAAATCCTCAAGATTGAGGAATGAATAAACATAAGGGAGGAATGCAACTATGGACTAAAGTAGGCTTATTATTATTCTAGCAATAGAAGAACTTGTTTCATTGATATAAGGCAGTGGACACCAGAGGGGAGGCAGAGGGAAGAACAGGTGTAACATGGGGGCATTTTTGGGACATTGGAGTTGCCCTGCATGACATTGCAATGATGGATACAGGCCATTATACATTTTGTCAAAACCTATATAAAATTGTGCGGTGCAAAATGTAAACTATAGCATAAACTATAGACCATGATTAGCAGCAATGCTTCAATATGTGTTCATCAGTTGTAACAAATGTACCACACTAATGAAAGACGTTAATGTGGGAAAGTGTGGGAGGGGGAGTGGGTAGGGTAAATGGGAATCCCCTATATATTTTTAGGAGGTACCAGGTATTAAACCCAGGACCTCATACATGGAAAGCAAGCAATCAAACCACTGAGCTACATCTGCTCCTTTCCCCTATATTTTTGATGTAACATTTATGTAATCTAAAGCTTATTTTAAAATTTTTTAAAAGATTAAGGAAAAAAACACACACAAAAAAACTTGCCCTGCCTCCTTAAGATCAAATAAATATATGAAAACACTAGAATACTCAAAGCGAACTATAATGTATTCATCATTAATCTAAAGTTATTGGAACTAGGAATGGAAGAAATATTCAGTAGCTTAAAAAGAGGGAGTGGATGTAGCTCAGTGGTTAAGCTCCTGCTTCCCATGTACAAGGTCCTGGGTTCAATCCCTGGTACCTCCTTAAAAAAAAAGACAGGAAAAAACTTAGATGAGACAAACCCAGATTTGAATCCCTAGAGTTGAGAAGATGGGGCTGGAGTCAAACTACCCTAGTTAGTGCTCCACCATTTACTTTTTCATTTGGAAAATGGTAATAGTAGCAGTACCTACCTTCTAGGGTTGTGAGGATTAAACAGGTAACGCATGTAAAGCTTTTAGTAAAGGCCTTAGCACATAGTTCCCATATTTAATTCTTATTATTACTATTAAGCCTTACTTCCCTGAGCTATAAAATGTGGGATAATACCTACCTAATAGAGATGATGTAAAGAAAAAAAGAGCTATTAGTAAAACATGTCAAATAATGCTTCAATGGAAGCTGATTATGACCACAAAAATAAGGCAAGTTAGCCTAGTATCTGACCAGATAAATGTCTCTCTTTTCCAAAATTAACATCCTATAGTTGTACCGTTTTTTAAGACAGTTATGTTTTCTTTAATTTTTCATCGAATTCATTTTTAACAAGCTATTACACATAAGAAAAATTTAATAGGCTCGGACAAAGCTATATTAAGAGACATTTCATAAAAGTACATTTAGAAAATTATATTATTTTCAGTATGATTTTAATGTAAAATAGCTCAATTTCAAGTCAAGAAAAGGTTAACAATTTTTAGCAAAAGAAATTATATCAGAACCAGTAAATATTTTTTATGGTGGTTTTTTTATTTAATCATTGTTTAGCAGAGAAAAGAGGAAGGAAAAAAAATGTTTCTACCATCACTCTTGCCTTTTCTCCCCATCTCATCTCTGAAACTAATGGAATCATTAAAAGGGTGAGTGATAATTTTTTTTAGAAACAACTTACTAACTGCTACCATCTACTTTCTATTTGATATTAATGTTAAATTTAAAAAGACATTCTCAGATCCCCTTTTGTTGCTTCAACTGTTGTTAACTCCCTTACTTTCCACTCACAGCC
Source organism: Tolypeutes matacus (assembly GCA_026826555.1). NCBI lineage: Eukaryota > Metazoa > Chordata > Mammalia > Cingulata > Chlamyphoridae > Tolypeutes > Tolypeutes matacus. The sequence continues at coordinate 16,517,245 of JAKSZT010000049.1, forward strand.
CCAAAATAAGAGCAACACTTTGTCAAAACTTTCCTTGCATTAAAAAACTGTATCTGAACCTTCTTCAAGAAAGCAGATCCAGAATGGAGTGGCCTTTATCATACGAAATTCACTGGTTTAGATAATTTCCCTAACATTGGTTCCAGTAATTTGCAACTTATCAAAAATAATTTGATGAATAAGTGTTTTCAATTCTCCAATGGTAAAGTCTAATAAATGAACAAGGATGTTCTATTCTGGACTCTACAGGAAAAGTTTTTTTTTTTTTTCCAAATTGTATTCATACAGAAATTAGGTAAAGAACAAACCTTCTGGGCCATGGCAGGTAGTAGGGAAAGACATTTTCCCATAAATGTATCTCACAATAATAGGCAAGTTATTGGTTATAATACTGGAGCTAAGAGGTAACTAACTAACTAGAGGAATCTGTTACCTTGCTTAGTAATCCTCATCAGGATTTAAACAGAGAGGAAATGTACAACTAAGTGCACTACATATACAGTCCAAGAGGTTTCAGGACTGAAAAATAACAACTCACTTCTTTCAGGGACTTATTTAATAAGCACATTAGACTGAAGAGGCAGAGTCCTAGGTGGTAGAGGGCATGCTGGAGGGTGGGGAGCAGAGGGGGCAGTAAGAGAGAAGAGCAGAAGGCTGAGCGCCCAGGGTATGCATGCTCTGAGGCTCTGGAAAAGGGTGTTGAGGAGACCTGAAATGTGCCTGGGAATGCTGAAAGAAGCAGGGAGAGAAGCAGCAAAGTTCACAGTAAAACTTTCACAAGTTAGACTTTCACCCTAAGGATTGGAGAGAAGGGGAAAACTGGCCTGAGGAAGGATCAACAAGGGCTCTGAGCACCACACAGAAACCTCTGAGAGCCTGAGAATGGCACAGAGGTGGCACAGAGGAGGTGAGAAGGGACAAAATATTTGAGAACAACTCTTAAAATACTGGCATTAAAAATAAAAAGAGGCTTAAAAGAAGTAATGTGAAACAAGGCTTGCTAGAGTAAAACAAGGCCTAAGTCTAATCAACAGTCAAACAGCTGTACATCATCTTTAAACCTTATCAAACAACAAAGTAGAATTGATTCAGGAAAATAAATGTTAGCACTTACTTTTTTATTTCTCGGAGCAACATTCGAATAAGGATGGCCTGGAGTGGTTCAACCATCAATTTCCTCCACATATCCAATGCTAGCTGCCAGGAAAAATAAAAATCATTAAAGTTGAATTACTTAGTATTTGTCTTCAAATTTTATCTGAGACTATTTTAAAAGTAAAAATATCTACCAAAAATAAGTACTTCTAACTGATATTTCAAAATTCAAGTGAAAACTGGATACACAGAGAAATAAATGTTCTAGGGTTCAGGGTACCAGGGAAAGGCCTAAAGGGGTGGTGGCGGGGGGTGGGGACAAAGGAAAAGAATCTTGACAGGAAAATTTTGTGAGTAAAAGCTGCAGCTGCAGGCGCCCGTCCCCCCCACCTTCAGAGCAGACAGTTTTGAATTTTCCAGCCTCTGGACAGCACTTTTGGACAGAAGGGTTGACAGAGGTCTACCTCCCCAGCAAAGGAGAGAGGGATACAGACTAAGGCTGCTTCAGCTTTTGGCCAACAAATTTGGTCTGCTGTTTCCCATGAACCCTTCCAGTCCAGGAAGGGCTGTGCCATTGTTTGCCCTGGAAGCCGGAAAAGGAGGAAAGAGATCCAACCCTCTCACACACCTTCACTACTAACCAGGACTGGTTATTGAGGAAACAGAGGGAAGCGGAATTATCTCCTACCCAGGAAAAGGGAAGAGGCTGACAGCAAAGATTGAAGAAGAGCCTCTGAGAAAGTCTGAATTATAAGGCTCTGAATAGCCTCCAGACAGTAACATGCAGTGCCCCACCACTAAATCCCTATGCAAGAGAGAAAAATTGAGCATCAGAGTAAACTCACCAACATAATCAGATGCCTAGACATCAGCAAAAATTACAGACCATACTAGGAAAATGGAAGAAATGGTCCAAGCAAAGGAGTATATCAAAGCCCCAGATGAGACACAGGATTGGAGACAACTAATCAAGGAGGTTCTTACAAATCTCCTAAATCAAATCAATGAGGTAACAGATAATATGGTAAAGAGATAAAGCATCATCGAGGACACTGGGCAAGCACAAAAAAGAATTTGAAAACCTGAATAGAAAAATAACAGAGCTTATGGGAATGAAGGACATAACAGGTGAGATAAAAACACATTATAGGCATACAACAGCAGACACAAAATGATAGAAGAAAGAATAAGTGATGCAGAAGACAGAACAGCTGAAATTGAGAGAGAAGAACAGAAAAAAAGGAATGAAAAAAAATTGAGCAGGGGCTCTCGGAGAAGAATAATAACACAAAGTACAACAACATACATGTCATGGGAGTTCCAGAGGGAGAAGAGAAGCAAAAGGAGGCAGAAAGAGTATTTGAGGAAGTAATGGCTGAAAATTTCCCAACTCTCATAAAAGAAATGAATTTACATGTCCAAGAAGCGCAGCATACCCCAATCAGAATAAATCCAAATAGACCAACTCCAAGACACACACTACTCAGAATGTCAAACACCAAAAATAAAAAAGAAAATTCTGAAAGCAGCAAGGGAGAAGGAAACCATCACATACAAGGGACACCCAGTAAGACTTAGTGCAGATTTCTCATCAGAAACTATGGAGGTGAGAAGACAGTAGTAGGATATAATTAGGATACTGAAAGAGAAATGTTTCCAGCCAAGAATTCCTGATCCAGCAAATATGAAGGTGAGTTTAAAATATTCATAAACAAACAGAAACAAAGAGAGTTTGTTAAAAAAGAATCTGGCTTTGCAGGAAGCATTAAAAGAGCCTTAAAGCAACCCCCCCCCCAAAAAAAAAGAAAGGACAGGAGAGCACCTTGGAGAAGAGTGTAGGAGGAAAGACTATCAGAAAGGATAACCAAAAGAATAAAAAGACAAATGAAAATAAGATATGATTTATGAAACCCATATGAAATCTGCTGATCATAAATCTTTGGAAATGAATAGAAATGTTGAAAGCACATCATAGTGTTTGTAACTAGCAGTGCTAATATTGGGGTATGTCAGTGATTGAAAGGGAAAGTCTAAGGTCATGCAAAATTACTAGAAGGAAAGCTAAAAAATGTACCGTGGGACTGTATAGCATAGCGAAACCTCATGTGATTTATGAGTCAGCTATGTACAGCAGGGGAAGGATAGAGAGTGAAAGGTGATTGATTATTAAGGAAAAGAAGTTTTTTTTCTTTCATTATTATTATTATTATTGGAATAATGAAAATGCTCTAATAATGAATGATTGAAGTGGTTAAAGCACAACTATGTGATTATACTAAATACCATTGATTGTATACTCTGGATGGATTTATGATTTATTAATATGTATCAATAAAATTGATTTAAGGATAAGAAAAAAAAGAAAAAAAAATTGAGTGTGCTACCTATTACATAGACACTCTACTTCCATTTATCCATTTTATTAAAATTTCTTTTCATGTACAAAGAGATTTACAAATAACTGCATGAGTATAATACTTCTGTCTACTTTGTTCACGGCTGTACTCCCAGCCTATAGAACAGTGCTTGGTACATCTAGGAGCTCAATAAATAATGGATGAACAATGATGTTCACTGTAGTGTTGCAACAAAAAAATCTGGAAAGGAGAATGGTTAATAAACTCTCACATAAAACAAACTTAAATGAAGAGTTCCTAGACACATAATTTTTTTAAAAAGGCAAAAAAATCCTAGGTTTTTTTGGATTGCATGTATTATTTGATATCAGTGAATTTTAAATATTAAGTCAAAACCATTAGGTGTGTTTGCATAAATACTGTATGCAGATGCATAAGCAAAGTTCAAGAAAGATAAAAACAAGTTGTTTATAATGATTTCCTCTAGGAAGAGGAGTGGGCTTGAGAGTACTGGTGAAAAGAGAAAATTTTAAGTAAAACATTCCCTTACAATCCTATTAACTAAAAGCAACTACTGTTTTCAAAAGTTTTAGTTCTAGTAAATATGTAATGTGTCCAAATTTTCATAAACCACTTTTCCCTTTGTTTTGTTAATGTTTCTCATGAACTACTGTCTATTATTAATTTAACCATTTGCCTACTGTTGGAAATTTAGATTGCTCAGCCATTTGTCACCCTTGTTAACAGTGACTGCAAGAAATACTTTTAAACATTTAAAACTTTTTTTCCTAATTACAGCTCTTTAGACATGTTTACACATATTGTTTAACATCCTATATGATTCATTTACATAATATAAATATAAAACAATTTATAATGATGAAAAAAAAAAGGGGAAACTTCTTGCTAAAAGGGTTATGCTAATTTAAATTTCTATTAACGTTGCATCTTGCCTGTTTATTTCTTCATTAACGCCCATCACAATTTAAAATTAATTTCTTTACTTCTTTGGCCTCTGCTTACTTTAGCTGAACTTATAAGCTTCATAAGGGCAAGGGCCATTCACCATTGTACCCTCCAATGCCTGGCTACTCAACAAATATGTATTATATGAATAAAAAAAACTTGTACAAGAGTATTTCTTTCACAATCAGTAGATGCATTATGTTTTCCACATTTAAATTAGAGCTTTACCTCAAGAACTTGAATTAGATGAACTATATATCTGTTTTACTCTGGATTGCTTTAATTAATTTTTAAGTAAAGTTACAATAAATTTGTTATATCCATAAGTATATATTTCCTCTTTCTAAGCTCTCTTTTAAGTCCATGTCCACTGTATTTTTTTATCTAGAAGAGTCTCAATATTTTCTAAATAATTTGTATTTTACATCATCTTTTCTGTTCCTCTGATCCATCTGAAATTTCTTAGGAAATCATTACAGTATTTATTTACTTAACATTTAGAATGTTTCAGATTTTAAGGTAGTCAACCCAATGTCCTTAATAAAAGGACAGTGCATAAAATTACCTCAATATATAAAAACATACTTATGTTTGCCAGTCATTTTAAAAATTTCCTACCTCTCCTATTTCCATAAGTGGTTCATTCATATCTACACCACCATAGCCATACTGAAGGTCAGCTTCTGTCAATTTATTCTTTTTAATAAACTGTGTGTTGAGATACCTGAAAAACAAATGTAATATTACTGGATACTAAGTCAAAAAACAGGATGAAAGCAAATTACTTGTAACTTTAGAACAATTATTTTAGTTTACAAATCAGCTACAGAAAATAGTTCAGTAATAAGCCCAAAAGAAATTATGTAGAAATTAGAAATATAAGATAAAAATTATCAATCCAATTCTCTTTGCAAGGTCCTAGGTGTCAAAGAATAACAAACACCTCTGAGTAGCAAAACTATTACCCCAGTTCTATTTTAAAATCTCAAGGTTGTTGCTCTAAAAATTTCCAATGTTTATAGCCCAATATCTCTTATCCAAGGGTCAGACATAAAACAGCTTATAAATAAAATGTTTTAACATATTCTAAGTCTAATAACTATGATGAACTCTTAAGAATAAACTGAGATGCATATATAGATTTAAACTATTTGACATCTTTCTCGTTCCAGATTTCTACTCGTTAGTTTATGCTTGATAGACAAGCTTCAAAATAATTAAGAACAAAATTTAAAGTGTAAACAGTGTAATTTTTAATATGGACACCACTCAATTTCTTTTATGTCTCTGAGTATTTTACAATTAAGTTTATTAGCTGCATATGTATTTTTAAATAGACATATGTTCTAGGAAATCATAAATCAAAACAGCTTTCAATGATTTCTTAAAACAGGTCATACTGTACCCCATGGCAGTACATGTTCTTGTAATTTATTGTCAATAAAATGGTTAAAAAGCATCCTTTAATTTTCTGGAATATTAACAATAATACAATTAATAAAAGTATTTGACAAGAACTAATCACCTAAGGTAATTCTGGAGTCTCTGACATACCAGGCATTTCAGTTTATCTTAGAAAAGTCCAGCATAAGAGTTGTTCTCATGCTAATACCAACTGAATTCCAAAGAGTTGTTTGTTTTCCAGCAAATATCTAAAGTACTTCACTTCATGGGCCAGCAAGGTCTTAAAAGGTATGTAAAGCTTCTGGGGAAGGTAGAGCAGGAGGGTCATTATTTTTCTTTAAAATCAGAAACCCTAAATCACCAATGCTAATGAACATCCAACTTATATAATTAGGGTAAAGAAGAGGCTAGACATTACTTTGTAAAAATAATATTGAAATTTATTTTTGAAACAAAAACTAATTTTTCTCCCTTTAGATTTCATTATGCAGATTTTAAGATTATGTTATGCCTAGAAACAAGGGATAGCCTGGACAACCTGACTATCCAGCAAGTAAAATTTCTATTGACTATTAAGTAGTTTTCATCTGATTACTGTCAACGGTGTTCTCTATGAAAAGGATTTCACCACCTAGTCTACCAATATAATTAAGTCAATAATGATCAGTCACATGTTGCCAACACCACACAAGCCAAACACACACTGAACTGAATCCCATGGGTCATCAATTCTAAGCCTTTGCTGTAGACTGTGGAAAGTTACTAAATGATTTTAGACAATGACCAAATTTGCACTTTAGAAAAGATGATGGGGTTTAAACTATAATAGCAGTGAAAAAGAATGAATTTAAAAGCTATTTGGAAGATAGGACCAATAGGAGCTCAGGTAAAGAGAATAACCCTAAATTTAGGATAACTGAGATTTCTGGCTTATATATCTGGGTATACAGTACTACCATTAACTAAAATTGGTAATACCAGGGGCAATGTGTGTGTGTAAAATATAAGCTTACGTTGAACAACAGCAGTAGCACAATATACTTATAGGAAATCCTGGAGATACAGGCAGCTAGCTAAAAATAGTTCTCTGAATCTTAGACTGCCTGGGACAAACAAAATATAGGTTTTGGTTATCAAATATAGGTTGTTAACTAAAACCAGAAGTCATTGAGACTACCCCTGAAAGAATATGTAGTGGAAGAAAAGAGAATAGAATCTATTTAAATGACTAAAAGGGCATATCTGGAATGAAATTAAGGTTAAAAAAAAAAAAAGTAGTTAAATGGATAGGCTTTGAAATGAGACTGAGCTGGGTTCAAATACACCCTTTGTAACTTAATAGCCAAGTGACCTTGAGCAAAATTGTTTAGCCCTGGTTTCCAGGGAATGAACCCAGGACCTCCTATGTGGGAAGCCAGTGCTCAACCACTGAGCCACTAAGCCACTGAGCCTCATCAGCAACCCTGAGTTGGTTTTTTCATTTGTTTGCCAGTTGTTTTTGTTTTTTTCAGGAGGCGCTGGGAATGGTACCCAGAACTTCCCATGTGGGAGGCAGGTGCTCAACTGCTTGAGCCATATCTGCAACCCCTGGTTTCTTCATCTGTAAAAATGGAGACACCAACTACCTCACATGGCTAAGACATTATATATGCAACATTTAATAAAAGCTAATTAATAATAGGTATTGTTTTTGGTACAGAGAGAGCCAAGAGAAACAAGAGAATTGTTCCCTAGAAAATTAAGGAGAAAAAGGCAACTTAAACCTTTAGTGAAATGTCTCAGCAAAAAATGGATCCTACTGCATGGCACACAGTCTAAAAACTCTAGCCATCTACCCAAAGGCCAACTCATCCCAGCAATGGTAAAGGCATGCACACACACACACTGGTATCCTTCAAATTTTCCCAACTCTCCCCAAAATTTAGCCAGGAAATTCTTTAAGTTCTATTTATAACTTATCTGACCTTGGTAGATGGAGGGGAAAAAAAAATCAAATGTCAGGATGTTTTATTTATGGCAAACTGTTTTATAAAAGCCAAAACCACAGTAAACCATGTACTTGTCAGAAATTACTGGTTTCTAGTTTTATTACATTTTGTTCTTCTAAGAAGAAATGGAAGTGACTGGGCCCCAATTTCTAACATAGACTTACCTTAGAATGAGTAAACTCTAGTTCTGTCAAGAAACAACAAACAAAAAGGGCACGGAAGATGAACCAGTGATGAAAAGGCCCCACGTACAAAGGACAAACATGCCAAGAGAAGGGAGCTATGGTCACGTGGTAAAACTGCAATGCAGAGTATAACTGCAGATAATGCTGAGAGACCCAGTTCAGCTGCTGAGATTCTCCCATGGAAAACTGAAGCACAGGCCCATCTGTAGTCCAACCCATGGTACAGAAGCCAAAATTTCTCACTGAGCTCATCACAGGCCACAATCATTTCAAGAAAAAACTCCCTAGGACTAAGGGTGAAAGGCCCAGGTGCTAAAACCATTATTCCCTATTTATCTACTATACTTCAAGAAACAGGTCTCTGAGGAATTAATCCTTAATGGGTACACAGATTCTTTTTGGGGTGATGGAAATGTTTTGGTAATGGATGGTGGAGATGGTAGCACAACATTATGAATATAATCAACCCCAATGAATTGTATACTTGGAAATGGTTAAAATGGAAAATTTTATGTTGTATTTATATTAATACAATAAAAAAAAATTTTTTTTTTTAATTAAAAACTACCAAGTGTTGAACTTTGGTGTAGTATTTTTAAAAAGCATCTACAATTAACTGAAAAGGCTATTAAAATACTCCTCTTTTCTGACTTAAAAAATAAATAAACAGGTCTCTGTTTTACATGTCATGGTATTTATTTCCACTGGTTCACATGAATGGATCAGAGAATTGGAACATGCTGTTAAGCACCAAGTGCCATGGAAACAAACAGGCCAAGCAGAGTGGCAGTTAAAACAAAAGACCTAGGGAGAAGGGGAAAAGGGAGGCTCACAAGGGAACAAGGAAGAATGCATCAGAACTAGTTATTCAGAGAAAGGAAGAAAAGCAACCCAGACAGAACAGCATGAAGAAAGGCAGGAAGATGTGAGACCATGCGACATCATGAATTTGTAGGTAACACGGCTAGGTGATGGGGTAGCAAAGTCAAAAAGTCTTAGGAACTTTCAAGAGGAAAACTACTGACCAATAGTGTTTCCAGGAAACATCAAATACTGAATCCTAGAATCAATTAAGAGCATATTGGGTGGAGTGAGTAGAGCTCAGAGGTTGAGCACATGTTTCACATGTGAGAATCCCAGGTTCAATCCCCAGTACTTTCTTTAAAAAAAAAAAAAAAAAAAAAAAAGCATATTGGAGGAGACATGGGCTTAGAATTACTTCTCTAAGTCTTATCCAACCTGAAGTTTCTGAAGTTTCACTTTGGATCTCTGTCAATATGTAACTTGGGCTTAGTCCCAATTTAAAGAAATAGAGCCATACAATTAAATAGTCTTACTTTTCACAGAACTTTCCACATGCTGCCTAATTCCCAAATACCCACCAGACCCAGACTATAGTCCTTTTCCATAGCAGAGAAAAATCCTGTGGAATGGAATGCTTCAGTTCTGCATATTTCAATGTGTAATCACAAATTATTCCTTCAATTACTGAATGCAGACATACTGTTTAGATTGTCAAGAGTTTAAAAATATACTTACCTATACAAGCAGTCCATATAGTCTGCACCTTTGCTATATTCTTCCCAATACCTATGATACATGACAAGTACTTGTTCTTCAGCCTCCAGAACTTTCTATAAAAGGGGGAAATTATTTTTACTTAGAAAGCACTAATTATTTTCATTTGTAAATGAAGAGATTTATCGAAAATTAATGTTCTAACATGGATGAACCTTAAAGACATCATGCTGAGTGAAATAAGCCAGATACAAAAAGGACAAATATTGTTATGATATCATGGATTGGAAACAATTAGAATAAGCAGACTCACAGAGTCAGAATCTAGAATATAGGTTACCAGGCAACAGGGTATGGATAGGCAAAGGGAAGTTAAGGCTTAAAACGTACAGGGTTCCTATTTGGAATGATGGAAATGTTTTGGAAATGGATAGTAGTAACTGTAGCACAACACTGTGAATGCAAATAACAGCACCTATCTGAATGTGATTAAAAGGGGAAATGTTAGACTGTAAGTATGGTAACAGAATAAACATTTTTTAAAAATTCATGGAACTACAATATACAAACAGTGAATCCTAAGTTAAACCATGGACTTTAATAGTATAATTATAAAATGTGCTATCATCAATTGTAATAAATGTTCCACACCAATACAAGGTGGTGGTGGTGGGGTGTTGTATGGAAATCTTGTATTTTATGCATGACCGTTCCATAAACCCACAACTTCTCTAATTAAAAAAAAGTTCTAAATAACACATAATTCAAACATTATAAATTATATTTACAAATTATATTCTAATTTAACTGTAATATTAACAATGAAACAACTGGGGAAAAAATGTGCATCTTAGAAATGAAAGTGAAGCATCCATAATAGCATGAACTATCATTCTCTGAGATAAATATAGAAAATGTAATGATTTGATACTGTCTTTATGCTAAATTATAATAAGATCAGTTTCAAATAGAAACATAGTGCCTTGTACCTATGTTTCATCAAATTCATTATTACTGATGAGCCTGCAAGTTATATAAGTATATCATTACCTGAAATTAAAGAATTCACTTTTGTGAATAAGACTATTTATGGAAAATGACACCTTTCCCACATTCTCCAAAGTAAGGTGTCTTATGTTTATTTAATACAAAATGATTGCTTTTGAAAAATAAAATTCCAACTGAAATCTGAGGTCTGTTTTTGAAGAATTTATTTTTGAAAGAAATCCAGTCTAAATAAAAATACACTGGACTGGTGTTCAGGAGATATTAGGTTCTTCTGTCTCAGTTCTTTTTTGAACTGTCTATATGACCTTAAGCCAGTTACGACCCCAATTTTTATCTAGTCAATTTTCTGATGAAATGCTATGCTCTTAAACTTGGAATTTTAACAATTAGGGCTCAGGATGACAGGAGTAACCTATAAATAGCACCTTTTTTTGTCTATCAAATTGGTAAACATATCAAAAATAGCAATCACTATTAATAGTGGTGGAGATACACTGTGGCTGCTACTGGCTGGATATAACATAAATCCAGAACAGAGAACAAATTGCCAATATATGTTAAAAACAATAAAAAATGTGTACAATCTATAAACCCAGCAATTCCACATTAAGGAATTTATCCTGCAAAATACTTTTCACTGTACAAAAATAATGTAGTTACAAGGATGTCACAGAAGTACTGTTTATAATTATTGGGAACAATCTATATGCCCAGCAATGTGGAAATATTTTTTAAAAATCATTTAATTGTATCTCCATACAATTAAAAAAATGTACAATCATTGCCAGGATTACAGAAGTCTATTTAATGACAAAGGAAGAGACTTATAATATTATTAAAAGTAAAAAGATTATAAAAGTGTATAACATGAATTCATTTTCTAATCAAAAATAGAACTCTATACAAAGCAAAAATATACAAAAGACATATCAAATTACATATATATATTCATATATACCAAAATATATATAAATATAGTTCCATCAAAAATATTAATTCCAGAGGTATGTTATGGGTGATGTTTATTTTCTTCTTTTTGTTTACCTGTATATTCTAAATGATCTATAGTGATAATGTAATACTTTAGTAATTTAAAACTGTGCCCCCCCCAATTAAATCCAGTTTTCTTATCAAGTGAAAATGCTTCAATTCTATTGGCTATGTAACAATTTATACTTTATTATTTATACATTAGTCAAATTCTTTTTTGTCACAGGATCTGAAGGGACATATGATGTACAATTATATATGTATCCTAAACTTTCAAAAAACTTTTAAAATATTTTAAAATCCAATTCAATTTTACTACAAATTATTAACATTATACCAGTGTTTTAATAATTGTACCACTGTTATGCAAGACATTAACATTAAGAAGCTGGGTGAAAAGTATACAAGAACTTTGAGCTATTTTTTTATTTTTTACTTCAAAGTAAAATTTTAAAAATCACACAACCTAAGTTAAAATATGAAATTGTTGGGAAGCGGCTGTGGCTCAATCAGTAGGGCTCCCGTTTACCATATGGGAGGCCCCGGGTTCGGTTCCCGGGGCCTCCTGGTGAAGGCAAGCCCGCCCGCATGGCATGGTTAGCTGACCCAGCGAGCACAGGCAGCAAGGGGGGGATAAATGAATAAATAAATAAAATCTTTAAAAAAAAATAAAAAAATAAAAAATAAAAAAAATATATGAAATTGTAAAATTTATAAATGCCTTAAATAGTTACTGATTATGGTATAACCAAAGCTCATTATTTCATAATAGCAGAACTTTACTTCTAAAACTTATTATTTTTAAGACCATTTTAAAGTACTTAACATCAAAATCACTTTCATAAGCTGAAAAATGCACACACTAAAATGTAAGGGGATTTCCTTCCAATGTTTTAAGGAAAATAGCACATGATAAATTGTGCTCTACTTATTAAATAAGTTATCATTTTTAAAATCATCTACTCCTGGCTATGTGCAGGGTTAGACAATTTATATTATGTCAATTTATCCCCATTTTATAGATTAAAAAATCTGAAGGCTCAGTCCTTACAGTAGGTTAAGTGAGTTGCCCATGGTCAAACAGCTAATAAAAGGTAAAGTGAACATTCTAGCCTGGACAATAAACTATCTTACCCAGTTCCTGGTGAGATCAATAGAAATGCTGTCTATAGCCAAATACTACAAAATTCATTTTTTTTTTTTTTTTTACCAGGAGGTCCCGGGGATCAAACCCGGGTCCCTCCATATGGGAGACGGACGCCCAACCAGTTGAGCCACATCCGACCCCCATACAAAATTCATTTTTCATACACAGCTCAAGTCCGTGATGTTGCCCTCATATACACAGTATGATAACCAAATTAATTTACGAGTAAGAGGCAGTTTCTACCATGCTTTTTAATTTGCCATTTCACTTTTTTGAAAGAGTTTATTAAGATATGAAAAGGTAGCTAAAAGGTTGAAAATAAGATATTAAAGACAGAGATTTATCTTCCCTCTTGGGGTAAGAAACAGCAAATAGTGGTTCATAAAGAGTAATACAGGGAAGCGGCTATGGCTCAATCAGTGGGGCTCCCGTTTACCATATGGGAGGCCCCGGGTTCGGTTCCCGGGGCCTCCTGGTGAAGGCAAGCCCACCCGCACGGCGTGGTTAGCTGACCCAGCGAGCACAAGCAGCAAGGGGGGGATAAATGAATAAATAAATAAAATCTTTAAAAAAATTAAAAAAAAAAGAGTAATACAGAAGAGGTAGGAATGGAGAACAAGGGGAAACTTGGTTCTAATAAACACCATCTAGGAAACACAGGAGCACATTTTAAAGTCAAGCAAACCTTGATGTGAATCCCTGCTGCTTCACTTACTAGTTCTATGATCTAAGTAAGTAAACTGAGTTCCCTTAGAGAACCTAACACTGCTTGACTCATAGTAAATATGCAGTAAATATCATATATATAAATAACGAGAAAAACTGTTTAAGAAACACAACAACTAACATGAACATGAGACAAATTCAAGAAAACAGTGGGAAAAGTGAACTAGTCAAATATCTATATAGCTATATAGTTATTTGTATTTACCATGTATTTACCATTCCTTACCTTGTGCAAATGCTGTACGTGATTTTCCAAAAAAATTTTAGTTTCTGTATAAAGTCTTTCTCCAAGGGGTTCAGGATAGGCCACACATAAAGCATAGATATCTCTTGTTAAATTGTTAAGGTTTTCATGTTCATTTTCATTCATTCAATTCATTCATAAGATTTAACTCAATTTTGGCATTAAAAAAATGAAAATTCATTTTTTGCAGTTTAGGCTTATTTTATATATATAACAAAGATAAAATAGATAGTCATGCTTGCTTTTAAGATACATTTTAAAATTCATTAGTTTAGCCACTCAACAAACACTTACTGAGAATTTATTATTTGAAAGTATGGTTATTATTTGAAGCAATGGTTCCTTCTCAGAGATGTTAAACTTCAGAGGATGATACTAGAAAATCAAGTTATCCAGAAACCTACAAAATAAGGTTTATGTAAGAATAGGAAATAAGCATAATACCAAAAAAGGGCTATGAAATATCACAACAGGCAGATATGTCTAAGCAATTCTAAGAAACAAAACAATTATAAAAATTACTCATTTGACATTTTCCCACATCATAATACTCAAGATATTGCACAGCCTACCTACTGTCCTTCAGCCTTTATTCTATTAGAAGAATGATAAGCCTTGAACAGTGACAGTAACATCAACTAACCAATTAAGTTTTTGAATGCAAGCAACTGCTAGGCCCCACCAGGAGTAGCTATGCTGTAGCAGAAAGAGTTCTCAAGCAAGAGTCAGAGGAAATGAGATCTAATTGAGGCTTTATATCTTGACCAAATCTCTTAACCTCTCTAGATTGCCATTTCCTCATCTCTAGTAAGAATTATAAACATTTTCTTGACATCTTTTCAGAGTTAAGACCCAAATAAGCTCATATATATTAAAGTGCTTAATAAAATAAACCATGAGTCACTAGCCAAATGTAGAAGATATAACACACCTGAAGTAATCTGAGACTAGCCTAACTAGATATGAGGATATAAACTGAAAATAAGGTTAACAGTCAATTAATTATATTTAATACAAATATCAGGAAAAATTTATGCTTAAAACTATATTGGGGGGGGGCGGATGTGGCTCAAATGGTTGGGCGTCCGTCTGCCATATGGAGGGACCTGGGTTCGATCCCCGGTACCTCCCGGTAAAATAAAAAAAATATATATAGAAGGCTCATGGGCTGCCAGGTTCTGTGTGCAGGTGAGCCGCCAGACTCCAGGAGCCATGCAAGATGATGACGTAACAGGGGAGAGACAAGACGAGATACTCTGAAAGCTCTGAAAACCAGGAACCGAGATGGCACAGGTGGCAGAACACCTCTCTCCTACATCGGAGGTCTCCAGGATCGAATCCTGGTGAAGACTGGAGGAGAAAGATGAGAAGAGATGTCAAGAAGCAGACACAGAGAATTGCCCAGCGAATGGACACAAAACAGCAAATGGGGAAGGGGGTGTTTAAAGTGGATAAAGTAAATAAATAAATCTTTAAAAAAAAAAACTATATTTGGGGGGAAAAGGATGTGGCTCAAGAGGTTCGGCGTCCGTCTACCATATGGAGAGACTGGGGTTCGATGCCCGGGACCTCCCAGTAAAAAAAAAAAACAAAAAACAAAAACAAAAACTATATTAGGGGGAAGCGGCTGTGGCTCAATCAGTAGGGCTCCCGTTTACACCATATGGGAGGCCCCGGGTTCGGTTCCCGGGGCCTCCTGGTGAAGGCAAGCCCACCCGCACAGCGTGGTTAGCTAACCCAGCGAGCACAAGCAGCAAGGGGGGGATAAATGAATAAATAAAATCTTTAAAAACAAACAAACAAACAAAAAAAAAACAACTATATTGGGGGAGCAAATGTAGCTCAAGTGGTTGAGCACCTGCTTCCCATGTACGAGGTCCCAGGTTTGAGCCCCGGTACCTCCTTAAAAAAAAAAAAAAGCTATATAAGAAGTAGGATATACATTTTCCCTCTCATCTCCAAAACAACTTATATATTCCATAGAATTTATTTTTACACAATAGAAATTATTTTATTTATAACTTTTGTCCTCCACACTAGCTTTCCCCTAGGACCAATGGTTCAGTATTTGCTAATTCACTGTTCACAGCAAATTTACAGAACCACAAACAACAAAAATCCACAGTACTTACATATTACAACTGCTGTTGTAATGAATTAAATGGCTTAATGGCTTCCCTGTTGGTCTGAAAGAAAGTCACTGTTCTTGCTTCAACATTTAGCTCAATATAAACAATTGAGCTAGGCATTGAGAACAAATTAAATCACTGTCTTGTGAAATCAAAGTTTTTCTAAAGAACTTATGTCCCACATAAAGGGGGTAGCCATTGCTAGAGAGGGCAGAACTACTTAGGTCTAGCAAATTGTTGTCATATAGGAATGCAGGATACCAGATTTCACACTGTCCTAGAAAAACTACAAATCTGGACTTTTATAAAAAACTCACAACTCACAAATGTAGGCAATTAATCCAATTAAAAAACTAAAAAAATTTTTAATGAAAAAAATAAAATAAAAACACTGGTGGGGCAGGTGTGGCTCAGTAGTTGAGTATGCACAGCACATGTATGATGCTCCAGGTTCAATGCCCAGTCATACCCCCTAAAAACACTAACCAGTTATCCTAGCTCTTGCCTAAACTCTCCATTTTCTACTTTTCTATATTCTTATTTTTAATATGTTTATCTGTATCAGGTTTCATTCTTTGGAAAAAAAGTTTTTTTAAAAAAGACAGTAATGAGACTATGAACAGAAATATTTTATATGAAAAGTCCTTCTGGGGCCAGATCTGTGAATATTATTTAGGTTATTATGATGAATTCCTAACTTAACACAGATCTCATATTTCTAAAATGAAGTTGAGAGAGCATTAAACATCCTTGTTCTTATGCAATGTGCATGAAAGTATAAGTGTTAAAAAGGAGCTTGATATATACAACCTACTCTCAAATGTTTAGAAAATACATAGAGATGGATAGGTGAATGGAAAAAATGATAAGGTAAATATGGCAAAATGTTAAGAATTGGTAAATCTGAGTATCTGGGAAGAGGATATATTGAAGCTCTTCGTATAGGCTTTCTATTATTTTTGCAACTGTCCTGTAAGTTTGAAATTATTTCAAATAGAAAATAAAAAATAAAAAAAGAAAGCATTAAACAACTTCCACTCTCTTGCTTTTAACAAGAATTGCCTTTACACTAAGGATAAAACCCAAAGCCCTAAACAAAACCTAAATGACCCATCTGACCAGACCTCTTGCTCCCTCATTTCTTACCGCCTCCCTCTCTCACTGCACCAGCCAGTTTGCTATTCCTCAAACCTGCCAACAATGTTTCAATCTCTTGTCTTTGAACTTGCTGCTCCCTCTACCTAAAACATTCTTCCCCCAGTTATTCCTATGGCTTTGTTCTGGTCTGGGCTCAAATACCACCTTCCTCAGGAAGGCCTTCCTTGATCATCCTCTTTAAAAGAGCTGCACACATATACACACATCCAAGCATTCTCCAAGCCCTTCTCTTCCATTTTTCTCCAGTTATCACTCCGTGCTAAAAGAAACACTGGCCTTAGATTATACATATTTGCATGTTTACCTGTTTTTAATCCCTTATTAGAATGAAAGGGAAAAGTTTGTTTTGTTCACAATTGCAATTTCAAAGTCTAAAGTAGTGTCTGGCATACACTTAGTGCTCAATAATTATTTGTTGAATGAAAGGTTATCAAAGCCTGTTGACTGCCATAAAACAGATGAACTTGGAAATGTATATACCCTGGAAAGTTCTTCCATTTATATAAGCTTAAAGCTGTTCTAATTTTCTAACTTTTCAAAAAGTTCATCAATTTTAGAATTTATCAAACTTCCACTGAAAGGATACGAGAAGCGATCGTTCCATGTTGCTCTTTCAACGTATTCCAACATGACAACAGCTTTGATTGTCGTTAAAAGTTTGTTCCATGTTTCATCAAAATCTACTACTCTTGGTTTCAAAGACATTGTGCAAGTTTAGTGTTGAAATCTGTTAATTAAAAACAATAACATTAGCATGAATTCTAAAAGCTTAGTTGTTTTTAAAATACCATGTTATTAAACAGCATGATATGTGAAAGGGGCAAGAACATAACCTGGCACATAGTAAAAGCTTAATCAACATGGATTACTATCTTTTCAAAATGATCCAGGAAAGGAATTCCACAGAATACCTGTTTCATTAACAAACTCTGAGAAAAGACCTTCTAAGATAAACTATGTTCAAGAGTGCAGCACCAGGGAGCAGATGTGGCTCCAGCAGTTGAGCACCTGCCTCCCACATGGGAGGTCCAGGGTTTGGCTCCCTGTGCCTCCTAAAAACAAAAACAAACAAACAAATAACAAGAAAACATACAGGAAAAAAACAACTCAGGGGAGCTGATGTGGCTCAGTGGTTGACTTCCCACATAGGAGGTCCCAGGTTCAATCTCTAGCCCCAGTACCTCAAAAAAAAAAGAAGCCTTGTTCCAAAGATTTCAAAGCCTCATTTAATATGCTAATGGAAAGAAACTAGGACCCAGTTAGCCAAAAATCAACTCCCATCATGAGAAATATGCAGGAGACACTAAATAAGGTTTTGACCCAAATCCTTAGGATTTGCATTTCTTAAACTGGGGAATGAGGCTGTAGGCAAGTGAAGACAGGGCACAAGAAAATGAAAAGGTTTATCTTATCTTTTGGTAAAGGATTAGGGAAGAAAGTTACATTTATATGAAAACAAAGTAGGATGAATTGCAGAGGTTATACAAAATAAAAATTTCAAAGAAATTTCAGGGTTGCAGCCTATAGCTTAGGAGTCCTTCTCAGATTCTCTAGGATATCTGGTCCCACTAACTAAAAACACTTCTCTAGCATGCAACTCCTGGCCTAGATGAACCTAATGAATCTATACAGGAGAACCAAGATCCTGCCTAGCAGACAAGCTGCATTCTAAGAGTTAGCTGGCTTCTAGATCAAAAGAGTCTCAATGTTAAAGAAACTTGATTCAAACTAGATTCTAAATCCTTCTCAAAGGACAGGAGAGAGCTCGTATCCCTCCTCAACATGGGGAAGGGGGAGGAGGAAAGAATGGCATTAAAGAAGCCTACCCTTGGGGGTCGGATGTGGCTCAACTGGTTGGGCGTCCGTCTCCCATATGGAGGGACCGGGGTTCAATCCCTGGGACTTCCCGGTAAAAAAAAATTAAAAAATAAAAAAATAAAGAAGCCCACCCTGGGACCCCAGTACATGCCTCTCCCTTGAGCATGCCCACACCTATGTCTCAGGCCATATACTCTTGTGAGGATTCACATGTGTGCTGGCCCAATGAA
Organism: Tolypeutes matacus; assembly: GCA_026826555.1. Classification (NCBI taxonomy): domain Eukaryota; kingdom Metazoa; phylum Chordata; class Mammalia; order Cingulata; family Chlamyphoridae; genus Tolypeutes; species Tolypeutes matacus. Next base: position 16,536,208 of record JAKSZT010000049.1, read on the forward strand.
AATGTTGAAGCCTCACTCAAATATGCCTGTGCTCTCAGTCTCATGAACAGAGGAACTAATTCCTCAATTTTTCTAAAAGCTAAGACTTTTTCTTCATGGATCCAGGTGTGCCCAAGCCCTGAGAAATAGGCTGAGGTTGTCATCCCCTGATGGGGAGCTCAGTCTGAGTGCTCTCCCAAACCCCCATCTAATTCAGAAATGTGGCTGCTTTCTAAGCAAGAAGAACAGAGAGCTGAGCAGGTAGAATCTCTAAGGCCTTGTGTGGTGAAATACTGCAAAGCACAAAGACTGGAAAAGAAATGTCTACATGAAGTATTGAGCAACATGGCGCATGTACGCAAACTCGATAATCAACAGCTACTGTTTGTATTATAAGATATGAAAAACATTTTGGCCTTTAGTGTACTTCCCCCATAATAAAAAATGCTGCTGCTTTTCTAAATAAAAAATAGAACCAAAAAATAAAATAAATAAATAAATAAATAAATCCTTCTCAATGTTACATTAGAAGGACAGAATTAAAAGAGAAACCTTCTAAAACTCAACTTAATTTTACACAAAGAAACACTTTTCTGACATATGCTTTAAAATCCTCCTCAAAGTTTTCCCTTAATACTAGCACCAACCTCATCTGTAGCCAAGGCCAAACATACCTTCTCACTCTTTGGAAATAAAAGAGGTGGGAAAAAATAGAGGAGGCAAAGGAGATGGGTAAAGGGAAAAGGAGACAAGGGGAGGAAAGGAGCTGCACAGTCCAAACTCCACACATTTTAGACAGCCCTAGGCCCATCTTACCGTTTCTATCCTCAGGAGAACTCAAGAAGAGTCCAAGGAACAGACTCCAAAGAGGAAAAAAAAAGGATCAAAGCAAAGTCAAACAGGGGAAGCGGCTGTGGCTCAATCAGTAGGGCTCCCGTTTACCATATGGGAGGCCCCGGGTTCGGTTCCCAGGGCCTCCTGGTGAAGGCAAGCCCGCCCGCACGGCGTGGTTAGCTGACCCAGTGAGCACAAGCAGCAAGGAGGGGATAAATGAATAAATAAAAATCTTAAAAAAAAAAAGAAAAGTCAAACAAATATCCAAGATATGGTGTGCCACAGTGAATCAAGACTCTCAATCGTCAACATACTAAAGACTCCACCTCCTGGCCTTAAACTCATCTCCTATACTATCTAGAATGGATTAATGGTGATTCACTGTGGGAAGGGAAAAATCCATTAAATTTCCTAAGCTTAAGATCAGGAAATTAACCTTTATTCTTTTTCCCTTACATACCACATCCTGTCCAACTGTTGCTCCTAAATATTTCTTGTATCTATCTATTCCTGTATAAAGCTGTGTAGCCCACAAATGCCCTAGGATCAGCATTAATTTTTTGGTCACTGAAAAAATAATAATTATAATAATAATTGTAAAAACTGATAACAGTGCTTATTATGAGCTAAGCACTAGTCTAAGTATTTTATATATATTAACTTATTTAATCCTCCCAACAATCTGATTAAGTTCCACTGTTCTCCCCATTTTCTAAATAAGGAAACTAAGTTATAGGGTGATTAAGAAATTTGCTTAAGGTCACACAGCTAATTAATGGTGGAGCCAGCAGGATTCAGACCTGTTCTGGAGTACAACTATACCGCCTTACTTTTTTTTTTTTAGTGAAAAATGCCAGGCACTGTTCTAGGCTCTAAGGATGCACTGTTCAAACAGCAAAGTTCTTAACCTAAAGAAGGTTACAATCTCAGGTCTGGCCCTCATCAAATACACAAAAATCACCTACCTAAACAAAAATGATGACCAAGTCAATCTCGTAGTTAAAGCTGTTTGATGTTTCCCACTGCAAACAGCATTAAGTTCAGGTTCCTTGGCAACATGGCACACAAGATTCCATGATCTGACCTCAGACTAAATCACCTCTCCAGCTTCCTCTCCTCATGGGACTCTTCCTTGACATCACAATCCAGTAACTTCTTTCTGCTTAGAGGTCATTGAACACACCAGGGCTGTTTCATACCCTGCCTTGAACCTTTTGTTCTCTACCTAAAATGCTTTCTCTTACCTCTCCCCTCCTCCCAATTCACCTGATTAATTCTGACTCATATCATAAGCCTTGATCCAGGAATATCTGCCTTTAAGGAACCTTCCTGGGTCCACATAAGCTGGGTAAGGAGGCCTTATCCTACATGTTACATGACAATTCTATGCTTACCTCTATTAAAGCATTTAACCACCCTGAACTGTATTTATCTGAATATCTCTGGAGGGTAGGGACTCTTTTGTAACTGTATACCAAAAAGCTGGCAATTTTCCCCTCACATTAGTTTTCTCCCCTTATAAAAATTGAATCATATTATATGCACTGCTTGTAAATTATTTTAGTGGTTGAATAGATTGTCTTTTTGCTCTGTTCAAGTTTTTATAAAATCATACACTGACTTCTCTTCTGAGACCAATACATTTATAGTCACATGGGTATGGGGGTCAGTGATAATCCATGCTTGGATGGATGGAAAATAAAGTCAAGGTGTGAAGAGTGACTGTCTAGTGAAACACAACAAAAAAATAACAAAACAAGTTACTGTAAGAGTAGGAAAAAAAAAGAATATGAGCAGGAAGTGTGCCAAAATTTTCTGCTGAATACTCTGCTTACCCACTAGAGAGCTCATTTACCTAATATATTTACGTTCCTTCATTTTACTGAAATGGCTTAAGTGATAAATTATTCACAGGGTGGTACCATAAGAATGTGAAAGGTAGCAAAGAAAGAAGCAGTTCCATGACCACTGCACTACCCCTCCCCACCCTCCAAGCTGTCAGACATAAAAATACCTGAGTATTTTTCATTCCTATTCTTCATTCCTGAACCTTATTAGGGACCATAAAATGGTCCTACATCTGACATACTTCCTATCACCACTCAGATTATATCCTATCAAGTATCTGTAAAATTCAAATCTCATTGCCACATGGCTTTGTTTTTTAGTTCCACTCTTGCAATGACAGGGTTAGGTATGAGATTTATGAGCCCTAAAAACAAAATAATGAGCTCCAAATACAAAAAGAAAATTAAAAAATAAAAATTAATGTTTAATTCAATGTTTTCAGATAACATATCAACACTAATTATAAATAAATTTGTAACATTTTCATTACATTTGAAAACAATGTGTAGACTAAATTTTCTCCAACTTAGAGCCCATTTCTAAGTAAGCATGATTGTCAATATTAAATTAAATAATTACAAAAGTGAATTACAGGGGAAGCGGCTGTGGCTCAATCAGTAGGGCTCCCGTTTACCATATGGGAGGCCCTGGGTTCGGTTCCCGGGGCCTTCTGGTGAAGGCAAGCCCACCCGCACGGCGTGGTTAGCTGACCCAGCGAGCACAAGCAGCAAGGGGGGGATAAATGAATAAATAAAAGTGAATTACAGAAGCATAGACTTACCATATGAACCAGAAATTTTACTCCTATGTATATACCCAAGATAGCTGAAAATATATGTCCAAGGAAAAATTGGACATAGATGTTCATAGGATTATTCATAATACCAAAAAAGTGGAAACAATCCAAATGTCCATCATCTGATGAATAGATAAGTAAAATGTGGTATATCTGTAAGTCATAAATATATTTGGCAACAAAAAAGGAATGAAGTATTGATATATGGTAAAACATGAATAAACCTTAAAACATTATGTTATGTGAAAGAAGCCAGTCACAAAAGACTACATATTAGGTAATTCCATTTATATGAAATGTCCAGAAAATAGATTACTGGCTGTCTAGGGTTAGGGGAGTTGGGAAGAAATAGGGAGAGGACTGCTAATGGGTATGGAGTTTCTTTCTGGGGTGATAGAAAGGTTCTAAAATTGACTGTGGTTCCATAGTTGTGCAATTGATAGTTGTACTTTTTAGTTTTTAATTGTTTATATTTTCAACTATTAAATGTACAAAGTAAAGTAAAAAAAAAAAAAAAAAAAGAAAAAAAAAACCATAAATAAATAAATAAGGGGAAGCAGATATGGCTCAAGCAGTTGGGTGTCCGCCTATCACACGGGAGGTCCTGGGTTCGGTTCCCCATGCCTCCCAAAGAAGATAGCAAGATAGCGAGCTGGCACAGTGAGCTGACACAACAAGATGACAACACAGCAAGATGATGAACAGACACAGAGCAGACAGCAAGCGCAAAACAACAAAGGGGGGAGAGATAAAATAAATCTTTAAAAAATTAATTAAATTAATTAATTAGTAAGGCTTTTCACATTGACTTTAATAGGCTTTCTTTCAAAGGCTTTGGTAACACAATTTAAGTAACAATTACTATATAAACCTATTAATCGAAAAGGAATTTGAATAATATAATCATTATTAGCAACTACCAGCTACTAAATGCCTTCAGCATGCCACATTTTATGCTATACGTATTATACAAAGCACTGCTAACCCTCTTATCCTACCTATCAGCAAAATCTAGACTGTAGGAATTCTATGGACAATCAGGTTTCTTCAACAAATAAATTGTGCGCACATGGATGTACAAAAGAGAGAAAGCACAAAGGGGTAATCAAGAGAGACTTAAAGGCACAATCAATCACAATGTGCAGGCTTTCTTTGGCTCCATATTAAACAAACTTTTAAAAAATGTTATTTATGATACTACTAGAAACATGAAACTGGAGGGATATTTGATGACCTTAAGGAATTTTTTTTTTTTTTAAGTGATTTTTATTTTATTTTATTTTATTTTTTTATTTTTTTTAAAGATTTTATTTATTTATTCATTTATCCCCCCCTTGCTGCTTGTACTTGCTGGGTCAGCTAACCACGCCGTGCGGGCGGGCTTGCCTTCACCAGGAGGCCCCGGGAACCGAACCCGGGGCCTCTCATATGGTAAACGGGAGCCCTACTGATTGAGCCACAGCCACTTCCCCTTAAGAAATTATTAAACCAGAAAGAATACTACAAAACAATGCTTAAAAAAATCAAAGAAGACCTAAATAAATCAAAGGACATTCCGTGTTCATAGACTGGAAGACTAAACATCATCAAAAGGTCAATTCTACTCAAATTAATTTACAGATTCAACACAATCCCAATCAAAATCCCAACAGCCTACTTTGGAGAAATGGAAAAGCCAATTATTAAATTTATTTGGAAGGGTAAAGGGCCCCAAATAGCCAAACACATCTTGAAAAATGAGCACGAAATTAAAGGACTCACACTTCCTGACTTTAAAGCATATTTCAAAGCTACAGTGGTCAAAACAGCATGGTACTGGCACAAGGAACGATGTATCAACCAAAAGAATCAATTGAGAGTTCAAAAATAAATCCTCACACTTATGACCAATTGATATTTTTCAAACTTTTTTTAAACTTTATTTTGTACATTTAATAATTGAATATTATTATTTAATAATTTAAAAAGAAAAAGAAAACACAGTTGAATAAAAACATCCATTTCTCAATTAAATGTACTGGATACATTTTTTTTTTTTTTTTTTGAGTCATACAATATGTTACACAATATACTTGGTTCAAAGTAACACAACCATATAGTATTTGTCCTTTTGTGTCTGACCAATTGATTTTTGACAAGGCTTCCAAATCCACACAATTGGAAAAACAGCCTCTTCAACAAATGGTGCCAGAACTGAATATCCATATACAAAAGAATGAAAAAAGGGAAGTGGATGTGGCTCAAGCAATTGAGCACCGACTTCCCACATGGGAGGTCCCAGGTTGGGTTCCTGGTGCCTCCTTAAAAAAAAAACCAACTCGGGAGCAGATATGGCTCAATGGTTGAGCACTGGCTTCCCACATACAAGGTTCCGGGTTCAATCCCCGCCCCAGTACCTCAAAAAAACAAAACAAAACAAAAAAGAATGAATGAAAGAGGACACCTATCTTACACTGTATACAAAAACTAACCCAAAATGGATTAAAGACCTAAATATAAGAACCAGGACTATAAAACTCCTAGAAAAATAGGTAGGGAAGCATCTTTGGGATCTTGTGTTGGACAACAATTTCTTGGACTTTACACCCAGAGCACAAATACAAAAGTAAAAAACAGATAAATGTGACCTCCTCAAAATTAAACACGTTTGTGCATCAAGACTGTCACAAAAGTGAAAGACAGCCTACTCAATGGGAGAAAATACCAGAATGTCATCTGGTAAGGGTTTACTATCCAGAACATATCAAAAAATCCTACAACTCAATAATAAAAAGACAAACAACCCAATTTTAAAATGGACAAAAGACTTGAATAGACATTTTCCAATGAGGATATGCAAATGGATAAAAAGCACATGAAAAGATGCTCAATATCACTAGCTATTAGGGAAATGCAAATCAAAACCACAATAAGATTTCATTTCACATGCACTAGAATGGTTACTATTAAAAAAAAAAAAAAAAAAAACAGAAGTCCTTTATTGAATGTTAATTCCTAGCCAAATGTTTTTCAGGTACTGTACTCCCTCATTTCTATGTCAGGATCCCAGGTTTCCCTGCCATTTCAGCAGAGAATACCAGACAGAGACAATGATAAATGATCCAAAGGCTGAACACGTGTTTACAACAAGGAGACATATTGACATGCTTTGCCCCCTCGATATTCATGAACCCATGTTCTGCAATTATAAGCCATGTAAAGTGTAGCTCACCAAGGAGTCTCCTGGATTATTTCCAGAACATGCAAAGGAAGGTTGGGCTCAAAGGACATGAGGTCTGCAGAGGCTGAAAAGGAAGATGATGTTGGCATTTGTATTCTCATCACCCCTCTTGACAGAGCACTAACTCTAGAGAACTTGCCATGCAGCCAAGCAATGAACAAAGTGTCTTGGAAACATTCAGAAAAATGTGCAGAGCCCCTTCCCATCTACAAGCTCCTTGAAGATCAGGATGGCTTAACAGACCCATGGGTCCATCTTACACGCACATTTCTTTCCCACTAGCAGGTCTCATGGCAGTCTCCTATTGCACAATGCTGATCAGCTCTACATGGCGAACATTTTCTAATTCCATAATTTATGGCTAGAGTGAGCATCATTTTGGTTGCCTTCCTGATCAACAAAATGTCATTTAAAGGCATGTATTGTAAGGGAAATTGCTTTTGTTTTGTGATGACTGCCAAACTTTTACTTGAAAATTGTAAACAGTCCCATGAATCACAGTCTTTTTTGCCCTAGGAGAAACGGAGCATTCTCATTTGAAATATGTTTTATCATGCGAAATCTGTTGAAATATAGCTTGGTCAGCACTAAGAGAAAGACTCCATGAATGCAATCTTGTTAACTTTTCTTTTGCCATTTGGTAGAAGAGACAGAATAGATTAGGTTGAACAGAACCAAAACTGCTCTTCTTAAGTCAGAAATATTTGAATGCTCCTTCTCCTCATGTGTGACATGGTATTTATCAACAGTCACCTTTGTTACTAAAATAAAGTATATATTTCATGCACTGAAAAAAAAATTAACACGAGAAAACTACAAGTGTTGGAAAGGATGTAGAGAAATAGGAACATTCATTCACTGCTGGTGAGAATGTAAATGGTGCAGCCACTGTGGAAGACAGCTTGGCGATTCCTCAGGAATTGCTGCATGATCTGGCAATCCCACTACTAGGTATATATACCCAGAAGAAATGAAAGCAGGGATGCGAGCAGACATTTGTACACCAATGTTCATAGTGGTACCGTTCACAATTGCCAAAAGATGGAAGCAATCCAAGTGTCATTAACCGATGAATGGATAAAGAAAATGTAGTATATACATACAATGGAATATTATTCAACCGTAAAAAGGAATAAAGTCCTGATGCATGCAACAATATGGATGAACCTTAAGGATGTTATGCTGAGTGAAATAAACCAGACACAAAAGGACAAATATTGTATGATCTCACTGATATGAACTAATAACAATAAGAAAACTCATAGAATTTGAATCTAGGATATATAGGTTATCAGGGGCTAGACTAGGGTTAGAGAATGGGGAGTTGATGCTTAATTTGTATAGAATTTTCTATTTAGGTTGATTATAAAGGGTTGGAAATGGATGGTGGTGATGGTAGCACATTATTGTGAGTGTAATTAATAGCACGGAATTATATATAAATATATAGGAATAATATATATATACACACACACAAATAACCACTGAATGTGGTCAAAAGGGGAAACTTTATGTTGAATATATAGTTATTAGAATAAAAATTAAAAGATGAATCCTATTGTAGATGAGCAGTGAACAAAACAGTGAACCCTGTTGTAGATAATGGACAATAGATAATAGAACTGAAAAATGTTTTGGTGGGTCATACTTTAATTGCCTCCCAAAAGTATAATTATGAATAACGTAAATGGCTAAATATGTAATACTGTGATTCTCTTTTTAGTTGAAATTAAAAAAAAAAAAAAAAAAGAAAAAAGGAAGGGTGGAGGTGGCTCAGACAATTAGCGCCTCCCACCCACATGGGAGGTCCCTGGGTTCTGTTCCCAGTGCCTCCTAGAAAGAGAAGACCAGCACACAACAAACGGACACAGCAAATGTACAACAAGGGGGTGGGGAGAAATAAATAAAATAAATCTTTAAAAAAAATAAAATAGGGGGACGGATGTGGCTCAAATGGTTGGGCGTCTGTCTCCCATATGGAGGGACCCAGGTTCGATCTCTAGGACCTCCCAGTAAAAAAAAAAAAAATAAAATAAAATAAAATAAAATAAAACACACTTGACTCTATTTCAGTACTGATCATTACTAGCAATAAAAACTTGGCAGTCCCAAATATTACCAATAAGATATAATACAGTGGCCTAAATTGATTTCAGATAAGCCAAGACAGTATAATTCATTTTTGTTTGTTTGTTTGTTTGTTTTTTATATAATTCATTTTTAAAATGATATTTAGTGGGATTAGAGCAGGTTTCATTCTAAATACACAAAATAAGGAAAATACCCATAAAAGCATTATTAACTTTCCACTAATTTCCATTTCCATAAGTAGATACAAAGGTAATCAACTTATTGCAAAGCTAATAAACTTGTTGGCTACTCTGCCTCTGGTGCACTCTTTAATATGCATCGTTGCATATTAAAGTAAACTCCAAGAATGCATCTAAACATGTTCACACCTTTGTTATTTGGAGAATCAAGGTGCAATGGTTTTTGTCACAATAAGATTTGACCAACAGAGCTCTAAGTATTCCACAATTGGCATTTCCATCAAACGGCTCTCCTGCTTAAGAATTTCTAGTTAGTAAGTTTAAAAATAATAATAATAATAATAAAGAATTAGGAAAAACACAAAAAAGAGAAATGAGGTTGACAGCATTCTGTCATCAACCTCAACTGGTAAAAAGTATAGCGAGCAAGGGAAAAAACATTAGTCTTTAAAAAAGGCGTAGTAGGGGTTTGAGAATATATTTAAACTGAAATAAATAAAAATTAAAGGTCTTTCTCTCCTACATGATTTAGATTCTCCCACAACACTATACAAACTGTACTTTAAGTTTTCACATCTCTTATCAACTTAAAAGTTTAATCTTGTTCACTCACCTTCTCACTTTACAGAAAGTAATCTAAGCAAGAATTTTAAGTTGTCAATTAGCCTTTTAAAATAATTATTCTCATATATATATATCTCAGGTTAAGTTACAGAACTTGAGTTTATATGAGTCCCTCAGTGGCAGACAAGCCCACTTTGGCATGCATGCTAGACAAAGCTGTACCCAACCATCCTTTTACAATCAAAACATTGAGCATATTTTTCTAGGCCACATCTTCTATACAAATATTAAATAGGGTTACATAATCAAGCCATCCTCTCTCTGCAATATGTATTATCCTATTATTTTGTTAAGGGAGCTAAACTAAATCACATATATTTAAAAAACTTGGATTTAACTATGATATATAAAGATATGCTAAAACAACAATAAAAAGACAAACAACCCAATTAAAAAATTGGCAAAAGACTTGAATAGACATTTGTTCAAAGAAGAAATACAAATAGCAAAACAATACATGAAAAAAAAGTTCAACATCATTAGCAATTAGGGAAATGCAAATCGAAATTATGAGATATCACTTCACACCTATTAGAATGGCCACTATTAAAAAGACAGAAAACTACAAGTGTTGGAGAGCATGTGGAGAGACAGAAACACTTATTCACTGTTGGTGGGAATGGAGAATGGTACAGCCACTATGGAGGACTGTTTGGCAGTTCCTAAAGAAGTTGAATACAGATTTGCCACATGATCCGGCAATACCATTACTGGGTATATTCCCAGAAGAACTGAGAGCAAACATCTGCACACCAATGTTCATACAGTTTTTCATGATTGCCAAAAGATGGAAACCCAGGTGTCCATCAACTGACAAATGGATAAGTTGTGGTGTATACAAACGATGAAATATTATGCAGCTATAAGAAGAAATGAAGTCGGGAAGCATATGACATGGATGAACCTGGAGGTCATTATGTTGAGTGAAGCAAGCCAGACATAAAAGGACAAATACTGTATGACTGCACTGTTATGAACTAAATAGATTGTGTAAACTCATGGAGTTAATAACTAGAATATGGGACACAGAATATAGAATGAAGTTAGAGAATAGAAAGCTAAGGTTTAACTTGTGCAGATTTGGTAAAAAGGTTGTTAATCTTTGGATATGAATAGAAAAGGTGAAAGCCCAATATAGTGTTTGCAACTAGCAGTGCTATTATGGGTATGTCAGTGATTGAAAGGGAAAGTCTAAGGTCATGTATATTACTATAAGGAAAGCTAAAATATTTAACACGGGACTGTATAGCATAGTAAAACCTCATGTGAAATATGAACATGGGTAATATTGCATAATAAGGCTGTTTTTCTTTGAAACTGAACAAATGTTATGTATGTCAATGTTATAAGATGTAAGTATCAGGAAAAAAAAATTATGCTAAGTGAAAAACACCAGACACAAGCTACTACATATTGTATTTAAAAAAAAGAAAAAGACAGGGGAGTGGGCGTAGCTCAGTGGTAGAGAGCCTGCTTCCCATGTTAAGAGGTCCTGGGTTCAATCCCTGGTAACTCCTAATGGGAAAAAAAAAAAGGCAGCTTTTTTTATGGACTATACAACCCCAAACAACCCCATTCTTTCATTAAGTGTCACTTAAGATAAAGAATAAAGACAATCCTATAGGTTATCAGGAGTAGAGAAAGAGAGAGTGTATAGGGAATTCTTGCCTAATGGGTACAAAGTTTCTTTTTGGTGTGATGGAAAAGTTTTGGTAATGGACAGTGATGATGGTAGCACATCAATGAATTAATGATGTAAATTATTAATAATTAATACCAATGAAGTATATATTTGAAAGTGGTTTAAATGGGAAATTCTATGTTGTATATATGTTACCTGTAAAGTAAAATAAAATGGCCCCCTGCAATGGGTGTTACCAGGAGGAACCCCTTTGGAAGAAGGGATTTTCCAAAAGACAAAACAACTGACCTGCAGGGGCTGAGAAAATGGACCACACCCTTTAGCACTGCACATAAGCATTACAGGGGGATAAACTAGTTTTGGTTCAGTAGAGATAGCTTATCAGAATGGACTAGTATATCATGTATCCCTGCTCCCCATTTTGTAAGACATACCCCCCTTGTAAAATGGAAACTTGATAGTCAGCCAAGCAGAACATTTCCTCACTTGCTTCCACAACTGCCCTGTATGAGCTTCCCCTTTCTACTCTCTCCATGGAACTCCTTTCTACTTTCTGAATGGGATGCTGCCAGATTAATCGTGAATTGCTCAATAAAGCTGAGGTCCTAAATTGCATGAAACGTTCTTTTAATATACCACAATAAAAATTAAAAAACAAAACAGAGAAGCATACAACACAAAGAGTAAACCCTAATGTAAACTATGGACTTTAGTTAATAATATAATTCTAATAATAACAGTTCATCAATTGTAATAAATGTACCACACAAATGCAAAATGTTAATAATAGGAAAACTGTGGGAGTGAGGTATAAGGAAACTCAGTACTTTCTGTGTAAATTTTCTGTAAACCTACAACTGCTTTAAAAATAAAGACTATTAAAAAAAAAAAAAAAGCACTGCTACTGGAACTGTGCTTCCTTTTGGTCACACTAGACAACTATAAAACTGTAGCAGTCTATCAGTTATACTAGAGTTATGCTAGACATCCTATCTGTAACTTCAAGGATGAAAGAAATAAAACTCCCCTTTTAAAGCTCACCTTATACTTTGTGGAGTAGAGGTTCAAATGTGGAGTTTGTGATGTTACTTTCCCAAAGTATTTGGGAAAAAACATTTGTCAAAATAAGTATTTGTCAAAAACAACTTTAACATAACAAAACCCATTTCTAATAGAAGAGACACAAAGCAGGATGTACTCAGCCCATTCTTTACCATTATCATAATGGTGTCTAATCAGAGTTGTTAATAACAATAGCAGCAACCATTTATTAACTGCTTATAAACTATGCTAAATACATTAGATACACATCATCTCATTAATTCCTCACAATAAACCTGAGATAGGTACTATTATATTCCCCTTTTTTAAAATTACTAGATTGAGATTTAGAAAATTAGGGCAAAAATCACATAACTATTTTAGCAACCAGAATTTGAACCTGGGTCTACTGGCTTCAATACTAAGCTCTTATCCACTGCCCTCTACCACACCTTTATCATCTGCCTCTGTAGGGGCTCAGAGAAAATAAACAAATGGATAGTGAAGTCCTCTACAAGACAAGTTACCTTGAAAAAGCTAGGTGTCTCAAGAAGGCTGAGAAATGTTCTGCTATATACATTAAAATATAGGAAAAAGAAGAAAATACTGGTTTCAAGAAATTAATACTCTAAATTGGCCCTATCGATAACAATGACATCCTAGGCAAGCTGCTATTTTTTTCTCCATCTGCACAAAATAAAAATTTATAAAGACAATATTTGTAAATACATTTCAAGTTTTCTGAACAATGCTAAGAAAAGGTAGTATTATCTTCTACTCTTCCCCATAATTTTACTTTCCCATCCATGTTTTTGAATCTAATGAAGACCAGAATTGTACTGTTGCTGAGATTTTTATACCTTCACTCTTTCTCATATTTAATTGCCATATTACTTACTTAAAAAGTTTTTCTTCATTTCATTTTTCTCGTAAGCTGTTCGTTTCAATGCTTATCTGTTTTAGGCAGGAAGAAATGCAATCGCTTTCATCAGAGTGCTTTTATAACTGCTCCTTTTCTCTCTCTCTAAAAATTAACTTTAAGCTAGTCAAAGTTTAAAGATATCTATCTATCAGTAGTGCCACCAGAAAGCCATCTATTGGTATCCATATCTCAATTCTAAGTAGTTAAAATCTAGATCATATGGATGACAAAGTTCTGATGCAAGAGAAAGTGTTTAAATCTTAGTGCAAAGTGCTTTTCTTTCTCAGAAATTTAAGTGAGGGGAGCAGGTGTAGCTCAGTGGTTGAGCATCTGCTTCCCATATACAAGGGTCCTGGGTTCAATGCCTGGTACCTCCTAAAAAAAATTTTTTTTTTAATGGCCGTTTACTAACCAAAAAAATACTTGGAACTACCAAGACAAAATGTCATTATTTTTGGTGCAAAGACTTACCAATTAAAAGTGAAATATTTTGAGGGATAACTAAAAAGTTTCTTATGACTTAGGACTACTTGGGGATTTTTTTCTTGTTTGCCAGGTTGTTCATTATTTTGGTAACTTATGCTATTTACATGATGACAATGACTATCGGAAAAGTATTCTCCATTTCCCCCTATCAGAGAAAGGAGTTATAAATAAAGGGGGGGAAGGCTAGCATAAATCCTGTGGTATTGGGCTGGAATCAGAAGTACTGATATAAAAAAACTCATGATTTTTAATACACACACACACATACTCAGATAAGAAGATACAGAAATAAGCCTTGGGAAGCGGCTGTGGCTCAATCAGTAGGGCTCCCGTTTACCATATGGGAGGCCCTGGGTTCGATTTCCGGGGCCTCCTGGTGAAGGCAAACCTGCCCGCACGGCGTGGTTAGCTGACCCAGCGAGCACAAGCAGCGAGGGGGGGATAAATGAATAAATAAATAAATAAAATCTTAAAAAAAAAAAAAAAAAAAGAAAGAAGCCTAGATGTGTATGCATGATTTAGTATCCATACACATGCTGCTAACCCTGTCCACTGATCGGGCCCAGGAGCAATGACACCCTAGTAGCAATGAGCACAGGAAGCACCCAGACCTTGATTTTTAAATACTATTCTCCAATAAAAAGGAACCAGAGCTCTTTCCAGAAGTAACTGATTCCAGGGCTAGAGTAGGGAAAATACAAGAGGAGCCCGGAACATCTTGTGGTACCAGAAAATCAAGAAGTGAGAAAAGAGGATGGAAAGGACAAGGAACCGACCTGAAAGAACTCCCAGTGGCCAAGGCTGGAACAATCTGAGCAACAATGTAAAATATGATAGCATTAGATTATAATCCATAGAAAAAAATAAATATCCGCAAGTCCATATTGATATAAATAAATTACTAAATAAATAAATGCAGAAAAAGGATAGCTCTTCCTTATAGAAGAATTCCAAATACTAAGTATAGAAGGAAATGAAAAAAAATACAGAATCACCATTAGACAAGCATGACTATAATAACTGCTACAAGCAAGATCTACAAAAGAATGATGAAATTAGTGGACAAAAGTTTGAGAACTGGATATGTGCATAGTTTCAAAGAATCTCCCTTAAGATATTTATTAATTACAATTAAAAAAAACAGTAACTTTATGAGTAGAGAAACTTGACAGATATGACCTTAACCAAGTAAGAGTTACCATCTGTAATAGGATATATTGATATCCTGTACCCTGTGATATGATGCACTGAGTAGGGCTCAGCCTTACTTCTGTGGTATTTTTGCCAAAAATGCATAACCTCAATCTAATTATAAGAAAACATCAAACTCAAAGTGGAAGACATTCTACAAAATTGCTGACCTGTATTCATCTAAAGTGTGCAGATAATGAAAGATGAGAAGACTGAGGAACTGTCACAGATTAGAAGAGACTAAGGAGACATAATAACTAAATGCAATGTCAGATACTGGGCTGAATTTTGAAAGAGAAAAAGAACATCAGTGGAAAAATTTGTGAAATTCGAACAAGTTCTGTACTTTAGGTTATTGTATTGCACCAATGTTAAATTCCTGGTTTTGATCATTGTACTCTGGTTATGTAAGTTGCTGACATTAGGGAAACCTAGGTGAAGGGTATATATGAGCTTTCTGTACATTTTCTATAAGTCTAAAATTATTCAAAATACTTTTTCTAAGTAACAGATACTCTCTTTAATTCAATGAATTAAAACAAGAGTGAGGTAACTAGACTGATCAAAAAGGGAAAAGACACAAATAACTAAAATGAAAAATGAAAACGGTGGGAGTAGATGTGGCTCAAGCAGGTTAGCGCCTGCTTCCCACATGGGAAGTCCAGGGTTCAGTTTCCTGTGCCTCCTAAATACAAAAAAAAAAAAAAAAAAAAAAAAAAAAAAAAAAAAAAAAACAAGCAAACAAACAAACCAAAAAAACAACTCAGGGGAGCCAAAGTGGCTCAGTGGTTGAGTGCAGGCTTCCCACTTATGAGGTCACGGATTCAACCCCCAGCCCCAGTACCTCAAAAAGAAAAAAAGAAAATGGTGACATCACTACTGACTATACAGAAATAAAAGATTATAAGAGAATATTATGAACAACTGTACGCCAACAAATTAGATAATCTAGAAGAAATGGAAACATTCCTAGAAATGCACAAATTATCTAAACTGAATCCAGAAGAAATAGAAAATCTCAGCAAACCCATAATAAGCAAAGAAATTTAATCAACAATATAAAACCTTCTGCTGTTACACTCCTCTATTGAACTTTTCATTTCAATTTTTGTACTTTTCAGCTCCAAAATTTCCATTTCGTTCCTCTTTAAAATCCTATCTCATTAAAATTCTCATTTTGTTCATAAAAAAAAACAAACAAAAAAAAAAAACATTGAGAAACTCAATAAATATTTACACAGGGTAAAATCAACATTTCATTCATTGAAAAGCAATCTCCAATAGAACAAGAAAAGTCATGAGTTAATTGAAACTTATTGAGTATATACTATATTCCAGACTCCTCTACCAGGTACTAGAGATGTTGTCTCAAGAAGCTTACAGCCTGGTGAAAGAAGCAAAAATGATAAAGAATTTTTGAAAAATTCTGACACAGACTCAACCAGGCTATAATTCAATGATAAAATAACAGTAACATTATTTATAATACTAAAGTATGTAAAGTATGTAAAAGAAAATAACTAAATATTCAAATAGGACATTAACATCTATACATTAAAGAGTTTAGATTCATATTGTAGTCTCATACATAGTAATTAGAGTCTCATACTTCAAAAAGTACTATTATTTTCTATCAAAGATTATATTTTACCAACTAAGAAACAAGCTGCTTAATCTCATGTAAAAAAAAAAAAAAAAAGAATAAAAGAGAGGTAATAATAAAAATAACAACAAAAATCAAACCAAACCAAACCATTCTTCAGTCAAAAACAATTTCTGACAAAAACAGGCCAATCAATTTGCATAGAAAGTAAAGATTGCTAAGGAGAAATCAAAATATTACCCAACAGAGAAAAATTATAAATTCAGTAGGAACACAGTCTCAATTTTTAATTCTTCAAAATAATACAGATTGAAACAATTTAAGAGAAAATATACTACCTCCTCTCCCACAAGTGACTCAATCAACATTGTTCAAATGCACCCCAAAAGTTGCTGTAAATGCCAACATCATGATCTTAACACTACCCATTGTCTCAAAACTTTTAAGAGTCAGAAGATCTGCACTGTCCTACTATATCCAATAGGCTTTTTTCAATTAAAAACCAAACACAAAGTAGTGATGTAAGGATGACTCTAAAATAGTTTTAAAGATAGTAACACAAAGATTATCCTAACATCTGTAATATAAGAAATATTGTTAAGATTCAAGCCCAACTGAAGAGCCAGATCACTCTGAATAGATATTTTAATTAACTGATTACTGAGAGAAAATTCACTCATACCTCTCAAGTATCAAAAATTTGTCATATGGGAAACAGATGTGGCTCAAGAAGTTCGGCGTCCGTCTACCATATGGAGAGACCGGGGTTCGATCCCCGGGACCTCCCGGTAAAAAAAAAAAAAAAAAAAAAAAAAAAAATTGTCATAAATCTCATACCAACATTTCAAATTTCTGCTTATTTTTCCTGGATTTATCATTAGCCAGATAAAAGTATTCATAATATTAAGATTCCAGGACTGTTCTCGTCATGAAGTTACTTGAACTTAACTGATAGTACATATATGAAAACACTGCTTTTAATCATTAACATTTTCCCAATCTATAAAGAAGACAGGCAGGTAAGAAATATGGAACATATACACACAGTTAAAACTTCTGGAAAAAGTCTCACAAAAATTAACAGCTCTTTCAACAACGCCACATCCTTAAGTCAAAAACTCTGAAGGCCAAGTCAGATAACATTCTAAAACATACAAGGTGCCAAAGCAGGTAAAGTATGCTACCATTTTTGCAAAATGGGAAAAAGAATGTATATACATATTTGCTTATATGTACACAAAATATATCTTTGGAAGGATACATAAGAAACTGCTAACATTGTTTGGCTCCTAGGAAAACTAGGTGACAGTGGAGGCTGAGTTTTAACTCTATGGCCTTTTCAACACTTAAAATTTTGAACCAGGTAAAATGTTTCTATTCTAAACATAAATATAATAAACAAATAGATAAATGCTAATGATTCCCTGTCTCTGTATTTCCCTCCCCACAAGAATTTAAGTTGTATTAAGGCAAAGATTTTTGTCTGTTTTTTCAGTACCGTATCCACACACTTGGTCCATAGCTGGTGCTTGAAATTTGGTGACTACTGAATAACCCTTCAACCTCACGACAAAATTCCTCACTTGTATATCCAATTGCCTACTTCTTATCTTCACTCAAATGGCTATTAGGTCCAACTTAGCATGTCCAATTCAACCCCATCTTTGACCTGTTTGCCTCACCTCTTTCCCCTTCCCCACCTCAATACATTCTATCACCATCCTCCAGCACAAGAAGCCAAAAACCCAGATGTCATTCCCCTACCAATGCACATTCAAATCATGACAAGTGCAATAAATACGTGTAACTCCAAAAAATATCTCAAACCATTTTACCTGTTTCTACTACTCCACCACTCCTCTGCTCAAATCTGCCACAGCCTTCTCACTGGTCTCCCTGCTTCTCTTATCCAACATCACCACCACCCCACCCTACCCCTACCCCATCCCCTAGAACCAGAATGTTCTTTTTAAAAAGTATATCAGACCATATATCACTCCTGCTTTAAAAGAATTACAATAGCTTCTCAACAAATAAAAGTCAAACTCCTTTGAATAAGACCTCACCTGATCTGGCCACTGGCTATGACCTAATCTCTTTCAATTGCCTGTACCCAAGCTTGATACCACATCAGGGCTTTTAAATTTGCTGTTCCCTCAGAGAACAACACACTTTCCTCAGAATTTCCAAAGGCTAGATGCTTCTTACTTTTCAGGTATCATGTCAAAAGTCACCTCAGAGATGCCTTTCCAGGATCACAGTACCTGAAGTAGTCTTCTCCCAGTTACTATTATAATTCTCTATTTGTTTCCATCATTGCACTTATTCTCTGAAAGTATTTTTCTTATTGTCTTTCTCTCCCCTACCAAAAGTGAAGCTCCAAGAGGGCAGAAATCTCAGTGTGTTTACTGTTATATCCCTAATGCCTGCAACTTTGCTTAGCATACAAACCAGGTGCTTAATAAATGCTTGCTTACTGATAGACCAAACTGACTTTAAAGAAGGTTCGCGTTTAATTTGGCGATAAACCGGTTGAGAATAAAAAACATGGCGAACGATTTTCATATTTATGAAACTGCAAATTACCAGAGAGGGTGGAAAGTGGAATATTTCCAATGCATGTGAACATCAAAACATTAAAGAAGTAATAGGAAAGATATTTTTCACACACGTGGAAATGTTCCAACTCATAAACAGCATCTGAATAAAGTATTACGCGAAGCACTGTGTACATATTATTTCATCTGTGACAATGAGGGAAGAACCTTCCAAACACTGCATTAGGTAAGGAACTTGAGATTCTAAATTGTAAGGCCTAGTGTTCTGAATGTCTTTTAAGGTCTCATGTGGCCAGTAGTCAATATGATAGTCAAAGTGATTATTTCCTGGATTGTACTATGTAGGACCGGGAAAGGTCTACTTCAAAGATTTGTATATTGGAAAGTCAGAGTCTATAGCGAATGTTAATAGTTTATATCTTATCTCTTTTGAATTTAAACTTACAGGGTCCTGAGCCTTCAACTAGTAGTGTACCCCATGGGAAAAAGGGGAGGATATAATAACAACAGTCGGCAACTCACAATGTTTTATTTGAATGCACGTTTGGGGGGGGGGGGGTATGGTCAAACTCCCTAGTGTGTAAGCAACTGCTCGAAAGAAAGACTAAGGATCTTAGTTCACTAGACCCTAAGTGTTGAGACAAGAGGTCTAGCATGTAAGTAGAGTATTCCTCCCCAAAGTTATCAATCTTCGCTGTCTACGGAAACAAAAGTGAAAATACTCGTGGTAAGGATGTGAGAGATTGATGCCGCCCC